>BSBK01002706.1:130000-485000 GCA_027943335.1 Chamaecyparis obtusa
TTCAATGCTTACTTTTCCTGCTATTAGTTTATGGTTTACCGGCAAGACAATAAGGTTACAGTCAATTCATACTGTTTTGTGCAAATTGGATGGCGAGCATGTTTCTCAGGATTACATTAATCATAGTTATGAAGAATTTATTTGTCAGGTGGCTTTTGGAATAGGAACAAATAAACTTAATTCAAAAACTATTTAAACAAACGGTATAATAATAATTCAACTAGCCGACCATACAACTTTGATAGAAACACTGGCAAAGATATTCATTTATATAATAAATGTTTTCCTTCATAAATAGCCTACTTAAATGTATTTCAACATCATTTCACTCAATCCGTCTCTCAATCATTAAAAATTTATGGGAAAACAAAAACCTACCTAGATACGGATTCATTTTTCTCCATAGACACTTTCTCCCAAAACCATATTCTTGGTGATGAGGGCATCTTCCTTGGCCTTGCCAATGAAAACCCCTTCGTTATGGTGTGGCTTGATCACCACTTTCACACTGTGCTTCATCCCACCTCCTCTGTCACCATGACCACCCCTTCCACCGCCTCAACCTCTACCACAATCACCTCCTCCTCTACCACCAAATCCACCCCTTCCTCTGTGACCAAAATGACCATTGCCTCTTCCCCCACCATCACTACTACAATCTACCACTATGGAGCTCATTCAAAATAACTAGTTGAGATTTCATACATGAAACTAATATTGAAAATCAAAGGGGTTTTTTCCCTCTAATATATAGAAAACCCAATGGTTTTCATCCTATGATTTGGTTACTCAGACACGAGTGCTATGAATAGGTTTTTGGTTAGGGTTTCTATGTAGAATAATGCAGACTGCTAAATGAGCATGTCCAACTCTTGATATTATGAAAAGTGATTATAGATATTATTGGGGGCCATTGCCATGGCTCACAACCCTCTAGTCACAAAAAATTGGGAATTTGAGATCCCTTTTAGGAATCCATCATTCTAGAGATTATTAGAAGAACACAGAAAATTTTCATTTCAACATGCTTTCAACCGAAAAAAGATCTCCCTAGCTGAAGGATTTGGCATGGGATATCCTAGTCATAAAGAATTACGGAAAAAAAGTATGCCCAAAATGAATACAGATAGTGGGAGGGAGAGAGAGAGGGAGGGAGGGAAATTGGTGATTTTTAATTATTATTAATAAATATTGGTTATAGGCATTTTTGTCAGTTATTTTTAATATTTTTTAAGTTAATTTTGATTTACTTCAAGCCTTTACACTTGTTTTCTAGGGCCAAATAAACATATATTTGTCCTTACACTTGTTTCCTAGGCTCAAATAAACACATTTGTCTATTTATTTTTATATTCTTTTATTTAAATTCATTCATTTAAAATCGTCCAAGATTATTAAATGATCAAGGATTGAGTTTTCATCTACACACTTAAATTGGTGCTTCAAAAATAATTCACAATCTTTTAATAACTTGGGGAACATTCACATGATTGGAAGATATTGTTCTCATTTTGTTTACTCTCAAACCATTGACCAAGATTAAAGAGGCCTTTGTGACTTAATTATATGGAAACCTAAGAAAGATATTTATTAATACTTGTAGAAATCAAGATGCATTGAGAAATTAAGGAACCTTGGTAAAAGTGAAGAGGATATCTCTATATATTATATAGATAAACTTTATAGGTATAATACAATATTAAAATTATGAATTTGTTCCTTATAGATAAATTTGTCTTAGTAACTTTTGATCTTGAAGCCCAATAGGCTTCATTCGACTCTTCAGTGCTTGACAATGTGGATATAAATCTAGAGCAACATTTAATTGAGGATTTTTTCACTTTCATTGATGAAGCTTATAAGTAGGAGGAAAGTGGTGATTTGGTGCAATTCTTTGCATGAAGATCAACATGGTAACCTTTTGTTTCTCAGTTCTTTGTAGTATATAATTCTATGCTATTATCAAATGTTATTATAAAGGAGTACTAATAATCATTCATTTAGTCATTTTTCTTTGGATGACTAATTATTTAGTCATTTATTTGGTCATATTTATATTTAGTCATTTATTTACCCGATTACCAAATTGGTCATTTATTTAGTCACTTATATTTGTAGAACATTATTAGTTTTAGTCACGTGACTAAAAAATGGTAGAACATGATCAGTTTTAGTCACGTGACTAAAATTTTTAGTCACCTAGTCATTTATTTGCCCAAATTCTACTAGTGTCAAGAAATATTAGAGAAGAACATGAGAAGGTAACAAGGAAGAAAAAAATTTAGTAAAATTGTGGAGGACATCACTGTGAAGGTAGGAATCATTAGGGAGAAGATGAAAAACATAAGAACAAAAATGGTCTTCTAGCATGACTATTGATGCACCTACCCTTGCTGAAGCAAAGAAACTAGTAATTCCTAAAATAGATATAATTGACTTATCACCTACTCAAGAGGAGTCAGCACATGAAGTTATACCTATGAGCATTCCTAGGAGATCTACAAGATCTACTAAACAAAGTAGTCCAAAAGAAAAAGAGGTAGAAGTAGAAAAGAAGAAGAGAGAAGAGAAGGTTATCAAGAATGAAGAGGAAAAAGTAACATAGAAGGATTTGTTGGATATTTCGAATGCATGGAGAGGTGATTGAGACATTTAATATGTTTAATCACTATGTTACTGAATGGGCACTCATACTGTTGTCATTTGTGTTTTGTCACTGATGTCAACATATGCTTCTATGAAGGAACCAGATTGGTAATCACAGTGTACAGACATTGTACGGATGTTTCATATGTTGCGAAGTCAGATGAGAGTTCAAGTGGATGTTGTGATCTTATATCTAAGATTGCATCATTAGATGTTTCATATTGAGAGAGATACAGATGTTTTACGAAGACTGGTCACTGGACTATGACAGTGAGAATTGACAGAGTTAGTCTTTGGGTTTCTGGTATATCTTTCAAAGGATTTGGATTCAAGGTATGTGATCTTGAAGGATGTTCATTGGTCAGTGCAAGGTATGGAATGGTTGGTGATGTCATCTGTGGTGTGTGTTCTGGCAATGGCTTATTATGAAGCTGACTCAAGAAATGAAGCATGTGTTTTGTTTGGTGAGCATAAATTAAGGATGTTGGTCCTTAATTGTTGTAATGTAATCACTGTAGACTTGTCCTAGATACCGTGTGTATCTTAGCAAG
This sequence comes from Chamaecyparis obtusa, assembly GCA_027943335.1. NCBI lineage: Eukaryota > Viridiplantae > Streptophyta > Pinopsida > Cupressales > Cupressaceae > Chamaecyparis > Chamaecyparis obtusa. The sequence goes on from BSBK01002706.1 coordinate 133,198, forward strand.
GGTTTATGTAATTGTTTGTAATTAGGAAAGCCTCATGGGTCGACCTGATCATGGTAAATTGTAATAAGGTGTATATATATATATATATATATATATAGAGTCTTTTCTTTGGAAAAGATATGGATAGAATGTATGTGATATAAAGAGGTTGTGAAAGCTATGAGCTTGTGTTTACTATATGTAGAGTAGAGGTTTACTAGTGGACTTCATTGGAACTGATCAAGAAAAGACAGTTGCTAGAAAATAGTTCAAAAGATTATGTATTTCTTTATATACACTTATGCTATGAATATTTGAGTTCTGAAGGTGGATTTAACCTTCTTTGGGTAGTGAGCCCTCCCTTTTGTTCTTGAATCCTAATAGGGTCTGTCCTCTAACAAGGACTATGTACTATAATGTTTCAATAAGCTCCTAATAGGGCTATATCTTATAACAAGGATAACTATACTCTTAGTACATCATTTTTGGGTGCTAATTCCCATTGGGGTTTTTACCTTTAAAAAGGTTTCCCCGAAACAAAAATATTGTGTTATTGTGTTGGCATTCATTGTGTTCATTGGATCTGATATTGTGGAGCTTAAATTTTAAAGTTTAATATTCTGTTATACAACTAATTCACCCCCCCCCCCCTCTCAGTTGTATTGTGGACTATTATTCCTAATAGGATCCACAAACCTTGTGGAAACCAGACCTCAAATCATTACAGAAAAGAATCATAAAATATGGAAACTTGAAGACAGTGGACAAATATTATGAGAGGTATGATTTTGAGAATCAGACAATCATAGAAGATACTATCATTGAGTATTTATTGATCTTTAAGAAAAATCTGTTGGAAATTGAAGGAATTATTCCTAAGGATCTATATAGTAAGTTGGAAATTAGAAAGTAGTTGGCACAATCAAAATATGAGAACATAATAAACAAGGCTATAAAAGACATGCTACATGTTGTCTCTATACAAGAAAGGGAAAGGATCATAAATGCATTGAAACCCCTACTAAGAACAAAGCCTAGACTAGTGAAAATCATGGCCAGAAAGTATGATGAAGTGATTGAGGACACTCAAAAGGCATTGGATCAAATCCTAATGAGTGATATGCCAAAGAAAACCTCACCTCCTAAAGTCACAAAATCTACATCTCTGGGACTAGGAGAAAGTTCTAAGGTAGTAGAAGGAAGTGAGAAAGTTATCATACAACCAGACTTCTTTGTCTCTGGTGTGCATGTGACCCTTGACACTTCACATGATGTAAATAATCCATTTATGGATAATTTGGATAGTGTGATGGAAGTTGAAGTCCAAGGACAGGTAGATGAAGATAAAATAAAGGAGAAACAAGAAGAGAAATCACAAGGAAGGAAGGAAGGAAGAATAGACTGAAACATAAAAAGTAGCTAAGGTTAGAAAAGAGAAAAAACCAAAACCTAATAGCTCTTCTACTTTATTGTTGGAAAATATGGCCAAACCGATAAGTGTTGATGTAGATAGCATGGATGAGGATGAGCTTATGAGGCTATCCTTCATGGCCTTTTCCAAGGCTAAGGAAAGGTCAGTACAAAAAGGGGATAAAAGAGTAAAAATAATGACTATGGATGTAGAGACAGTAAACAAGCTACCTCCTACACCTATTGACCTTCAAGGAAAGGATGAATCAGAGAACCTAGGCATGGCACAAGATAGCTTTGATAGTCACTTTGAGTCATTGCTAAAGACTACAAAAGAAAAGGCAGAAAAGAGGTTCTTAGAAGAGAAATTAAGAGAAGTTTATTAGTCCATCTCATGGGACTTAGACATTGTCAAGGCCACTACTCTTTAAGGCTAAGAGTTGTGTAGCATAAGGCAGAAAGATTTACAGTTACTACATAAGTCCCTATAATCATGTAAAGAATATTAAGGAGATTATAGCCAAGGATAGGGCTACTCTTAATAGCCTGATGAACAGTTGTGAAACATCTTCACAAACTATGATTAAAATGGACAAACAAGTATCCAAGCTGTTGGATAAAATCTATATATTGGAAATAGAGAAAGGGAGAGTGGGAGATAGATTTGGCTTGTTGAAGAACCTGATAACACCCAAGCTTTCAATGCTGGAGACACATCTATTAGAGATGGACAAGTTGGAAGGATCAATGTCATTATTTGCACCTACTTAGCTCAAGGTAGTAGAGACAACATCATATGCACTGAATGGATTGATCCATGTCAGTGAGTTATTGATCAAATCATGGGATGGGGAAGTGAAGACCTTGGAAAACTCATTCCAAGATGTCTTGAAACTAGTAAGAAAGAACTAAGTCATTTTATACTTAGTAATTTTTGAAATTTTATAAGTACCTTTGCCATTGATGTCAAAGGGAGAGGAAGAGAAAGAGAAAAATGTGAAGAGTAAATATATATATATATATATATATATATATATATATATATATATATATATATATATATATATATATATATATATATATATATATATATATATATATATATATATATATATATATATATATATATATATATATATATATATATAATAATAATAAGAGGAAAATATAAATAAAGAGGAAAAGAGAAAAAGAGATATGTATAGTTAGTGCTTTAACACTTAGTCATTTTTCTAAGTGTTGCCATCAATGCCAAAGGGAGATATTGTTGGAAAATAGTGTTTTGGGGCACTAGGGATCACTTGAGGGTTGTCATTTATGGCAACACTTATGCTGGAGTGTTCACATGCAAAGAGTTTTGTTAATAGAGTCACAGTCATGAAAATGACTAAGTACAGAATCAGGACAATAGTGTACTGGTGTATAGTTTTAGTCAACAATGATAGTACATGATAGGAGAAGGTATTTTGGAGTATGTATATGCTTTGGTTAAGTTTGCATGTGTTTTGATGATCAGATCAGAGAGATACAATGATCTGAAGGTATGCGAAGATAAAGAATCAGTGTAACAGGGCACATAACCAATTACGAAGATTAAGGAAAGAATAGTGAATATGGTAACGTGCTAAGTTAGATGGATAAAGTATATTGTTGATTCTTTGGTAATATAAGATCACCAACACCATTTTTATCATTTACATAAGTTATTATTATGTTTTGTGAATTATTTTGAGAGCCAACTAGATGGAAGATTTTATATCAGTATAGAGTTCTTTGTGGAAGAGATATGTGTGTGTGGAATGATGATAAGATAGATGCAAATCTAAGAGCAGAGAGCAGATGCAAGATCAACATGTGATAGAGCTACAAATTGGAACTATCTAAGAAAAGAAAGTGCTTGTACTATTCATTTTTTGAGAACTCTTTTGAGACAGTATTTTGATTGTAAGAGTTGTATGCTCACTACCTTTAACCAGGTGCTTTGTATCCCCTAATAGGGTTTTGTATTCCTCAAGTAAGGAATTTTACTATGTAACACTCGGCCCCTAATAGGGATATAATATTTTAGTACATATTTTTAGGTATCATCCCCACTGGGGTTTTCTCTTAATAGGGTTTCCTCGAGAACAAATCATGATGTCATGAGCTATGTGTTGTGTTTATATGTTCTTTTCATTTCAACATTTTTTTGGTTTATCTATAATTGGTTGAAGTTTAAATTAAAGCTTAGTAATACCGATTCACTCCCCCTCTCAGTATTACCTAATCCTAACAAAATTTGCATTTCTGAATGGTATATTAGAAGAAGAAGTATACATTGAACAACTTGAAGAATTTGTTGACCCAAGCAAGAAAAATATGGTTTGCAAATTTAACAAGGTGTTGTATGGATTGAAATAAGCCCCTAGAGCATGGTATGAGAGGTTGCACAATTATTTGATAAAGATTGGATTTTCAAGAACAAATAATAACAACAATCTATATATGAAAGTTGAAGAAGGTAAAGGGATTTTATTAGCTGAAATTTTTATTGATGATATCATATTTGGTGGACAAGATGCCCTATGTTAGAAATTTTCAAATGAGATGCAAATTAAGTTTGAAATGTCTATGTTTGGTAAGATAAAATTCTTTGTTGGATTACAAGTCTATCAGATGGAGAAAGGTATCTTTATTACTCAATCTAAATATGTTAAAGAGATACTGAAAACTTTTGGTATGGAGGATTCCAGACCAATAAGTACTCCTATGGCTACTGGATAGAAACTATCTAAAACTAATGATACTACTAAAGTAAATCAAACCCTTTATAGATCCATGATTGGAAAGCTACAATATGTTGTACACAGTAGACCGAATATAGCCCTAGCAGTTGGGATTGTGGCAATATTTTCTGCCAATCCTATGGAAAATCATATGATGGTAGTGAAGAGAATACTAAGATATCTAAAAGGGACAGAAGATTATGGATTGTACTACAAGAAGAATGAGAAATTTGAACTCAGAGTTTACACTGATGAAGATTGGGCTGGAAATGTTGATGACAAGAAAAGTACAAGTAAGGGAGCATTCTTTCTAGAAAAGAGATTAGTCTCCTAGACAAGCAAGAAACAGAACTGCATTTCTCAATCTACAATAGAAGCTAAGTATGTAGTAGCTACAGTGAATTGTTCAAATTTGGTATGGATCAAGCAATTGTTGAAAGGAATGAAAGAGGAAATCACTGAGCCGGTTGTTATTTTCTATGATAACACCAGTGCTATCAATATATCAAAGAATCTAGTGATGCACACAAAGACTAAACATATTTCTATCAAGTATCATTACTTGAGAGAACCGGTACAAGATAAAGAAGTGAGAATGGAGTATGCGAATATAAAGGAACAACTAGCAAACATATTCACAAAATCTTTACCTAAGGATGCTCATGAATATCTTAGAGGTAAACTTGGGGTGATTCCCCTAACTAAGGCTGCGTAGTCAACTAGGAGCACTGCATCAAATATGCCACACAAAATATTTGACAAATTGATGCAGAAAAGGTCACACTTTAGGAGCTTCCTAGAGTTGTGAGAAGTACAACAAAGATGATAATCCATCATAAGAAAGATGACAGGGAGAAATATTGTATATTGAACTGACACAAAGACATCTACATGTGGAAGATGTAAGTGATAGATATTTCTTTGGCATTATTTTCAAAGAGAGAGAGAGATTCAGATGAAAACACAGAGATATGATCCAAGATTCAGTGACAGTTAGTTGACTGAAAATATTCAGAGGGAGTAATTGTGTGAATGGTTGGGCAAGGAAAAGTAGTTTTGAATCAAAATAAAGCTAAGGATATTACAAAACTTTTTGATGCATAGACAAAGTTTTTGGATTGGTTGGTAAATCATGTGTTATTCATGTGGTGTTTCCATCAATGCCAAAGAGGGAGATTGTTGGAAACTGCAATTGAAACAATTGTTGTATTATCATTGATGTCAAACCTTAACTAGTAAGATAGTTTCTATCTAGGAGAGTACCATATCTATCGATTGATGAAAAGGATTAGGGCAAGGAAATAACAAGAGAACCTAAGGAAAGGTTGATTTATTTGATACTTTAATGGGTGCTTGATTAGTTGGCACATTGATAAGATAATGTATTGTTTATATAAGTAAGAATAAAGACTGAAGAAGTAGGCTTAACCGAGAAAAAGTGAAGAAATATAGTTTAAGTTGAGTGATGTTAGTGTCAACCGAGCACCAGTATATGCCGAGTAAATTTAGTGTTAACTAAACATCAGTTTATGTCGAGCGATAGGAAATTATTGAGAAAAGATAATGTTATCTAAGGAAGACAGCTTGTAGAGATGATCAAGTTACGTAGTGATGACTGAGGAGAAGAACATAGTATTGACCAAGTGTTAGTAATTTACATTTGGAGAAATAATTGAGATTCCCAGCTGACATAGTTGAATTCTTGGGATTTATAAATCGTGTTGACTTTATTAATGAATTATATGGAGAATTTAATGCATGGTAAATCATTTTATTATGGATTCAATGAGAGGTTTGAAGATGTATCTAGAAGGAAGGATGAAGAACTTAAATGATGGAAGGATTCGATGAATCGGACCTAAACCTAAGATCTATAGAGGAGATTAAGCAACAAAAGATGGATCTACCTAACTGAAGAGGTATAAAGGAAAACCTAATTATGAGGTTACAGAAAAGAGCTGGAGTTGTTGATGTTATTGTCTGATACGTCTAAGCAAAAGGCTAAAGTTGAGAAGAGATGTGATTGCTTGAAGTGAATTCTGAGAAGATCAGTGATGGAGATGGAAATGAAGCCCAGCCAATAAATCAACATATATGTGCAAAGAGGATCCGTATTTGCAAAGTGAGTTGTATGTTTTTCAGATCAGAAGATACTTTTACTTTCTAACCATTGTATCAGTTTAAATCCTTTAATCAAGTTTGTCCTAATAGTCATTGTATAAATCCTTTAATCAAGGTGGCATTCTAATGGAATTTACTTAAATCCTTTAACCAGGTCACTTTTGACAGAGTGTTTAAATCCTTTAATAGGGTCACACCTAGCAGTGTGTTTGTAAACCTTTAACAGGGTTGGCTTTTCATAGAGCTCACTTTAGAAGAGTGAAATATTAGTAGCATGTTACAAAGTGGTTTTTCCCAAGTTGAGTTTCCACTATAATTCTGGTGTTATTCTTGTGTGAATATTTTGATGTGAATGTTGTTATATTCTGCAAGTTATTTACATTTGGATACTGGACTACATGTTATATATTTCTGATATATACTTTAGAAACTGAGTTGAGTTGGTGATTAGATCTAAGATTGTTGAAGTACTAGAAAGTTCAATTGCTACATCTAGACTTGAGAACAACTAATTCACCCCCCCCCCCCCCTCTATTTTTCTAAATAATTCTAACATCCACTAGATGTAGTACAAATTCTCCAATCCCATATAGATACAATCTCATTCTTTTTTTCCATATTTAGAAACTTTCTTTGCTCAACTTGGGTACTTCTCTCCTATAAACTTCAGATCTTTTACTCAAGTCTTTTAAACCTATCTTCTTAGAGTACTTAGATCTTATACCAATTGTTGGATTACGGAGAGGGAGGGTAAATTAGTAATCCCTGATCCCAAATACCTTAACATTTTTTCTCTGATTAACTTGGTAGAAGCTAGGTAAAATACTTGTTCACTATTTACCGACAATAGTAAATAAACTATAATAATCAATAAATCATTCAAAAAAATCATTCACAACATGTAACACCAATATTTAATGTGGAAACCTATCTTTGGGAAAAAACCAATGTTATCTCTATTTGAGCATTAAGTATTGTTATTAGTATCAAAGAAGATCAGTCGGTTACCTATGCTATTCAGTTGGTAAAAGGAAGAACTACAAGCTACATATGCTAGTCGGTTAACTATATAAGCCTTCATACCAAGTAGTCATGAGGCAGTTCCGAGAACTAAAAGGAAACAATTTTTACTGAGCATCAATGTATACCGATACCTGTAATACCCCATTTACCTGTAATACCCCAAAAATGGGCTATAAGTTCATTAATCTCCTACATCTTCAATTCGAATGAAATCGACATCAAAGTCCTAATCTAAGGCACATCTAAACATCATCGAATTATAATTGATTATCTTAAATTCTACATTGGGGAATATTCTTAGTAATATTCTTAATCATCATAATTATCTTTAATTTTATAATTATTTGGAAATAAATCACATTTATCCTAAAGTTTGATTAATTGAATATTTTCATATTTAATTAATTAGATTTAATATTTGTCACTTAATTGTGTAATTAAATTTAATTCTATCTATTATTAATTGTATTATTTAATTTTGACAATAAATCTAATATCATATGAATAATTGATTAAATTCTTATTTAATTAATTAAAGCAAGTTATCATTATTTAATAATATAGTTTTTAATAAAAGTTTGATTAAATAATTGATTAAGCCATAAATCAATTGTTTTATTTTTAAAAGCAATTAAGTTAGAAATAAATCACTTTATTATTAAATTAATTCATAAATAAAACAGCACAATCATAAAATCAGACAACTATCAATTATCAATTAAAGCTAAACTCTATTTTGAGTTAAAACTTAGCTTTTGCATATTTTTGTGAATTAAATTATCTTTATTGTAAAATAACTCAAAAATTAACCTGAGTTATTCGAGTGATTTATGGCTTTTTTTCATGCACCTCCAAAGCCTTGGATTTCTATAAAAACAAGGTTCATCTCTTCATAACTCATCTCTCAATCATCTCTCAAATTTGCATCCAAGCATCTCATATTTTGCACAATCACGCTGGAGAATTGGAATTGAAGAATCAAAGCTCTTGTAAATCGACATCTTTGTGAGATCAATCTTATTTTAGCATTTATAGCATATCAATTTCATCTAGCATAGATTCATATCAGTTTTTATCATTCTTATTGCATAGAAAATCAAAAAAATATAGATTAATTGCATTCAATTCATATCTAGATCAATTGTATTCAAATCCTTCATTTAGGTGTCGTCTAGTTCACTGATCTCGATAACAATCTGAGAACATTAATCTCGCACCTACTAGAAGGTAGTAAATCGCTTGGTTAGATTAGATTTTAATTTTGCATGATTTGATTATCACTAACCTCTAATATTTTACTGAAGTGTTGTGTCTATAGATCAGGTACAATTTTCACACACCCACTTTTGGCACCCACCGTGGGGCAACCCACCTTTGCATGCTAGTTTTGATTTTTTTTTGGGAGCTAAAACCCTAAAGTTTCAAAGATTTAATTTTATCTCCCAAACGGCTTGGATTTTTGGTTTGAAATTTTTTTTGTAGGTTGAAGACATATCAGGGAAGCTTTGAAAAAAAATTCAAAATTTTCTGAATTATTTTGAATGTTTAATTAATTTTTTTTTATTTTTCATAAAAAATTAATATCTGACATAAATTAGCATATTTTTCAAAAAAATTTATATTTTCAGAAATCTCTTTAAATTCTACAAGGGGTCCATTCTTTTTGTTTTAAAGTTGGACATGATATAATAGCTCAAATAGTTAATTTACAAAAACTGGTTTATTTTGATAAAATGGGTCTCTAGGGCACAAATGAAGAGATTTTTCTAAAAATTTTGTATTTTTGGAAAGCTCTCTATTTTTTAGTAGGGGTCTCTATTCTAAATTTCTATTTTTGTGGCCAAAATCATATCAAAAAAATCAGATCTTGTTGACTAGGTCAAATGTAGTGCAAAAAAATTAAAATTTTGTGATGGGTATGCACTTATTTTTCATATGATTCAATGCATGATATGAGTTGTCATTTGGATTAATTTCTAGTTATTATTTCTCCTAAAAATTTATTTTTAGATCTAACCTTAGGGTTTTCATAAGTTGAATATATTTTGCATATCTTGTTTGCTTGTTGCCTTGTTGGAGAGTTCGTAGCTTGCTTGCATAGTAAAGCTCAACAAAAATTGCTAAAAATTAGGTAAAATATACTAAGCGCGTTGCAAGGATCCCAGGTATTCTCCTTCATCTAATAACATTTTGATTTGGGACTTAAAATAAATCTCTCGTGTGTCTAGCTTGGGTCATTCTTTTCATGCTTTTGTTTTACACACTTGCATAATTGATACTAGGTTGTGACCCCTTAAGGATTCATTAAGTAGTCTTAGATACTTGTGATTGATCTTGATTGCTATCTTGGGTTATTGGACTTGCTAATCTGTCAGCCCCTCATTTCCACCCCGTGGTTGCAATCTCAGCGCCATAAAGGGGAGGGGTCAACAGGACAGAAGCGTTAAGTGTTCCACTTGGCAACCCTTTTGTGCTTTTAGGAACTCACTTGTTTTCTAAGTTGGGGACTCATTTTCAGCTTGTGTGAGGTGTTAAGTGTTCCACCTTGTGGACTCATCTCATATTCACTTTAAGCATTAAGTGTTCCTCTTTCTGCTTTTTGAGTACTTTTGGTAGATTTGCTTTCAGGAATATATCTGTGCTCACATAGTAATTAGGCCCTATGAACACTATTTGTGATTCTTGAAAGATTGGATTCCTAGAGAAATATTTCTTGATGATAGAATCCTTGTAGGTAGGGAGGATACTTAGTGCATTTCACATTCAACTTGGTTAGTGCGTCTTCTCTTATTGATCGACACATTCTCTCTCTGGAGAGGTTGATAGATCACGTGGGGTTGATATCATGAGCTTTGGTGAATCAAAATTGGTTAGTGCATCTTCTCTTATTGATTGATACATTCTCTCCCTAGAGAGGTTGATAGATCACGTGGAGTTGATATCACAGACCTTGGTGGAACAAAACTTTGTCTTAGCGTGTCGGATTAATCTGCTTGCTTTGTTTGGGTTAAAAGTGAAAAGCTGTCAAAAACCTTGGATCTGGAGCCAAGTCCCCTTGTGGTATAAATCTATGAGTCACCTTTAGAGAGGGTTAACCGTAGCGGACAATCCCTTCACAGGGAAAACTGCGTTGACAGAACCTCAAGCGGTAATAGCCATTTTCACCATGGTAGTGACAGCCGCTATATAAATGTCCTTGTGGAAGAAATATCCACGGGTATGGTTCATTGTTGGGTTGTCAGATCTCCCTAGCAGCTCTTGAAGATTAAGTTCTCAGACTGTGTCAAAACCTTGGTGCGCCAGGATTGGAGTTCACCCCTTTGAATCATAAAAGTTGCAGAGTCAAACCATTACTAAAAACCCTAGAGAGGCCAATTTTTCATTCTTAGGTATATGTGTGTTATTGCAAAAATTTTCAGAACATACACAATTAGTACTCTCAGGGATTAGCACAATTTGGTCACTTGATTGTTCATGCACAAGGTTGCTTTTGCCCTTGTTCATTATTTTTAGATGTACTTGGAATCACTTGCTTGCTATTCTACGTGCTTGTTTATCTACTTGGCTATTAAAAATGATCAAATCTGGTATAACCTTCAAAATCTAGATAGTACAATTTGCAAACAATCCAAAATTGAAGACCTTAAATTTTGCAAAAATTGACTTAAAATCTTTCTGGAGTCAAAAGTCATTTCAAGAAGTCAAAAGTCGTACGAGTTTTGTCAAGTGTCGTTTTAGTATTGCCCATCTGTTGTACGATTGAGAACCCAGTGTCGTATCAGTTTTCAAACCAAAAAATTCAAGAAAGTCAAAACCCTGTTAGAAACTGTCGTACGAGTTTTGTCAACTGTCGTTTCATTGCTACCCAACTATCATATGAGTTTAGCAACTGTCGTTTCATAGACTACCCAGTGTTGTATGAGTCTCCAGAGTGTCATTTGGAAAAACTTGAGAGAGTTGTCAGAAATTGTCAAATTGCAAGATATCCAATATTTCCAGCCTAGTTCCAGAATCTGTCAAAAATATCATTGTGTCAAGAACAAATCAGTAGCTATTGAAAATCAATACACATGTCTAAAATAATCAGCACACATGAGGAAGAAATTCTAATCACCGCTATGATGAAGCAGCTGCAAGCTATGCAAGTCTAGCTTGACAAACTTGAGAAAGAAAAGGAACCTCTATACTCTTTTCCATTTGATAAAGACTTGTACATGTCACCATGCCCCCGGACAAAATTTGAGCAATGTGATAACCCTTATGATACCTCTTCTACGGACAGTGACACATCCAACTTTGGAGACTATGATGACTATGATGACAGACAACGTAATGATACCTATGACACCTCTATTCCTAAGAGTCCTCCTCATCATTCATTTCTGCTTACTACAAATGGGCCATCACATTGGATAGATCGTGATGGTGATCCATATGATTCTGATTTTGAAAGAGACTTTGATGGCTTTTGTGGATAATACCTTGATGATGATCCATCTACTACTGCTGAGGACTATAAAATGCATCGTGCTAGCTTGAAACATCAATACTATAAGGATCTCTCCTCTAAGAACTCTCAGGCTGAAAATAAAGATTACACTCTCAAGCAAGATCATGTTAATTTTGGACCTTTGTCTTGTGATGGTTCCCTTCCATCCCCTACTTCCTCTAATATTCATGCATTTCATAAAGCTTCTGAGTCTTTCAAATCTTTCACAGAACCTTCATCCGACACAAGCCCTGATACTTTTCATGTGGTTCCCTATAGTTATCCTCCAGGGCTACCTCTTAAAGAAACTCACACTATCCTTCACTTGGCTGCAAAGGCTTTCAATAATGATAAACCTAAAGAGCCTAAGCCTTCATATGCTATAATCCCTACTTCAGCTAGTCCTCCACCATCTCTTCCAAAGTCATCCATACAATCCCAACATGCTTCCTTGTCCTTAGAAGTGGCTCCATGTCAAGAGGACTCTAAAAATGATGAAGAAAAGAACATAAAGAAAGATCAAGATCAAGAACCCTCCATGTCATCCACTCCTTTTTCTGATGTCTCTTATCTACCTCAGGGTTCTTTTGATCCTATAGACCCTTTTTCATGCATTCCACCATGTCTTAAGTCTTCTCCTAACAAGATCAAGCTACTACTTACACTGTTGAGCTTACTGACAATCAAAATAACCTTACTACACTTGTGCTTTCCAAAGATGATACTTTCATTAAGGTTGTTAAAAATGGTGTTGTTACTTCCAATGTTGAGCCTATTGAAAATCAAGAGAAAAATTATACGCTTATGCTTTCCAAAGATCTTTGTCAAGATCAAAGTCTTCCATCTTCTTGTTCTACCACTCCATGTTCATTTCCACTTTCTACTCTTCCTAAGTCTTTGCAAGCTTTGAAAAATCCTATCAAAGAAGGTGCTCATATTCAAGATGTCCACGATTCTATTGAAAATTCTAATGCTCACTCTAAAGATGCTGATATCCTTGGTTGTCATATAGATGCTGATGAACTTATTGATTATCCTTTTGCATCTTCCACTTCCATCCTTGGACCTCTTCCACCACTACTAAGAGCTTCACGTCTACCTTCCATCTTGGGTCCTTATGTCCCTTCACTTTCCCCTCCTAACTCTCCTAATTCACCATCCATATTGGGCCCTTACATCCCTCCATCTCCCATCTTTCCTCAAGATCAACATAGATGCATACCCTTGAATCCTTTTCATCCACCCACCCATCTAAACCAGTCATATCCTCCTTCTTCCACAAATCCCAAGTCTTTTGGAAGTAACTTGAATGTTCAATACAAGAAAAAGAAGCAATACAAGAATCCATCAAAAAAAGATCACCATGTCTCCTCTAAACGACATGGAGGCATAAAGTCAAAAGAGATATCTAAAAAAAAAACTACAAGACAAGTATGGGTTCCAAAATCCATCATTGAAAATATTATCTCTAAATCATCAAAAGGAAATAAAAAGCCTACGACTATATGGATTCCAAAGTCTCTCTTGAAAGAGTCTAGTGTTGAACAAAAAGTGAAATTGACATTCAAGCTTCCAAAGGCTTCCACTACATCTCCTTCCAAAAATATTCTTCCATTTCATGCGCCCAAACCTCAACCTCTGCTATCTATTCGCCATATTCCTTCACGTATTCCTTCATTCACATTTCCTCCACCCTCTCACCACCCTTCAAGGTGTGTGTTTATGTTGATCTTGTCTTCCTTTCCACCTACCCTTTCACAATCCTTCCATGCATTATCCTTCTACCTTCTATCATTTTTCCTCATTTGCCTATTCCTCCTATCTTCCAACCTCACTTGCTTTACATAAAACCTTATCCTCCATTTTTATCTTCCATCTCCCTTTCCCTATCAACATCTTTGAGCATATCATTTTGAATCCTTAGCATATCATGGTTTATCCTTTCAAGGAGCACTATCTAAAAAGCTTGCCTTCTTCCATAAAAAAGAAATGAAAAAAATTAAAAATGTGCCTTGGTGAAAACCTGGAAACAGACACCTTGGTAACAAAAGTAAAGAGAAAAAAAAATTCATCCTAAGGTGAAAACCACTCCCTTGTGGTGCCTTGGATAAGTACCATGATGAAAACTTGGCAATCAAGCATCATGCGTAGTTCTTCTACATATTTCATCCATTTCATCTTCTCTCTTTGATCTTGACAATGTTGATCTATACACGAACATTTGGCTATTTTGTGAGTTGTCTGATGATGATCTTGCTTTCAATCCCTTCCTGTTTAGCCTTCATATTTATTTTCCTCCATTCATTTTCACCTGTCGCTATCCTTTTCCCCTTTGGTCTTGATCTAAGAAAGAAAGAGTAAAACACGGTGCTATGAAGCCTCTTGACATGTCTACTCCTTTGGATTGCATCCTTTCCTGCTCTTGCATTATGATTTTGTGACTTATCCTATGCTAGCCTTTCATTTCTTGTCCAAATGTGCTTGGGTATTCTTGAGGAGTTTGCCCTTGAGGATTTCTTCCCTTCATTATCCTTTATTCTCGTCTTCCATCTCTTCCACCAGCTTGTCAATCCCTCTTGTTCTCCACATTGCTAGACATTAGGACTGCATGATATGATCTTGGTTGGGAGTTTGCAATGGAAAAAGAGCTACCAATATCAGAACTAGTATCAAAAATAGTATCAAAACCAGTATCAGAATCAGTATCAGAACATGTATCAAAACAAATATCAGAATAAGCATCAGAACTAGTATCAAAACCAGTATCAGAACTAATATCAGAACCAGGATCAGAAAAAGTATTAGAACAAGTATCAGAACCAGTATCAGAACAAGTATCAGAATCAGTATCAGAACCAATATCAGAACTAGTATAAGAATGCCTACTGGGGCTACACCATTCACTTTAGTTTATGGGTCTGAAGCAGTACTACCTATTGAAGTTGAAATCCCATCACTCTGAATCAAAATGCATGGACTTGTCACTGACGATGACTACAGAGTGTCTAGGTTACAAGAACTTGAATTACTAGATGAGCGCAGGCAAGCAGCGTATGATCATCTCAGAGTATATCAAAAGAGAATATCTAGAGGCTACAACAAGAAAGTCAGACATAGAGAATTTTAGGTTGGTGATCTAGTCTTGAGAGAAAATCCTAAAAATCAATCCCATCGAGAACACAAGGGGAAGTTCGAACCCAATTGGCTGGGTCCCTTTGT
Source organism: Chamaecyparis obtusa (assembly GCA_027943335.1). Taxonomy (NCBI): domain Eukaryota; kingdom Viridiplantae; phylum Streptophyta; class Pinopsida; order Cupressales; family Cupressaceae; genus Chamaecyparis; species Chamaecyparis obtusa. The sequence continues at coordinate 148,204 of BSBK01002706.1, forward strand.
TATCACTGCTACTTTTGGCTCTGGTGCCTATCAACTCTCAACGACTGAAGGAGAACCACTCCGAGAACCAATAAACGTTCTCCATCTGAAGAAATTCTACACCTAAGGCATTCAATGCTTGGTAAAATGTCCTAAAAAAATCTTAAAAATCAGAAAAAGTCTTGAAAAAATGAACATCTTAGTGAAAACCTAGCAATAGGTGCCTTGATGATTCACAAAAAAATCAAAAACATATCAAAAGTACAAAAAAATTAAAAAAATATCAAAAGTATAAAAAAATTGAAAATTATCAAAAGTACAAAAAAAAAAAAATTGAAAAATGAAAAATACAAAAAAAAAAAAAAAAAAAGTGCCTTGGTGAAAACCTGGAAACAGGCGCCTTCGTAGCAAAAATAGAATCTCTACCAAGATGGTGAAAACCTGGCAAACGGGTGCCACTTGTTCCAAATGCTCCATCTATCAGCACAATCTTGGTCTTTCCCATCTTTCAGTCTTGCTTTAGTTTGTACATATCTCCCGGTTTGTTTCAACATTTTCAATTTTCAATAAGTCAGTCTGTACACCAGTCGGCTCAAGCGCCTGTATCCTATCAATGTTTAACAGTTGGGGGCAATCAATGTCATATCCTATGGTCTCACATGTATCTTAGACGGATCATATCTAGTCAGAGTCCTTTGAAGCTTCATGTGAGTCAGTCAATCAGTCTTGTCTCCAGAAAGGATTTTGCATCAACAACAACACAATCAACATCAAACTGAAAACTGAAAACAATTTTTGCTTTTCATGCTTTTATCTCCTTGTATGCTTACTGATTCGCATTGAGATTTTTGCATATTGTGTCCCTTCGAGCTTCTCAATGATGTCCTTTATAAGATTTAGAGAGTGATGACTGGGGGCATAATCTTTTCTTTATCTTCTGCTTGTATGTAGAAATCTAACAACTTTGGAAATTCTAGATTGAAATGGTGTCCAACTGTAAGAGCCTCTATCTCAAATTGGATGGCCATGCATACCTCAACCATTGATACCCAAAAAATTCAAAGAAGTTTGATCTAACTATTGTCTTTTTGAGTGAGTTCTTTCTCCTACTGTGAAACACGATCTTACCTAAGGATGTGAACGATAAAGGGTCACTACGGGTAATTCACATTGGATTTAGAATGATCTCTTGACTGTTTGATGTGTTTGAATGCAAGGAGTATTCTAGTCATCATGATGTTTATATTTTGATTCTTATATGAATTGCTATATCAAAATGGCATTTGTACCTTGGTGCTTATATCTAATTCGACATTCCGAAAATAAAATCAATATTCATATATCCATGGTTGTTGACCAGTGGGTGTTGTATTGATTATTGCGCATACAAATTGATATTCATATGTCTATGGTTTCATGGCTAGTGGGCATTGTATTGATTTATCCAGTTACCTAAAAGTTCAATGATGATAACAAATCGACACATGATCAGTGACTAGGTCCTAGGTCTTAGGTTGCATTTCATCTTGTATGTCTCTTTGCATTTTACATGTTTGCATGATCTCCCAATGGCTAAACAAACTTCAATGCTTAAACAATTCTCCACTCGCATCTTCAAATCTAACAAGAGCTGAATCTCACATGAAGGTTCCTCCAACAAAATAGCAAGTAGAATCCTTTTTCGGGATCAAAATCAAAATCTGAGATCATTCATATTATTAACTACTTGCATATTCGACCTTCAATCATCACAGAAATCCAGTATTCAACTTAACTGATTATCTAAACATCAAACTATCAAAATTTAAACTTGGTCAACCATGGTCAACTCATGGTCAAACCTAGTCAACCTTGGTCTCCAGGACCTCTAAACGATGCAGAATGCACTCTTGAACGTGTATAACCACTTTTCCCATCAATCAACATGCTTCTGAGCTCTCAACACTGACTTTTCTTGTTAGATTTCAATTTTAATCCCGAAGGGGGCATGGTATTGCACATCAATTCAAAGTTTGTAAATCAAATTCTATCGATCAAATCTATCAATATCTTTCATCAGTGATCAAGACAACAATCACGTCTAGTTACTGATTCACCAAAAGTCCTCATCGCTCGAGGCAAATCTATCATCACTTGGGGCATATCAGATTCATCAAGATCCATATCAATCTGGTATTCTCCTAATCTTGTAAACTGTATCAGTTTTTGCAACCATCAGATCATAGTGTTCTTTCCTTGGTTTTTCGGCAACTGAAGGGTTTGGATGTGATACTTGCTAGTTCTGCTAAGACAATCAAGTCTAGAACGGGTCACTCACTTCTTATCAATCCTAAGGTTCAGAATCAGACATTTTGACACTTTTTCGCAATCATGGGTTCATTTGTTGTTATAGTGAACATTATCTTTGGTCATTTGGGACCTCCTATCTCAATATCTTTCAATCGGTTTCTATCTTGAGATCGGTTTATCTTTTGAATCAGTTTCATATCTTTATCAAACATAGACTATCTTTGAACCACTGCGCTTCGCACAGTAATTCAAAGAGGGGCAAAATGTAATACCCCAAAAATGGGCTATAAGTTCATTAATCTCCTACATCTTCAATTCGAATGAAATCGACATCAAAGTCCTAATCTAAGGCACATCTAAACATCATCGAATTATAATTGATTATCTTAAATTCTACATCGGGGAATATTCTTAGTAATATTCCTAATCATCATAATTATCTTTAATTTTATAATTATTTGGCAATAAATCACATTTATCCTAAAGTTTGATTAATTGAATATTTTCATATTTAATTAATTAGATTTAATATTTGTCACTTAATTGTGTAATTAAATTTAATTCTATCTATTATTAATTGTATTATTTAATTTTGACAATAAATCTAATATCATATGAATAATTGATTAAATCTTTATTTAATTAATTAAAGCAAGTTGTCATTATTTAATAATATAGTTTTTAATAAAAGTTTGATTAAATAATTGATTAACCCATAAATCAATTGTTTTATTTTTAAAAGCAGTTAAGTTGGAAATAAATCACTTTATTATTAAATTAATTCATAAATAAAACATGCACAATCATAAAAGCAGACAACTATCAATTATCAATTAAAGCTAAACTCTATTTTGAGTTAAAACTTAGCTTTTGCATATTTTTGTGAATTAAATTATCTTTATTATAAAATAACTCAAAAATCAACCTGAGTTATTCGAGTGATTTATGGCTTTTTTTCATGCACCTCCAAAGCCTTGGATTTCTATAAAAACAAGGTTCATCTCTTCATAACTCATCTCTCAATCATCTCTCAAATTTGCATCCAAGCATCTCATATTTTGCACAATCACGCTGGAGAATTAGAATTGAAGAATCAAAGCTCTTGTGAATCGACATATTTGTGAGATCAATCTTATTTTAGCATTTATAGCATATCAATTTCATCTAGCATAGATTCATATCAGTTTTTATCATTCTTATTGCATAGAAAATCAAAAAAATATAGATTAATTGCATTCAATTCATATCTAAATCAATTGTATTCAAATCCTTCATTTAGGTGTCGTCTAGGTCACTGATCTTGATAACAATCTGAGAACATTAATCTCACACCTACTAGAAGGCAGTAAATCACTTGGTTAGATTAGATTTTAATTTTGCATGATTTGATTATCACTAACCTCTAATGTTTTACTGAAGTGTTGTGTCTATAGATCAGGTACAATTTTCACACACACAATACCAAGCATCAATAAATACTAAGAAGACTGGATACCAAGCACCAGTGTATTTACCAAACAGTATTGATAGTGTTTACCAAGAAATCCAGGAAATGATATAGTAATCAATTTTAGCACATTTATCGATGCAAATAGTTACAACAGAATCACAAAACATTTTAGCAAGATTGAGGATCATTTATTGTAGATGTAATCATTAAATGTGATGATGATCTCTATGTAATTGTTAGATCTAGGTTATTTTTGTATACCATAGATCTTAGGTTATTTTTTCTAAGATGTTGTAAACCTAATTAGGTCATGAAGGTTAAGCGGTGATGGAAATCATAGCAGTATGCTATATATTTGTATTTCATGATATTTTGGCAAGAAGTCTTGATATTTTTTGATATATGAATGCGAAGGACAAGAAGGAGATCTTGAAGCAAGAATTCATCTTCAAGACATTAGTTTTCAGACAAGGTTGAGCAGCATTCAGAGATATTCAGTTTATGCAGAATTAGTCAAGTCTACCGAGCAGTACGGAGGAACAATATCTACACATTAAGGTGATATATATTGATATTTCATAGAACTATTTCAAACAAGCATAAGTTGTCAATTACAGATACTTTATGTTATTCTCTAGTTATTGTAACAAAGTTAGAAAAATCTCTTAACAGAGTAGACCTAACAGTCTTGTTGTAAATCTCTTAACTGAGTACACACTCAAGTAGTGTTGTTGAAATCCTTTAACTAGGTAGATCTAGTCAATCTTATTGTTAATCCTAACAAGGTAAGATCATCAGAATTGGTCACAACTCATAGCCTTAACTGACATACTTTATTATTTTCAGTAGTGAAGAATTTGTGGGTGTCATCCCCACCACAGTTTTTACCTTCTCACAAGGGTTTCTGCATAACCAAAATACTTGTGTTATGTGATTGAATTGTTGTTTGTTTTCATGAAATTAACATTTACAAGTTAATTGAATGAATGATGTATACAATGGATTCAGTTGGATAGACTATGTTTGGGAGGGGTCAGAATGCAAAAATGGAAACTTCTGTAACATTTCCCCCACTTTCGAGCGGAAGGGCCTAAGGGGTGGGGGATGGTCCAGGGCGAGGGCACTGATTCACCCCTCCCCTCTCAGTACCTTATCTCTCCATTCCAACAACCAAAGTGGGAATTATCACCACTAAGAAAATACTCTTCTGAATTATGTCTGGTTAAGAGCCAGTCTGGTTAAAGATTACAATATACACTGTTAGGTGTGACCCGTTCAAGGGATTTACCTCTGATCTGTTAGGATGTTCACCCTATTAGGAGTGGCCTTGTTAGAGGGAATCAAACACTCTTTATAATGTTACCATTTTCAAGGATTTTACAATAAGACTATTAGGTTTACTCTGTTAAGAGATTTCTCTATTAGAAATGCTAGTAAGCAACATTAAATAAAATGACCTATAGATTTGAAACTATTTTTTCTCAATCAAATCCTTGTGTGCTCTTCAATATTCACTTCAATTATTCATTATCCACTGGCATCAACACTTCAAATCCTTCTTTTTCCACTTGGAATCTCTATGTTCCTTCTTCACTATCACAGTTAGTGACCCTTCAACTATTCAATTTTCCATCCATTTGTCCATACAAGATCATCTTTTATATAGAAAAATTTTTCCTCTTAATCTCCTCTATTACATTTTCCTTTAATCAATATTAACCATCCAATCCATTATATCTTGAATCTGGATCTCGGTAACACGTTTTCTTTTCACCTAGGAACTTTAACTTTTTCTAGAAACTTGTTCCATCTATTTTTTCCATTTAGATCGTTCCATAAATCTTCACCTTGAATTTTCATAACCATATATCTCTATAACTAACTCTCCTTGTCATCATGATCATCCAACTCATCATAGCTAATCATTAAATGTCGATTCAATCCATATTTAATATCTTTTCCTTGCTCGATGTTCTTCATTTGAATTTTGGTTAACTTTACTCAATGGTTAAACCTTTCTTTGTTGTTTGGTGCCTTGTGTTCATTTCCCTTTATCGAGTGAATTTTCCTTTTACCTTTACCTTATCGAGTGACCTTTCCTACTCAGTAGCCAAAACAACTTAACTTACTGACTTGTCAAATCTTCATCACCATGCTTTACTGACTTAACATAATCATATGTTAGGTAGAAAATAATTATATTAAAATAATCTAATCATTGTCTGATCTATATCAGTTGCCCATTTAAGTTCTACAACTTCACAACATCTCATTTCTTCTTCTCCTTAACTCGTTCATCTTATATCATTACCAAATGATATGGAAACATAATATAAACTAGAAATCAATTGCTTGACATCAATGACAAGACAATAACTGATCTAACCTTTCTACTATCATATATTCCTCTTATCTTGGTTGGTCTTCACCATCAGCTCCATCAGATAATCAATCTTCAACATTACTATCAGTTATGGTAACATACTTTCAAGACAAGAGAAGGTTTGTATGAGTGGTTGGTTATGCTTTTTGGTTTGACTAATGCACCTAGTAGTTTTATGAGGTTGATGAATGAGGTCTTGAAGAAATTATTGGGTAAGTTTTTTATTATTTACTTGGATGACATTATGATATTTAGTAAGAGTAAGGAAGATCATTTTTTGCATTTGAAACAAGTATTGCAAAGATTGAAAGAGGAAAAGTTGTTGATTAACTTGAAGAAATGTTGTTTCATCAAGGAAGAGATAGTGTACTTGGGTTTTGTGAGTTCTGCTGAAGGTTTAAAGATAGATCCTAATAAACTTAGAGCAATTTTGGAATGCCCTACTCCTAGGAATGCTAGCGAAGTCATATATTTTCATTGATTAGCAAGTTTCTACCAAAATCTCATAAGGAATTTTAGTTCTATTTATAATCCTATGATAGAGACAATGAGAGGAGATATGAAAGATTTCAAGTGGACATAATGAGTTGATAGAAGTTTTGAGACCTCGAAGCAGAAGGTAGTTGAATTAATGGTACTAGATTTATCTAATTTCTCTAAAGTATTTCAAGCTGATTGTGATGCAAGTGGAAGTGCAATCAAAGAAGTATTGAGTCAAGGAGGCAAACTTGTTTATTTCATAGTGATAAATTGAATGATTTTAAGAGGAAGTATTTAGTCTATGATCAATAATTTTATGCTATTGTTTAAGCTTTGAAGAAAGGGAGACATTATTTGATACCTAAGAAATTTTTGGTCTACACTAATCATAAAGCATTGCAGTAATTGGATAGTTAAAATAAGTTGAATCAGAGACATATGAAGTGGGTTGAATACTTACATAATTTTACTTTTGTGTTGAAGCATAGAAGTGGATTTTCAAATAGGTTTGCAGAAGAATTGAGAAGAAGAATAATTTTATTGACTAAGATGAGAGTTGAAGTACTTGGTTTTGATGATTTGAAAATTTTTAATGAAACTAACCCTGATTTTGCAGAACCTTGGAAATCATGTAAGGAACCAATCACAGATAATCAGAGTAAGTGGGTTGATTACTTCATTCAAGAAAGTATGTTGTTCAAAGACATTCAATTATGTATACCATTAGGATCAATGAGGTAAAGTCTAATCAAGGAGAAACATAGTGGAGGACTTGCAGAACATTTTAGAATTGATAAAACAGTAAGTTTTATTAAGGAGAAATACTTTTGGTCTCAGTTGTATAGGGATGTTCAAAAATATGTTAGTAGTTGTAGAATTTATCAAGTTGCTAAGGGAGTAAGTCAAAATAAAGGGTTATACATGCCTTTACATATTCCTAGTAGACCTTTGGAAGACATTAGCATTGATTTTGTTCTTGTCTTACCAAAGACACAAAGATGTAATGAATCTATATTTTTTATAGTAGACAAATTTTTAAAGATTTCACATGTTATTCCTTGTAAGAAAACATCATATGCTATTCATATAACTAATCTATTCTTTAGAGAGGTTGTGAAATTACATGGGTCGCCTAAGACTATTTTTTTTTACTATTGTAGTAAGTTTGTGGTATACGTTTGGAAGAGACTTTGGAAGAAGATGGGTTGAAATTTAAAGTTGAGCTCTACATTTCCTCCACAAACCAATTGAAAAATAGAATTGAATAGGAATTTGGGTAATTTGTTAATATGTCTTGTTGGAGATAAAATTGGTAATTGGGATTTGGTTTTGGCACAAGAAGATTCAGTGAACCGGAGTATAGGTAAAACACCTTTTGTAATTATTATAGGCATGCATCCTAAAGGAATATCATATTTGAAAGATCTTTTCTTAGAGGAGAAGAGAAGTGCTAAAGTAGAGGGATGTGTTGAATTCATGAAGACTTTTCATGATGAGGTGAAGTATAATTTGGAACATAGTAATTAGAAATATAAGGATATAGAAGACCAATATTGGAGACATAAGAATTTTAAGGTTGATGATGAAGTTATGATTCATTTTAAGAAGGGCATATTTCCTATTGGAACCTATAGTAAGATAAAGATGATGAATTTTGGGCCTTGTAAGATATTGAAGGAATTTGACAGTGGTAATACTTTTGAGTTTGAGTTACTGGTTGACATGGATATATCACCTATATTCAACATCACATATTTATATGAATACTATGAGTTAGATGATGATACAAACATGAAGCAGGAATATCCTAAGAAGTAGATAGAGGTAATATAGGTCTTGGATAGTAGAATTAGGAGAAGCACAAGAGAAAAAGGATTACGTGGAGTACTTGGTTAAGTGGAAGAAAAGACCATTTGAGGATGCTACTTAGATTTTCCAATCTTAGTTGGATCATTTGGATTCTTCTCAAGTTGTACAATAGCTCTAATTTAGAGCATCAATTTTATTAACCCCAGGTGTCTGATGCAGGACCATCTTGGGTTCATATAAATCTTGCAGATAAAAATTAGTTCTTTGTTATTTTGTTCTTATTTAGCGGTTGGAGAGATTACACCGGTCGATTGTCATTTGTTTGAGATAGCATGTGTGATCATAAAGTATTATTCTAGACCTATTTTGGATCATCTTCCTATGATTTCATCACCTATTGTGCATGGTTTCTTGAGATTTGATCCATTTACTGTCCTTGGGTAATGTGTTTATTGCTTTCTTGGACCTATTTAGAGATTTGATGTGCGTTCATTGATCTTTGGATTTTGATCATTGCAATCATAGCGTGTGGTTCATGAATGTCCCATGGATCATTTCTTATGATTATGCATCTTGTTGTTTCCTTTTCATGGATCTTTGATTCATTTTGGGTCGGGTCTATTTATTGTACATGTTTCCTTCTTGAGGAATGTAATTCTTTCTTGGCCGACCTTTGGAGGCATTGCCTATATGTAATAACTCGATGTATCTTGAGAAGGAGGTTTTGTTGGTTAGAGAAACCTATATTTGAGACTTTGATAGATCATTATTAGGATCTTAGGTTCATTTCATTAAATAGGGCCATAACCAGGAAGGCCTAACATCCCAGCATGTATGTTAGTTGATCTCTAAATAAATACATTAGATCATGAATTCTCTCTCTACTTTTGTGTTATTTCTTTCCTGTGTTACTCTTAGCTATGAGGTTGGGAATCTCCTTTGGTGATCATCCCACCTTGGCACTGCACCAGGTAGTTATTCAAGTAATGGAACAAAATCTTGTTTCTAAAGATAAGAACCCCATACAAGAAGAATGAATTTCTTAAGATGAGGTCTTCTTACCACCTCTCAAAGAATTAAGGGAAGAAACTAATGCAAAACAAAAGGAAAATTGTAAACCCACTACAGTGAACAGATATTTAAATTTAGAGTTAAGTTTTGAAAATATTTATCTTCATGAGAATCCTACTTCATCAGGTGATTCTTTGGAATCCAAGTCAAAACCACACTCCAAAAATTCAACTAAACCTTTACTAGAAGCATGGCCCCTCAATGGTCACTAAGTTTGGAACTTGATATTTAACAGTTCCAAATGCAAATAAGAAGGAGTGAGAATCAAACCGATCAATCCCTAAGGTAACTCCTATTACGCTACTTATATACTATAATTTTAATGTACTAACAATGTCGTAGAGTATGAGGAATTAGTTTGAGGCCTTCTAATGATGCATGTGAAGAAATTCAAGGCCCTAGTAGTGGAAGTCGATTCCCAACTAATCATTAGATAAATATACAGCCAATACTCTAGTAATGATAAGAGATTGATATCTTACCATAATCGTGTTTGGGACTTAATCGAGGATTTTGAGGCATTCAATATCACAAATATCCCCAAAATAAATAATGTAGTCGATGATGCATTGGAAGTGTCAACAAACTCCTTGCATCCCAAGGAAAAGTCAAAATTAAATAAATTCTCAGTTGAACTCATCGTTGCTCTGACATTTCCTAATAATATCATAAATTTTCAAGTATTTCAAGACTATCCTGGTATATACTAGTACCATTGATGAGGAAATCAAAGGAATGGAGGAACTAGATGACCGAGGAATTCTAAAAAAGAAAGGCCCCAGTAGTAGGAGGAGATGAGGTCTACAATTTGGGTACCAATAGCGAACCAAGGGAGGTTTGTATTGGAAAGATTGGTACGAATGAAGAAAAGTAGTGCAGGATCCAATTGATGGAAGAATATAAAGATGTTATAGCATGGAGTCATGATGATCTTAAAAATTATGACCCATCAGTTATTGTACATAAAATACCATTGAACCTAGATCTAAAACCATCCTACCAAAGGCAAAGGTCGGTCAATTTGGTGATTGAACTAGTGATACAGAAAGAGGTACAAAATTTGTTGGATGCCAAGATCATTTTCCCCATTTGAAACTCAACTTCTTAGTCCTTGTAAGAAAAAAGAATGGGAAAGTTAGGATATATGTAGATTTTTGTAATCTCAAAAGGTCATCTCAGAAAGACAACTATCCACTATCTTCTCTTGATGAAGTGTTGCAGATAGTCAATGGTTCACAGATGATGTCCTTTCTTGATAGTTATTCAGGGTATAATCAAGTTATGGTGAAAGAATAAGATAGACTGAAAATGACATTCAACACCAAATGGGGAACATTTGCATACCATCACATGCCATTCAAGTTAATAAATGCTAGCACTACCTTCCAACATGAATAATTTAAAGGTCTTCTAAACCAATGCATAGTTATCTACATGGATGATCCCACTATATTTTCAAAAAATAGGGGCAACCATATTGATGATTTGTGCAAGGATTTAAGGAGATGTTAAAGATATGGAATATCATTAAACCCTAAAAATGTATTTTTGGGGTAACCCAAGATAAACTATTAGGGCACATTATATTGGAAATTAGGATCTCTATAGATCTTGAAAGAGTTGAAGAAATCCTCAAACTGGTCCCATGTAATAGCAAGAAGGAATTAAAGTCTTTTTTTCAAAAGATTAATTTTGTCAGGAAATTCATTGGTGGATTTTTTGAAATAGTTCACCCATTAAATGACATGTTGAAAAAAGATGTCAATATTGAATGGAACGCTCCAGTCAAAGAATCCTTTTAGGAGATCAAAACAACAATTGCTATCACTCCAATTTTAGTTATTCCAAACTACACTTTTTCATTTAAGGTCTACTCATTTTCCTTAGAACATTCATGCAAGGCTATTCTTACACAAAATAAGAATGGAGAAGATGAGAAACCGATAGCTTTCATGAGTTTCCCTCAAAAAATCATTTAGCTCAAATATCCAAACTTAGATGAATTATCATTTGCATTAGTAAAGGCTTTCAAGAAGTTCTGACATTACATTCTGAGAAGATAAGTTATAGCCATCATTCTTGATCCTATTGTAAAATCCCTACTAATCCAGAATGAATTAGGGGAATAGAGAGGAATGTGAATGGCTATTCTGCAAGAGTTTGATCTTGAAATTCAACCCATGAAGTTGGTAAGAGGCCAAGGCCTAACAAGAATGATAGCTGAGACAGAGAAAGGTTTGGTTTGTTAGGTATACACTGATCAAGGGACTATAACTTATATTTGGTATCAGGAATTAATGGTTCCCAAAGAAGGGCCTTGAAGATCAAGAGTAGTTCCTACATGTTGAAGAACGAGAATCTCTAAAAATACAATTATGATGGGTTGTACTTAAGATGTATGGACAAGATAGAAGATAGACAAGTCCTTGCTAATTTTCATGACAAATATGGTACAGGCCATGGGTCTACCAAGGCCACTACACACCAAATATTAAGATCTAGATATTACTAACCAACTCTATTCAAGAATACAAGTGAATACGTGCAATGTTGTCATACATGCCAGACTAGCGCTGCCCATGAAAAGCATCCTACTATGCCTTTGAAAATGGTATATGAGGTAAGTCCATTTGCCCAATGGTTCTTAGATTTTTTTGTAGTGATTAATCTACCCTCTTTTGTAGGTCACAGGCATATTCTAACAGGAATGGACTACTACACACAATGGATAGAGGCTCAGGTTTTAAAAAATTGCACCACTGAAGGTATAACTAGGTTTTTGGAGGAATACATCATAAAACAGTTTAGCATACATTTATGTCTAGTATGTGATAATGCACCTTCATTTTCCTCTGCTTCACTTATGCAATGGGCTTTCAAAAACCATGTAATTATTAATTTTTCTTCCATTTTTTCTCTGCAAGATAATAGTGTTGCAGAGTCCACTAACAAAAACTTAACAACGCTAATTAAACATATTTTAGATGAAAATTCTAGGGATTGGCACACAATTGAAATGTCTTGTGGACAAATTGAGTTAGAATAAAAAATTTCTTAGGGACACCCCCTACCAGTTATTCTACAATCTACAACCTTTTTTTTTTATGAACCTAAAGATACCAGTTTTGAAATTCATGGACCAATATATTTCTAGTGAGGATAGGGTAAAGATACAACTCATGAACCTACTTGATTTGGAAGAAAAATAATAATAATTCTTGAACATATGTCTAAGCATCAAGCTATTGTTGTTGAAACTATAGATGGGGAATTAGTTTTGTTGCCCATCAATGGCTATTTTCTCAAACATTATTTTGGATCCTTAAGTGAAATGTTTCACCCTTGTATTATATTATTTTAGATATTTTTGTTTTATTTTTTCTTTTGTTTTGTTCTTGGGTTATTTTATTTTATCAGGGATGTTTTTGAAAGGTATCTCATCCCAAACAGTTCTTGATAAGAGGCAGAGGTATTTCTTAGTCAAAATTTTTAGAGGAATTTGTCTTGCAAGAGAATGTAAAAAAGGATTAGGAATGGTGATACCTTTCATTGGAAATCAAGATAATGTTTAAAGTCAATCATCCTCAACACATTACACACTTTAAGCATGATATCTGGATTGTTGGTGTCTTGGGTAAATATCAGCTAGATTTGATTGGATCCCATTGTTATGGGTGACCTTAGATCTCAAAACCCTTCTCCATCTATATCTTAACTTGAAAAAGAAAAATCAAAAGGAGGAACGCATAAAGAAAAGGTCAACAAAAAATCAAAGTTCAAATGCTTGGGTGGCACAACCTAATCATTGTCGAGGTTTCACAAAAAGAGAAAAGAAGGAAAAAAAATTAGAAATGCAAATGTTAAGGAAGAATAGCCTAAGCACTACCTTAGTGTACCAAAAGTGTTGAAATGAAGATAATTGAAGAAGTGACATATTTAGAGAAAAATGGCTCAATCAAGTCACCTTCCATGTAAATGATGTTGACTCTAAAAGAGTCCTCCAAATACCAAAACTTTAAAACTCATCAAAAGATAGAGGAGGGTGGCTCTAGCAACCTCTATTCAGGCTATGGACACCTAACTAACACTAGAGAAAGGTTAGATTGATATTTACTAATCCTTTATTAATAGGTGAAGGTTGGCTCTGGTTGACATTTATCCAAGTAATCTTTACCAAGGAGTCAAAGGAATGCACATACTAAAAGTGATAGCAAAGGACTTTGATTCTGAGAGTTGATGTGAGATTATCTCTAGGAATGACACTTGTGTTTGGTGTATTGCAAGACAGAGTCTAGATTATATTTGTTGATAAAGAAATGCCTTGGTCATTTCTTCCTTTCATTGAGGCTATTTTTTTTGGTTCAACAACACACCCCACCTTTTGGCCACTTGGCCAAAGGTCCCCCTTCATTTTTCTTTTTTTGTCTTTCTTAGTCTTTAGGTTTCCTTGTTTGGTCTCCTATTTTTGGTTATTTTAGGGAAACTCTTGTAAACTGGTATATTTTGAGTTCTTTCATACATTTGGCCTTTCGGTGTTCCATAGAGCTCCAAAGGTATGAAACCCCAAAAGCCCAAACCCCACATAGTTAAGGTAAGAAGTACTCTTGGACTTTCATCTTCAGAAATACTAATGACACATGACTCACTGGTTTCATACTTTTAGAGTCTAAAATTATGAAGCCCCATTGATGATGTCATCGACCTTGAGGGTTTATAAAAGCCTAAGGGGTCATCTTTTATTTTCATTCCATGACTTTGTGTTTTTTTAGCTTCGAGTGATCAGTGATATCACCTAGAAATCTCTCTAAGATTCTAGTTGCTTTTGTTCACTTTCTTCCTTCGTGTTGGTTGTGTTTCACCTTGAGCTCATTGAGGAATCCTTTTGATAACCCTTGTTTTTACAGGTAGGGTTTCTCTTTCTTAGTTTTTCTTTTCTAGGGTTTTCCTTTTTTTCATTTGTTTTGGCTTTTTTGAGATTTCTAGGGTTTTTTTAAGGTTTGGTTTTAGCGTTTTAGTGCTTGGGCATCATCGTTTAGTAGTTTTTTTCTCATTTTTAAGCATTTTTTTGGGTTAGTTTAGGGTTTTAGATAGTAGTTCAGTCTCAGTCACCACAGATACTCTACAACTCCAAAAACCTACTAAAAACATCATCACTAGGAACTCTGCAAAACCATGAAATTTTGCTAAGTGTTATTCGGTCATCTGGCCTCCAAAAAGGTTCAACATCTCTAAAACATTGAAAAACCAGCGATTATCCAAACTGTGAAGTCACTTTTAGCTCTTTAGCCTTTCATCCTCTGAAGGCCATTACGCACTCCCAAACTCCACAAACCAGCTATAGCAAAGACAAGGGCTATCACTTAAACTTTTTGCACTTTTGGCCTTTCGACCTCCGAAGGGAATTGCACACTCCCAAACTCCACAAATTGGCCACACCAAAGACAAGGGCTATCACTTCAACTTTTTACACTTTCATCCTTTTAGCGACCAATAATGAAATCCATGTTCGAAATGTCGAAACTCCATTTTTTACCTTCCAATAACCTTTTCAAACTTTTGCACCTTTGCACACTAACATTTCCATGCATTCTTTGC
Source organism: Chamaecyparis obtusa (assembly GCA_027943335.1). Lineage (NCBI taxonomy): Eukaryota > Viridiplantae > Streptophyta > Pinopsida > Cupressales > Cupressaceae > Chamaecyparis > Chamaecyparis obtusa. The sequence goes on from BSBK01002706.1 coordinate 163,260, forward strand.
ACTTCACAACTCCAAAATCCTACATACCCACCAAGAACACACTTTCTCCCTTTTGGCCTTTTGGAGGCCTATTCTATCTTTAGTGTATGCATAACTGAATTTGTGAAAACATAGTTAACATGGTTTTTTGCTAGTTTCAGGATTCTGGTTTTGTTTCTCTAGGTTCACTGAGATCCTTTTTTCTTATTTTTTTTAGTTTTTTTTAATAAAAAAATTTTTATAGTTGTATATTTTCTTGTAGAATACCAGAAAATATAGTTGTGCCACTAATGAAGTACATATTCAAGGCCTACCATGCTCCTTCTAAGGTCGGGAATTTTCATAGTGAAATCACAAACACTGACATTGGGAAGATGGATTGGAGTAACTTCCTTACCACATGTGCCAACCCTAAAGGAAAATCCTCTAACTGCACTTCACTTGTACTCTCAGGCCTTGTCAATGTTGCACCCCATCTAGTCTTCATCTTATCTTTAGATTTGATCACTACCCTCGCACAACACTATGTTCCTAATGAAAGGGTGGTTAAAAAAAAATAGGAGATATTATTTTTGATATCAAGCCAAACAATATTGAAGATGTGTTTCACTTACCAAATGGGATAGATAGATTTTAATCATTCTCTATCAATAAGGGATTTGAATGGTTTAATAAAAATATCAAGCTTTCTTATGAAATTATAATCAAGGAGTATTTGGAGTAGACCCTCCCTAAGAACAAAATGGATAGAACTGACATGAGGAGGGGATACTTGAAAGATGATATTCAAGTAGTAGTAAATATCGTAAGAATATTATATGGACTTCCTCAATCTATCCAACTGCAACAATGGATGATTTTTCTTATAGAAAGGATTAAGGGGAGAAGGGATAGATTTGATTTGGCCTCTATTCTTAGTGCTAACTTGGATATGCAATTAATTTTAGTAAATAACAATCCTTGTTTCTATATGACTTTTTATGTAGTCTATCCATTGGTTGTCAAGGAAGAATACCCAGGGTTAGTAAAAAAAGGAGCTTTTGGTCAACCAAATGTATGGCCATTTATTATATATCCATAGATGGTTAGGAAAGAGAAGTTGGATCAAGATAGCTCAAAATATAGGATTGTCAATGATGTCTTTGTCTTTGAGATCATCTATTCAATTGATGGTGATTATGTGAAGAGACTCTCAGAGGAAGTTTTTGTTAAAGTTCGAGCAATAGCTACCTACTTTATTCAATTCAAAAATTTCACATACATCAGAGTGGAAGGGTGTGCTCTTAACCCAAAGAAGCTTCCCCAGTACTCCTTCGATAGAATAATTATTTTGGACATGGATATGAAACTTTTTGATGCCTATGAACATATTAAGCACAAGAAGAAACACTACTGGGACTTCCCAATTTCCATCTGCCCTTATTTTCTGAAAGACATGAAAGTATGCAATTCTCTATCCTTTGAATGGGACAAATGTCCCTTGAAACTATTTAATTTGATCAAAACTAGGTTTGATCCCATAGGAACTTACAACCACATGATGGGTAGGCATTATGTTCATGAGCCTCACATTGAAGATTATTGGATGAACTGTGTAGATGAATATGAGTCCAGGATCAGAGACTATTGCAGAATGTCCCTTCTATTTTCAAAAAATTCTCTAGATCTCTATATTTCCCCTAAATTCTAGGAGATGGATTCTGAAGATGTCTTAGATCCACTATATAATAAAGATAATATATTTTCAAGGGTCATTTTGAATGTGGAAGTAGATAAAGAAGAAAATGATAATATTGAATTCAAGGATAGACATGTGATAAAGACTACTAAGGAGTGGACCCGAAGGCCTTTAAAAATGTATGTCATACCAATAACGCCACAACTTGACCCACCTTCTAAATGATAAAAATAGAAGGGAGAGAAAATAATAATTCCTAAGTTGAAAGGCACTGCTCCTCAAAAGTTGGAAACAGTTTATAGACATGATCGACCAGTAGTATATAGCTCAAATCCAAAGTCAAAACCATCAAGAACAAGAATGACAGGGAGTATTAATTTTCCTACTACTCAGTCATCTATTGCACAAGGACAAGCATCTACTTCAGGCAGGTCCCCAACAGTAAAAGTAATAGGACCAAGAACTACCAAGGTAGAAAAGGGAAAGGTATATAAAAGAAAGATATCCTCTACATCTCTACAGTCAAAAACTTTGTTAGAAGAAGAGGAGGAAGAAGAAGATGAACTACCCTCGGCAAGAAGAGCATAGTTAGGCACAACAACCGCTAAAAGAAGAGCTCAAGAAGAGAATTTCTAACTAATGTAGACACAGGTGCACAAGAGGAGCATGTAGATCCCTAGGATTTTCTTGGTCTTGATGAATTTTATGTTTCTAATTTTGAATTCATCCCTAGATAAAAGAATCAAATGGAAAAAAAAAACCTATATAAATTGTAGAGATAAATAATAAAGAACATGTTCCATTTACTGAGGGAATTATTTTTACTCCTCCTTCATCCCAATTCACTTTCCCCACTGCTTAACAACCATTGGAGGAAGTGGCTTTTAAGAAAGAGATAGATACACAAATTCCTCCACCCACAATAGAGTAAATAGAAGTAGAGAAGGAAGTAAAAGTAGAATCTACTCAGGATCTCCCATATATGCAAATTTTAGAATAAGAACAAGGGGAGTTACCACAAGAGACACCAGTTGACAAGGAGACTAGAGTTGATACAAAACTAAATAAAGTGCACCTCAACTTCCTACATGTCCTTCTCCACCTTTTGTTCAAAATCCTACTCCTCTACCTTTAGTTCCCATATTTTCTCCAACCACTCAAGCCCCTTCCCCACCAAGGTATGTATCATCCTCACACAAAAGGGTGAGACAAGTAACAAGTTTATGGGCACAAATATTGATGAGCTTATTTGAGGATGTAGAATCCAAACAAGCTCCTAAGGAGTCTAAAAGGGAAGACAGTACTCCTCATGAGGATGTACCAGAAGAACCAAATCCCACTATTGAGGAATAACTTTAGGAGGAGGAAGAGGGAGAGCTAGAGGACAAAGAAAATTCAATAATAAGGGAAGCTCTAGAGAAATAAGAAGGGGAAGAGATAGAAATTCAAGATGAAAGAGAAACAAATTCTATTTTAAAGATTTCCCCATATGATAAATGTCACTATATTCACCAAACCCACATGGTTTACCAAGGAGATACAAATAAGTAGGAGAGTATACATTGAGGAAGAAAACACAAACATGGTTGTCTTAGGTTAAAATTTTCATAGAGGAGAATCCAGCACCCTACCAATAAAAAATTCTTATGTCACTCAAGACCATAGAGGCTGATGGAATGCGTAGGTGTTGGTACCAACTATTAGTACTAGTATTACTGAGATAACTCCCAAAGATTATACTTTTGAAGAAGTTGATTTAGGTGAACCAACAAGGGAAGGGAGTAAAAAAAATTCTACACTTGGTTTAAAACATTCCTTATGATTTATGGATAAGGATGAAGAGGAAATAAAGGCATTAACAAAGCAAAATGAAGAATTGAAGAAATTCATTGTTAAGATAGTAAGTCCAATTGACCTAGATAACCTGAAAGCCTCATTACAGGCTATCCTAGAGAAGAGAGTTGCACCAGAATTACTAAAATATATACCACATTATTTTATTCATACATGTTCATATTGGAATGTTGATTTTGATAAGTTTGGGAAGACAACCATCCAAGCAATTTTGGGGTCATTTAGAGTCATTCTTAAGGAGATCACCAAATTGGTGGAGATGGTAGACAACGAGGAAGGACTTGATGCATGGATTGAAAAATGGTGAAATATTCTTAAGGACCTGAAGATAATAAAGAAGCAATGCTTCTAGATTTTGGTTAAGGTATATGAAGGGTCATATCTTGAAAATTTTGAGACCTAGATCACGGACATAGGTCAAACTGTAAAGTGTATCAAAAATGCCTAACTAATGTAGATAAAAGATAGGAAGGAGTAATGGTGTGGGTTGAATAAATATAAACATTCTTTGAAAGCATTGACCTTGAGTTCTATGAAGATAATCAAATAATTTTCCCAATAGAGAATATTGTATAACAATTCATGGGAATTTTGGCTGGTGTAAGTACAAAGGATGACCTCCAACAACTTTTCTATTTTAAGGAGGATATGCAAAGAATGATGGATCATGAAGAAGAGATCATATCATTTTCCATAGAATTGGTCACCTTTAGAGAGAAGTACAAAAACACCTTAGTGTCATTCAAGTTGTGGAATTCAAAGGAGTACAAGATATAGTGGAAAGACTTTGCAACACGTACCCAGAGATCCTTTCATAAGACTATGTGTTCAGTTTTGGACTTAGTCAAATTTTGTAGTAGGGAATTTTTTGACACTTAGCCATTTTTTTAAGTTTAGTTTTTTAGCCTTAGACTTTGAAAGTCCAAAATTTTGGGAGTCATAAGGATTTACACATAGTCATTTTTTAGTTTGTCAATTTTTGGAGTTAGGGTTGGGGTCTAAAATTTCTAGGTCATTTCAACATGGAAATAATTTTCATGAAGGGTTTGTTTAAGATCAGATTGCATGCATGTTTGGGGTCATTTTTTATTTCCTAGAAGATATCGATCAGTTGCATTCATGAAGAGGAGCAAAAATGAAGATTCCAAGAAAGAACTCCAATTTTAAAAAGAACACTTTGGTTCAAGGACGATGGAACTCCAGCTCTAATCTCTTATTTATTGGGTGAATTTGGCCTTTCTTTCTCATGTATATGTAGTGAAAATGGATTAGAATCCATGTAAATATGATTAGATATAGTTTAGGAGTAGTTTTGCATTAGTAAGAAATAGAAATATTGTTATTTTGTTAATTTTTTTAGTAGTAGGAACCCTAGCTACTAGTTTCTTATTGTAAAAGGTGAAGAACTATATATACTTCATATAGAAATGTAATTAAAATTTATATTTTGCTACAATAAAATTATGTACAATTGATGCTTCAATCCTAGTTTGAGAATTATGCTATCATTGTGAAATTTATGTATTTGCATTTGTTGGTTCATTTATTTCAAAGAGCCAATTGTTTTGTTGCAAATTATATTTTTCTAATCAATTAATTTGGTGTTAATAATTGTTGCATCATCTTGTTGTGATGAATTGTTAGGGAATAATTCTACTATGCTTGATGATAAATTTGTCTTGTGTATGTGTGCATCCATGGTGGTTATACAATTTTGATGAATTTTGAGAAATATTGCATCTATTGTTTACATTACATTAATGATTGCATCTATACTTTATTCTTTGTGAGTAATTATAAAATGTATTGTGTGGGTTTCCTCAATTTCCCTAATTCTTTAATTTGCAAGATTGATAAATTAATGGTTTATGTCCGATAGGAATTTGCTTACAAGTTTTTTTCTTTGAATCTTTCGTTACCTTAATTATTTTATTTTTTTGATTGGAAATCTAATTAATCTTAGATTCTTATTAAATTTTCATAGTAGGAATTGCATTCATCTCTTAAATCCAAAAAATACAAAAATGTTGTTTTTTTGAATTTTGTTTTTCAGCCTCTTCAAGAATCAAACCAGAAAAGGCCTCTTTGTGAATAGTTTCACATTTATCTTTAAGAGAGCTATCTACATGGTTGAGACCCATCCTAAAAGAACCTTTGGAGTTATTTTCATCATTATTTTGAGAGAGGAATTTTCAACTAAATTTCCTAGTTGTTTTCTCGTGTAAAAATGATGCTCAACAAGTTTGTTCTATAAAATTGATTGTTCTTTTTCCTCTATAGATATCCTTTGTAAGATCACTTCCTTATGCTAAGTCACATGGTTATGTGCTCTATGGAAGCAACAGCTTACACTAATCTAAAACCACTACTCAAGCACTTAAAACATGAATCTATGACCTTGATTGTCCTTTTCTAATTTATTGTTGTTTGTACTAACTCTTCTTTGACCTCAGAATCATCATGTTTAGAAAATGAACTTTTACATCTTGTCAGTTCCTTATAACATGGTTCTTGGTACTATATTGAAACATCTCTTATCCATAGAATAGTGATCTGATTATTTTAATATTATTCTTCAATGATTGTCCTGATTGATTCATGTCTACATTGTTTCATTTATTGAAAGGAAAATACTAGTCCTTCTTTTCTATGTAAGTTCAGTTGGTTATTCTATTAGCTTTTGCACTTGTGTCTTGATTTATCATGATAACTATCATGTAGATGCTTCTAATCACTTGGTTATCATGAAAATATGAAAAGATTATATAATACCTGAGGAATCCATTTTTTGATTACTTTTCATGTAGCTGAATTTTCTTTTGCATTAGTTGATATTTATTCATTAATCTATTATTAATGTACATCATATTTCTTACTATCCTTTATTGATCCATGTTTATAGTTGTGGTTCCACAACACACTCCCCTGTTTGGCCGCTTGGTCAGGTGGACCCCCTTTTTTACTTTTGTTTTTTCTTGTTTGTGCCCCTTGGGGCCTTTTTTTCCTTTCTTGTTTCCCTATTTGGTTGTTTCCCCAATCAAAACCTTCTCCAGAAAAGAGAAGTCCCAATTTTTCATACTTTTAGACTTTATTGGGTTCTTGAACCTCCAAGAGTGTGAAAACTCTAAAATCATTCACACAAAGCAAGCTTGTTTTTCTTCCTTTTCAGTGTTTTAGACTTGCAAAACTTTTGGACCTCCAAAATTCTAAAAGCCCAAAGCCTAGGACTCAAAGGATCAGACTTTTGCACCTTTTAATTTTTAGACGTTCGATGTTCATCGAATCTCTGAAATGTCAAAACTTGGAAGACCCAAAGCTTCAATGATGCGAAGAAGATGATTGATGTCATTTTCTACCAAAGGGTCTATATATTACTTTTAAGCTAGGTTTTTCCTTATTTTCATCTTTTTTTTCCCTACATTTGTGGAGCAACTTCGAGCGTGCTATTTTCAGACTTCTTTCACTTTTTTTTTTGGTTTTGTCTTGCCCTCATTTTGGGTGTTTGTGTTGCCTTTTATGGAGTTTAGGTGTTCTTGTGTCCAATCTTTCCATAACCCCTATCATTTTGGAGCACAAGTAGGGTTTTTCCTCCTCGTGGTTTATTTTCTGTGTTTTTTTCCATGTTTCAAAGCCTCGACCTCTGAAGTTTCTAAGGTTTTCCCTGGAAGCCTTGTCTTTTTTCAAAACTATACTCTTTCCAATTTTTAGAGTTTCTCACCCTGAAGATATAGTACAAGCAATCAACATCTAGAATGCCAACACTTTGATTCCTTCCCCAAATCAATCATCTTCTTTTCAGAGTTTCATATCTTTGGCATCTGATGTTTCAACAAAATTTTAGTTCTCTCAACTAAGCATTTTAGCCTTTAATATTTTTAGTGTTTTGGATGTTGATGATATTATGCAAATCACATCCCTTCGAAATGTAAAAACTATGAAGGTATTTAGGGAAACACTACCTATCCCCTTTCTTCATCCTTTGGGCTTGTCAGAGGTCAATTTTTCCTTTGAAGTCCGAACCTTTGGAACACTGAAATTGGATTTCAAGACTTTTTAGTGATTTATGGATTAGGGGTTTGTTTTATCTGGAGTCATTATCACTTATTGCTTTACATTGATATTTTTTAGTGTGGTATTTCATGATTATTGTCATGCTTCTTTGCGCAATGCTAGATAAGGTAGCATCACTAGCCGTGAAGTTCATATTCAAAGGGTACCATGCTCCATCTAAGGTTGGAAACCTTCATAGTGAGATAATAGATAATGATATAGGAAACGTAAACTGAAAGGAATTTTTAGCGAGATGCACCTAGCCAGAAGGTAGGTCTGAAGATTGCACTTCTTTGGTATACTCCAGCTTGGTCAATGCAACAACACACCTAATATCCATCATGTCCTTAGATTTTATTTTAACCCTTGCACAACATTACATTCCAAATGAAAGGTTAGTAAAGAATATAATGGGTGAAGTGTTTTTGGACCTAAGACCAGATAATATTGAAGATTTTTTTCACCTTCCCAAAGGAGTAGATAGATTCTACCCCTTCTCCATAGACAAAGGCATGCAATTCTTCAACAAAGGCACTCATTTGTCTTATGAGATTGTCAACCAAGAATACCTAATACAATCTCTTCCAAAGAATAAACTAGATAGATTAGACATGAGAAGAGTGTATTTGAAGGAAAAAATCCAAGTTGTTACTATGATAAGAAAACTATATGGCCTATCCAAGTCCATCAAGCTTGAGCCTTGGATGATTCTACTGATAGAAAAGATTAAAGGGAGGAGGGCAAGGTTCAATTAGGCTACTATCCTCAGTGATAATCCAGATAAGAAATTGACCATAATAAAGAATGATCCTCATTTATACATGACTTCATATGTCATGTATCTACTTGCCACCAGAGCCATTTATCTGAGCTTGGTTAAGGTAGGAGTGATGGGTCAACCCAATGCATGCCCTTTCACCGTATACCCATAACTCGTGAAGAAAGAGCACCTAGGGGAAGATAGCGTAGAGTACAAAATTGTCAATGATGCCTTTGTCTTCGCAATCATCTGCTCTATTGAAGGTAATTATGCAAAAAGACTTTCAGAAGAGGTAGATGTCAAACTCAAGTCCTTAGGTGCCTACTACATTCAATTCATAATTTTTAGCTATATAAGGGTAGCTGGAAGTACCCTAACTCCAAAGAAGCTACCAATATATCCATCATATCAGATAATCTTATTAGAAATGGCTAGGAAGCTCTTTGATTCTTATGAGCATGTTAAGCATAAGAAGAAACACTGTTGGGACCTCCCCATTTCCATTGGTCCACACTCTCCCCAAGACATGAAAGTGTTTAAATATCTAGTGTATGAGTGGGATAAATACTCATTACAACACTTCAACTTGATCAGAACTAGGTTTGATCCCATAGGTACTTATAGCCACATTATGGGAAGGCATTACATCCATGAGCCACACTTTGAAGATCATTGGATGAATTGCATAGATGAATACGAGGTTAGGATTTGTGACTATTATCAGATGACTCTAGAGCTAGCACAAGATGCCCTACTCCTCTATATTCCACCTAATGTATGGGATGTAGATCCTGAAGATGTTTTGGACCTATTGTATAATGAGGATAAGATATACACAAGGACCATATTGAATGTCAAGGTTGATAAAGAAGAAAATAATGATATTGAATTTAAGGCCATGCATGTTATCAAAACCACCAAAGCCTAGATCAACCAACCATTTAAAATAGATCATGTACCAATGAAACAACATCTTAGCCCACCTTCTAAAGAGAAGAGAAAAAAGGGATAAAAAGTATTGATGCCTCAATTTAAAGGATCTTCCTCTCAAAGAACTAAGACAGTTTATAGGCATGGTCAACCAACTATTTATGTTTCAAATCCAAAAGTGATGCCAGTTAAAACTTAGATGACGGGGAGTATTTCTCAACCTACTACTTTGTCCTCTGGTAATCAAGGACAAACCTTTATTTTGAAAAGTTCCCCAATGATAAAATTCACTAGCCCCAAGGCTACTGAGATAGAAAAAGGGAAGGTTTATAAAAGAAAAGGGTCATCTGTGTCCCCTCATTTTGAGGTTGTGCTAGAAGAAGAGGAAGAAGATATGGAATAAGATGAGGTACCCCTAGCTTGGAGAACACAATTAGAGATAATTTCCAAGAGGAGGAGATCTCAAGAGGGGGATGTTCCAATAGATATTGATATAGGGGCACCAGAGAGAGAAGTTGATCCATGTGACTCCCTTGGCACTAAAGAGTTTTATGTTTTTGATTTTGAAGGCATCCTTGGTTTTAAAGAACAAATGTCAGAGTAACTGATGCAAACTATAGGATCTAGTTTTGAAGAGAATTTTCCTTTAATGTTTTCTCTTCCTCCATCTCAATTTATTTCCCCCACTATCAAGAAAACAATGGAAGAATTGGTGATGGATAATGAGCTTGATTTACCAATACTTTGGACAACAACAAAACCTATGGAGGTAGAAGAAGGAAAATTGAAAGGTATGCCAGAAGAGAAAGAAAAGGAGTTAAACTAGGAGGAGACATCAGTTCAATTCACCTTGGAAAAGGAGAGTGAGATAACTCCAAATCCACCTCCAATGTAGGCTCCAGCCCCTCCACCATCTTTCCCTTTGCATACTCCTCCACCTCCAGCTCTAAATCCACCTTCAGTCTAGGCTCCCATTTCTCCTCAACTAACACCTCAAGCCCCCATTCCTCTACTTCCTACACTCAATCCACCACCAACTTTTCCTACTCCTCCACCTTCTCATCTCATACCTTCTTCTAAGCCAACCCATGAAGAGGTGTAAGAACAACCAAAGGAGGTAGAAAGGGAAGAAGGATCTCTTCCTCATGAGAGTAGGGTAGATGATAAATTAATAGAAGAGGAAGAGGAGGAGACAATAAGAGAAGAAAATTAAGAAGAAAGGGAGGCCTTGGAGAAAGAAGCATATTCAAAAGAGGATGCTCAAGAACAAGGTCAAATGGCTTTTGTTTTAATAGCACCATATGAGCCAATAATGATATTCACTAAACCCACTTGGTTCACCAAAGAAATAAAACCAAGGATCAGGGTGTATTATGATGAAGAAGATACTGACATGGCAATCTTATGACAAAATTTTCATCAAGTAGAATCTAATACCTAGGCAAAAACAATGCCATACATCACTCAAGATCATAGGGGTGGGTGGAAAGAAAAAGTAGTAGTACCAATTATTGATGTCAATATTGCAAAGATAACCCTAGAGGACTTTACTTTTAAAGAAGTCGATCTAGGTGATCCTACTAGGGAGGTGAGCAAGACATTGGCTTCTATCAATTTAAAGCATGCCCTAGGTTTCATGAATGAAGAAAAAATTAAAGTTTTGACAGAACAAAATGAAGCCCTAAAGAGATTCATTCTCAAAACAATGGGTCCCATTGACCTAAATAATCCAAAATCTTCCTTGCAGGTTGTCCTAGTAAAAAGAGTTGGCCCTAAGCTTCTGGCAGATGTTCCACATTCTTTTGTTCGTGCTTGTTTAGATTGGAAGGTTGATTTGGAGAGTTTGCAAGGGGTACCTTAAGAATAATTTTGAGACCATTCGGAGGCATTCTTTAGGAATTCATCAAATTGGTGGATATGATCAACAATGAGGAAGGATTGAAGCCTCAGATAGTGTAGTGGAAAAATGTTCTCAGAGACCTTAAAATAATAAGGAAGCAACGCTTCCAAGTTTTGGTGAAGGTTTATGAGGGATTTGAGCTCAACAATTTTGAAACATGGATAAAAGACATATCTCAAGCTTTGAAATTCTATCAAAGGTGTTTGAAAGAAGTAAATAAGAAGCGAGATGAAGGCATGGCTTGGGTCGAGGAATTATAGAAGTTCTTTGAGTGAATGGATCTTGATCTATACACCAATGAAGACAATCACCTGATGTACCTAATAAATGACATTGTACATCAATTTATGGGAATTTTGAATGGTGTGAAAATAAAAGAGGACCTCCAACAAATGTTTTATCAAAAGGAGGGTATGCAGAGAATGTTGGCACGTGAGGAAGAGATCCAATGCTTTAGAGTTGGTCACCTTTCGGGAAAAGAAAAAATGTCACCTTGAAATTATCCAAGTAGAAAACTTCAAAGAGGTCCAAGAGATAGTGGAAAGATCACCCAGATATCCTCCCAGATGACTAAGTGTTTAGTTTGGATTTAGTCAACTTTTCGGAAATAAAGGGACTTTGTGACACTTAACCATTTTTCAAGATCAAGTTTCATGGCCTTTCAAACTCTAAAAGTCTAAAATTTAGAGGAATTAGAAAGTTCTAACTTAGTCATTTCATAGGTATCATTTTTTTAGAGTTAGGGTCGGGTTCTGAGATTTTTTGGGCCGTTTCGTCAAAGATTTCATCTTAAAAAGCTAACTTTGAGTTAGATTTCCCACATGTTTGGGGTCATTTTTCTAGCCTTGGGGATATCAATCAGTTGGATTCTCAAAGAAGAGCCATGATGAAGATTTTAAGGAAGAACTCTAAGTTTTGAAGAAGACTTTGGTTTGAAAAGATGGTGGAACTCCAGCATGGATCTCTTATTTTCTAAGTTTATTTGGCCTTGATTTATCATAAATTTGTAATGCACATGGATTAGATCCATGTTAGGTAGTTTAGAGCTTCTTTAGAAGCAGTTTTCATTCAGTAAGCTTTAGATTAAATTTTATTTTTAGTTTTATGCGTAACTGAAACCCAACTACGGGTTTCTTATTTTCCCAAAAAGGGTGAAGTTCTATAAATTGTAAGAGAACAATGTGATTAAGGTCGATGAATTTTGCAATACATCTATTTACAATTGGAGCTTCAATCATGGTGTGAAATTTTTTGCTATCTTTGCGAAGTTCTTGAATGTGTGTGTTTTTTCATTTGTTTATTTCAAAGAGCCAATTGAGTGTATGGTGATGTTGTTCTTTTAATATTTTAATCTAGTTTTTATGATTTTGGCATTACCTTGTTGTGTCGAATTATTGGGAATATTGTTCTTGGGTGCCTTCAAGATAAATTTGTCTCATGTGTGTGTACATTCGTAGTAGCTTTATGATTCAATGAATTTTGATAAATCTTACATCTATGTTAATTTCCTTTGATGATTGCATCTGCAAAACCAGGTTTGTGAGTAATTCTAATCTATATTTTATGTTTTTTTCTCCATCCTTGTGGTAATTTAATTCACAAGTTTATGCAATGATAGTTCATTTCCATTAGGTTTTTTTCTATAATTTTCATTTGATCCTCATTACCTTACTCTTTTCCATTTTCTAAGAAATTGATCATAATAGATTAAATTTAAATTTGCATGTTAGGAAATTGCATTTCAATTAAAATTCTAAAAGTATACAAAAAGATCATTTGTTTAAGATTGTTTTTGCAACCTCTCTAAGATCAAACCATCAAAGGCCTCCTCATGAACAATTTCACATTTATCTTCAATTGAGTTATCTAGAGGTTGAGACCCATCCTAAAAGGAACCTTGGGATTTATTTTATCATTCTTTCAAGAGTGGAATTTGTACTCCAAATTCATAGTTGTTGTCTCATGTAAAATTGACATTCAACAGAAGTGGCACTAGAAGGAGGGCCCTCAAAAGAGTGGCCAGGAAATATTATATCTTTCTCTCGAGAAAGGTTTGAATGAGTCCTTAGATCATCACCCAACAAAGGAGGATTCCTAAAACTCAAAGAATTTTGTAGATCTCGTAATGATAAATCAAAGCCAAAGAAAATTCTTCCTCATCAATCAGTTTTTTACGCAAGGGAGGTCAGGAAGAGGAGCCAAAGGCACACCCTAATCCAAATCTACCTTGTAGAGATTACACACAAAAGTAATAACACACAAAGTGAGAGAGAGAATGCACGACCATAATTAAATGCACAAGTTGGCCTCAACAGGAAAACCAAAGTAAACAACTCGGTAAGCAAGGATAACTGAGCACCAGGAAAGCATAATTGAAGGCTAGGGAATTAATCAACCAACTCAGTTAATGAAGGAATCTGAGTAACTACCGAGCCAACTCGGTTAAAGAAGGAATCGAGCAACACAAAAAACTCAAACTTGTTTTTGGTGACACAGGATTGCCAAGGACCTAAGAAGCTCCTACATCAAAAACCTGGGGTTGTTTGAAATGATTCTCTGAATCATACAGTAGGTACAACCCGAGCTAAATCCAACTTAGATTGTGAAATCCATGAACTGTCTTCAATCAATCTGTTCTTCCACTTTACCTGATATTCCATATATTATCTTCCCTTGTACTTTTGCTAATTCTTTGCTCTAGAATTTGCTCAACTTCTTATGTTTGTCTCTTAGGATAAGCATTTGGTACTATCATCTCTTCATCTGATTCATGGTACTCATACAAATCTACAATGTTGAATATAGGTGATATATCCATGTCATCAAGTAACTCAATTTCATAAGCACTTCCACTGTCAAATTTCTTCAATATCTTGCAAGGACCAAATTTCTTCATTTTCAACTCCCCATATGTTCCAATAGGAAATCTTCCTTTCTTCAAGTGTACCATTACTTCATCACCAAGTGCAAAATTCTTATGTCTTCTTAACCTATCAGCTTTGTCTTTGTATTTATGATTACTTTTCTCCAACTTATGTTTCACTTCTTCATGCAATGTCTTCATGAACTCAGCAAAATTTACTCCTTTAGCACTTCTCTTTTCTTCACCAGCAATATCCTTCAAATCTGATATACCTCTTGGTTGTATGCTATTAACAATCTTAAAAGGTGTTTTCCCAGTACTCCTATTCACTGAATTATTATTTGAAAACTCTGCTTGTGCCAATACATAATCCTAATTACTCGGTGTATCTCCAAATAAGAATCTCAAAAGGTTACCCAAACTTATATTCACAACCTTTATTTTTCCATTAGTCTATGGGTGAAATGTAGAACTATACCTCAACTCGGTGCCCAACTTTCTCCAAAGAGTCTTCCAAAAGTATCGAACAAATTTATTGTCTTGGTCATAGATGATATTCCTCGGTAATCCATGCAATCTAAAAATTTCCTTAAAGAAAAGATCTACTATATGTATTGCATCGATGTCTTTCTATAGGGTATAAAATGTGCCATTTTAGAAAATCTATCCACAACAACAAATATAGAATCATTACCTCTTACTATCTTTGGTAAGCCAAGAACAAAATCCATACTAATATCAATCCAAGGTTTCTCACGAATAGAAATTGGTATATACGATCCAGTATTCTAACTTACTCCCTTTGCAACTTGACAAACTCCACAACTTTTCAAAAAAATTTGAACATCCTTATACAATTGAGGCCAAAAGTATTTCTCCTTATACCAATTCAATGTCTTGTCAATGCCAAAATGTCCAGCCAAACCACTACTATGTTTCTCCTTTATCAAATTAGTTCTCATTGATCCTCTCGGTATACACAATGGAATACCTTTAAATAACATACCTCCTTGAATGAAATATTCTTCCCATTTAGTACTCGGTTGATCTTGAATAGGTGCTCTGCACTTTCTCCGTGACTTAGAAAAATCAGGATCAGTTTCATACAATACTTTCATATCATCAAAACCAAGAACTTCAATTCTCATCTCAGTCATCAAAGATCTTCTTCTATTTAATGGATTAGTAACTCGGTTAGTGCCTCCACTCTTATGTTTTAGCACAAATATATAACTCTACAAATATTGAACCCATTTCATATGTCTCTAATTCAACTTATTCTAACTACCCAAATATTGTAAAGCCTTATGATCAATATACAACACAAATTCACTCAGTATCAAATAACGTCTCCATTTCTTTAGGGCTTGAACAATAGCATAGAATTCTTAATCATACATAGAATATTTCATTTTTGCATCATTCAACTTTTCACTAAAGAAAGCAACAAGTTTACCTTCTTGACTCAACATAGCTCCTATTGCACTACCACTTCCATCACATTCAACTTGAAATACCTTATTGAAATCAAGCAATGCTAACACAAGCAATTCATCAACCTTCTACTTCAGAGTCTCAAAACTTTTATCAACTCCATGTGTCCACTTGAATTATCTTTTATCTCCTCTCATAGTCTTAGTCATAGCATTACAAATTGAACTAAAATTCCTAATGAACTTTCGGTAAAAACTATTGGAAATTGCAATTGAAGCAATTTTTGTATTGTCATTGATGTCAAACCTTAACTGGTAAGACTGTTGCTATCTAAGAAAGTACTATATCTATTTGATTGTTGAGAAGGGGATAGGAAAGGTTGGTAACAATAGCACCTAAGGAAAGGTTGAGTTATCTTGATATTTTAATGAGTACTTGATTATGTGGCACAATGATAAGACAATGTATTATTTATCTAAGAATGAAGACTAAACTAGTAGGCTTAACTGAGTAAAAGTGAAGAAATCTAGTTTAAGCTGAGTGAAGTTAGTGTCGACCAAGCTAGTATATGTTGAGTAAAATTAGTGTTGACTAAACATCGGTTAATTACTGAGGAAACAATTTTTGTGGTGATCGAGCTTTCTAATGAAGACCGAAGAGTTGAACACTGTATTGACCAAGCGTCAGTAATTTACATTTAAGGAAGAATTCAAATTTCTAGCCGACGTAGTTGAATTCTTGGATTATGTAAAAAATGTTGACTTTATTTATTGATTGTATGGAAGCATTTAATGCACTATAAAATGTTTTATTGTAAATCTATTAAGAGATTTGAGATATTTCTAGAAGGATAGATGAAGAACATAAAGTTGGAAGGATTCAATGAATCTGACCTAACCCTAAGATCTACAAAGGAGATTAAGCAAAAAAGATGTATTGACCTAATTCTGGAAGTATTAAGGAAACCTATGCATGAGGTTGAGAGAGAGTGGATGCTGGAAGTATTGTTGATGTTATTGACTTTCTAAGCAAAAAAGGTTGAAGGAGAAGTGGTGTGATTGCTTGAAGAGATTTCCAAGCAGATCAGTGATGGAGATGGAAAAGGTTCATAGTCAATAAGCCATCATATGTGTACAGAATTGGATATGATATTTGAAAAGTGAGTTGTATGTTTCTCATATCAATACTACTGTTACTTTCTAACCATTGTATCAGTAAAAATCCTTTTAACAGAGGTTGACCTAACAGTCATTTGTATAAATCTTTTGAACAAGATTGCATTCTAATGGGATGTATTTAAGTCCTATAACAAGGCACACTTTTAACAGAGTGGTTGACATCCTTTAACCGGATCACACCTGACAATGTGTTTGTAACCTTTGATAGGGTTGGCTTTTCACAGAGCTCACTTCAGAAGAGTGAAAATATTAGTAACATGTTACAAAGTAGTTTTTCCCAAATTGGGTTTCCACTATAAATCCTAGTGTTAATACTTGTTTGAATGTTTTGGTTTGAACATTTCTATGTTTTACAAGTTAGATACTATTGGATGGTGGGTTGTACTGTTATATGTTTCTATTATGCAATCAATAATGACTGAGTAGCTGTTGGTTGTTGGATCTTATTTGTTGAAGAGTTTTAAATTTTTTTTATACATTTGGACCTGAGAACAACTGATTCACCCCCCCCCTCTTTGTTGTTCTAAATCATATTAACAATTGGCATCAGAGCTATTGGTGCTTACAGAGAACAAGTTTAAAGGTACTTGAAGCAAATGATCAAGATGTATAAGAAGGAGGTACTAAAGCTAAATAAGGAGAACTTCCCTGCATGGAAAAGTTTGATGAAGCTATATCTGGTCTGTATTGGTGATTCTGCAAAGTATTATGTTGAGCATGACTATATCATACTTGTTGCACCTCTGACTGTTGAGGAAATGAGAGCTAAACAAGAGCACAACCAAGCAATGTTGGAGATTGCATCTGCCCTAAGCTATCTAGAATTTGAAGACATCAAAGACTACACTAATGCAAAGAAAATGTGGGACACTCTTGCAAACATCTATGGAAGTAACATTAATGTACTAAGAGAAAAAGATGAGAGCCTAAGAGGTAAACTTGATGAAATGAGAATGCAAGAAGGTGAGATTATTGCACAGTATTGTTGGTAGGCATGAAAGAAGAGATCACTGAACCAATTGTCATATTTTGTGACAACACAAGTGCTATCAACATCTTTAAGAATCTAGTGATGCACACAAAGACCAAACACATCGCCATCAAGTATCATTACTTGAGGGAACCGGTACAAGATAAAGAGGTCTGAATGGAATATGTGAATACAAAGGAACAACTAGCAGACATATTCGCTAGATCTTTACCCAAAGAAGCTCATGAATATATGAGAGGTCAACTAGGGGTTCTTCCCCTAACTGAGGTTGCCTAGTCAAGCTAGGAGCACTGCATCAAATGTGATGCAAAGAGTATTTGACAAATTGATGCAGAGACAGATCACACTTTAAGAGCAGCCTAGAGTTGTGAAAAGAATAGCAAAGCCAAGAATCAGTCATAAGCAAAGATGACAAAGGGAGAAATACTGTTACTGAACTGAAAAATGATATCTACATCTGCAGGATGTATGTTTTAGTTGTTGCTTTGGCATTTTTGTCAAAGAGGGAGATGATCATAGATGAATACACTTGATGAGATTTCATGGAAGATCAAGTAAGAGGGAGAGTTTCAGTGGATGATCATACAAGTATGGCTAATTGATTCTATATCAAAATGAAGCTAAGGATATTATAAATATTTATGATGGACAGATAAATTTTGGATTGGTTAGTAATTCAAGTTTTATTCATATGGTGTTGCCATCAATGCCAAAGAGGGAGATTGTTGGAAACTGCAATTGAAGCAATTTTTGTATTGTCATTGATGTCAAACCTTAACTGGTAAGATTGTTTCTATCTAAGAAAGTACTATATCTATTTGATTCTTGAGAAGCGGATAGGAAAGGTTGGTAACAATAGCACCTAAGGAAAGGTTGAGTTATCTTGATACTTCAATGAGTACTTGATTATGTGGCACAATGATAAGACAATGTATTGTTTATCTAAGTAAGAATGAAGACTAAACTGGTAGGCTTAACCGAGCAAACGTGGAGAAATCTAGTTTAAGTTGAGTGAAGTTAGTGTCGACTGAGCTAGTATATGCTGAGTAAAATCAATGTTGACTGAAAATCAGTTAATTGTCGAGGAAACAATTTTTGTGGTGATCAAGATTTCTAATGAAGATCGAGGAGTTGAAAACTGTATTGACCGAGCATCAGTACTTTACATTTGAGGAAGAATTCAGATTTCTAGCCGACATAGTTGAATTCTTGGATTATGTAAAATGTGTTGACTTTATTTATTGATTGTATCAAAGCATTTAATGCACTATAAAAAATTTTATTGTAAATCTATTAAGAGATTTGAGATATTTCTAGAAGGATGGATGAAGAACATAAAGTTGGAAGGATTCAATGAATCTGACCTAACCCTAAGATCTATGAAGGAGATTAAGCAGCAAAAGATGTATTGACCTAATTGAGGAAGTATTAAGGAAACCTAAGCATGAGGTTGAGAGAGAGTGGATGCTGGAAGTATTGTTGATGTTATTGATTGTCTAAGTAGAAAAGGCTGAAGGAAAAGTGGTGTGATTGCTTGAAGAGATTTTCGAGTAGATCAGTGATGGAGATGGAAAAGGTTCACAGTCAGTAAGCCAGCATATGTGTATAGAATTGGATCTGATATTTTTAAAGTGAGTTGTATGTTTCTTAGACCAATACTTCTGTTACTTTCTAACCATTATATCAGTCAAAATCCTTTTAACAAAGGTTGACCTAACAGTCATTTGTATAAATCCTTTGAACAAGGTTGCATTCTAATGGGATGTATGTAAGTCCTATAACAAGGTGCACTTTTAATAGAGTGGTTGAAATCCTTTAACTAGGTCACACCTGACAGTGTGTTTGTAACCTTTGACAGGGTTGCATTTTCATAGAGCTCACTTCAGAAGAGTGAAAATAATAGTAACATGTTACAAAGTGGTTTTTCCCAAATTAGGTTTCCACTATAAATCCTAGTGTTAATACTTGTTTGAATATTTTGGTTTGAACATTTCTATGTTTTACAAGTTAGATACTATTGGATAGTGGGCTACACTGCTATATGTTTCTGTTATGCAATCAATAATGGCCGAGTAGCTGTTGGTTGTTGGATTTGATTTGTTGAAGAGTTTTAAAGTTTGTTTTATACATCTTGACCTAAGAACAACTGATTCACCCCCCCCCCCCCCCCCCTCTCTCTATTGTTCTAAATCATATTAACAAAAACTTTCTAAACCATGAAATGATCTTACCTCACTAGCATTCTCAGGTGTAGGCCAAGTCAAAATAGCTTCAAGCTTTTCAGGATCCATTTTCAAACCATCAGCTAAAATCACAAATACCAAATATACAATCTCCTCTTTCATAAAAGAACACTTATTTAGATTTATTAGCAACTTTTCTTCTTTCAATCTCTACAATACTTTTTTAACATGCAACAAATGCTCTTCTCTGGTGTTACCGAATATCAAAATATCATCTAGGTATACAATCATAAATTTACCTAATAATTTCTTTAAAACTTCATTCATCAACCTCATAAAAGTACTTGGTGCATTAGTTAAACCAAAAGGCATAACCAACCACTCATACAAACCTTCTCTAGTCTTAAAAGCAATCTTCCACTCATCATCTTCTCTGATTTTGATCTAAAGATATCCACTTTTCAAATCAATTTTTGTAAAATACTTTTCTCTAGTCAAACTATCCATTATGTCATCTATTCTTGGTATAGGAAACCTATATTTCATTATTATCTTGTTGATTTCTCTAAAATCCATACACATTCACCATTCTCCATTCTTCTTAGGTGCCAATACAACTAGTATGCACAAGGACTCAAACTTTCTTGAAACAAACCTTTCTTCAACAATTCTTGAATCTATCGGTTCAATTCCTGATTCTCGGTAGGTGTCAACTGATGTGGTGCCTTATTTGGTAGACTAGCTCCAGGGATTAGATCCATGCAATGATCAATGCTTCTCTTCGGTGGAAAACCAGCAGGTACATTATCAAAAATGTTCTCCTTGTAATCAGTGAGTATCTTATCAATCTCTTTAGGGATGCTATCCTCTATTTTCTTACTCGGTTTGTTAGGAATCATAGCAAAACATACATCATTCTTCTTTAAATCCTTAACAAACTTTCTTCCTTCCATCAAGCAAACTTTCACAGATGTACAAACACTACTAGCAGGTTCTTCAATCAAAGGTAATAAGATTTGTCTTCTCCCATCAGCCCAAATAGTATATTTATGTGATCTCCCATCATATATAGCATGTCTATCATATTGCCAAGGTCTACCCAACAAAATATGAGAACAATCCATAAGCATGATATCACATAACACCTTATGATAGTACTTTCCAATTTTCAAATTCACATAACATTGTTCACTTTCCAAGAGTATATGCTCATCCTTGATCCATGAAATTTGATAGGGCTTTGGGTGTTTCAATCTTTCCAACTATAAATTTGTAACCATTTCCTTAGATGAAAAGTTCTCTGAGCTTCCACTATCAATGATTATCTTCCATACTTCATTAGAAACTCTACATCTGGTCTTGAACAAACTTTTCCTTACCGGATCTTGCTTATTACTTTCACTACAAAGTTCTCTGTTGACCATCAAGTTCTTTTCCTTCTCTGGTTCATTCAGTGAATCTTCTTGCACCAAAGCATTTATACTACTACCGACCTTCTTACTTGCATATGTACACTCAAATGATCTATGTCCTTCTTCTCCGCAATTGTAACAAGTACCTCAAAACCCACCTCTACTATAACCACCTCGGTAGTTATTGCCTCTTCCTCTAGCCGAACTTTCACCTTTCCACTCGGTCTTGCCTTTGTCCAAATTTGTCTTTTCCAGATCAAATCTATTGTTTTCACCATAAGATCTATCTCTTCCTCTAGGGAATCTACCACCTGTACCTCTTTGTCTTTGCTCATGTCTTTTGTTCAATTTCTCCTCAGCTTTAAGGACAAACTAATAAGCTTCCTCAAATTTTTCCAACTTAACCAAACTAATTTTTTCTTGGATGGAAACTCTCAATCCATTTAGGTACCTAGCAATTCCTTCCACTCCATTTTCATCATGTCTAGATTTGATATCTAATCTATAGAATTCCTCAGTATAATCTTTTACCAAGCTATCTTTCTACCTCAAACTTTGCATTCACCTAACTAGGTTAATTTGATAATCACAAGGTAAGAACTTGCCTTTGAACTTATTTACCATCTTATTCCATACCTTAATTTTTTCTTTGCCTTTCCTTTTTCTATCCAATTACAGATGCTCTCACCACAAGGATGCATAACTCTTCAACTTTGTGCTTGCAATTTTCACCTTCTTTTCCTCAGAAACATTTTCATACTCAAAGTACTCTTCCATTTTGGTGATCCAATCCACCAATTCATCTGAATCTAGCTTCCCACTATACTTAGGAGGATTGAAATATGGTGTAGATTTTAGATTTGTCAAAGCTTTCAACAATATTTCCTCACCCTAATCCATCATTGGTGTAGGTTCTACATCATCATGTTCCTCTTCAATTTCTTCATCACTAACATCTTCAAGATGTCTTCCTCTACGATGGGCTATCTCAACAGCTTCTAATATAGCAGCAAGTTGTCTCAACATGTCTGCCAATCTTGGATTTTCATCTCACCTCCCATAAACCATCTTGAAACCCTCTACAATTGTAGGCCAGATCACAATCGGCTACCCCACAAAAAATCAACTAGGTTTTGACAAGAAGGAACCCTCAAACCTAGATTCACAAATCTAGATCTATATCTCAACCTTCTCTTTGATACCACCTAATGCAAGGGAAGTCAGGAAGAGGGGCTAAAGGCACACCCTAATCCAAATCTACCTTGCAGAGATTACACATAGAAGAAATAACACACAAAGTGAGAGAGAGAGAGAGAGAGAGAGGAAGAGAGAGATAATGCATAACATATCCTTATATTTCATCAGATTGATTCATACATACTAGGTTGTAAGGCCTTCCTAGTTAGGGCTAGATATTACAATTCAATTACAACAATCCTCCAACATGTGAGGATTTAGATACTATCTTTAGTCTTCTAACTTCTAACTTCTAGGAAAACTAATCTCCTAAAACTACGACCAATGACTACATTATATATAAGAGGCTACCAAAATAAGTCAACCTTCAAATCCACCATAAATGGAAGGAATGACCAGATTTAGGTCCATATGCTTCCCAATGATTGATACCAACATTAAATCCATGACCATAATTAAATGCACAAGTCAACCTCAATAGGAAAACCAAAACAAACAACTCAGTAAGCAAGGATAACAAAGCACTAGGAAAGGATAACTGAGTGCTAGGGGATTAACTGACCAACTCGGTTAATGAAGGTACCCAAGAAACTACCAAGACAACTTGTTCAAAGAAGGAACCGAGCAACACAGACTACTCAAACTTGTTTTTGCTGACACAGGATTGCCAAGGACCCGAGATGCTCCTGCATCAATTCTGTACAACCACCTATCATTACCACACATTGCTTCTCCATTTATTATTGTCCCACCACCACCTTTGATGGCATTTTTTACTAATGCATAAAGTTCTCCTCTAGATCTACAAGGCTAGCTCCATGAACTACCCAAGAACCCTAAAAAAAATTGTGCACGCTTCATCTATGGAGAATCTAGGATAGCTGAGGAACACATTTTTTCTTTGAAAGAAATATGCAATCATAAGGAGATTGTGCATCATGATGTTTTTCATCTTTTTTCTTACACATTAGAAGATTTTTCATATAATTGGTACTTGAGTTTTCCGTGAGGATCCGTCACTAGTTGGATTGAATTTGAGACCAAATTCCTTAGCCAATTCAAGTTGTACGTTGATCTCACTACTCTCCATAACCAATTCATCTCTGCAAGGAAGGAACACAACAAACCAATTGCAATATTCAACAAGATGCATCAAAAACTTGAAGCTCCTTACACCATGCACGTTGGAGCTTCCGTACAAGTATATATGCGAGCCTTGGATCCTCTAACATCCATCTTTTTGAAAAGGTTGACATCGATAGAGATAGACACTTTGTAAAAGGTATGCAATGAGGCCATTACCTTTACACAATAAATAGATCCTCAAGCTGGTGGAAACTATGGTGCCCTGTCCTAATTAGGAAACACAACCATGGTTAATCCATTTATAGCCAATAACCAGGCATTAGCTCATCACACTCCAAAGCTCAACCTAATCTTGACTTCATATGTTTCTCCTCCACCACTTGTCATCACATACCCGGGGTATGATTCGTATAAGCCAGCACTCTATGAGAAAAGGGAAAGCATCCCAAATGAACCTGACAACAACTTAATGATTGAATTAGATGGGGTAAAGAAGACACTATCACAATTGGCCAATGAATTCTCAAGAATGAAATTGAACCCATCTCAAAACCAAGGGAACTACCAAAGACCAACTACTATCCCAAATCCTTATTTATAGAATTAGAGTCATAACTATAACAATTACAATAACAACAACAACTACAGTAAAAACTTGCAAGAAAAACAATTTAGACAACAGTGAACCAATAGGCCTTGGAATACACAACCCAATAATGGGAATATACCTCCTCATAACACTAATACTTATAATTCAATTGAGGTTAACTTTGAAGGGACTATGGATACCAACCACGGCAATAATGAATACAAGAATGAAGTGGACAATAAGAAAAATGTAAACTTTGACAATCCTCCAACACATTTTAATGTCATGGTTTTTTACTCTTACAAACCAGGGGTTGAGGAGAGTTCTAATAGCAACGTACCAGAAGAAGAATTTGTATTCTTAGTTCACCAACAAAGTTAACCTGAGTACTCTAAAGTTCATGCCTTTCAGAATAGCAATCTAAGCAACTACAATCTGAGAAGTAGGAGGGAACCTTTAACCGATGGTATTCCTCTCAGATTGAAACCCACCCCTCCTGATCCATGTGATAAAAAAAATCCCTCACCTCTTAGGCACCCAAATTTTTCTATCCTGATATCACAACATCAACCTACTATGCTCAAAAACTCAGCTTGGTCTACAGAGAAATACAATGCACTAAAAGAACTGAAATGAGAAAAGGCTAATATGTCAATGTATGACATATTACAAAGTTGTCATGCACAAAGGGAAGCACTTTTAAAATCACTTGATCATTCTAAGAAGACCACATCAAATGACAACATGAAAACTCCCTCCTCCAACATTAATGCAGTTGAATCCATGTCGATGATGTTCAAAGATAGAATTGAAGTGCTTCCAATTCTGCTAAGTATTAAAATCTTTGGAAAAAACTTTCATAATTATTTGATTGATTTGGGGGATTCATGCAATGTCATACCTCTATCTATATGGCAGAAGTTAGGAATGAATCCTTAACCAACCAATAGGTTAGTAATTAAACTAGATAAAATTTAAGTCAAGGTTATTGGAGTCCTGAAGAATGCTTGCATACAACTAACAACATAACCAAGCATACAAAATTGCATAGATATACACATAGTGGATATTGTGGAGACATATGGAATGTTGCTCAAGAGGAAATGGACTAGGTCCTTGAGGGGTTGGTTTTCCAGTAACTTCACACAATTTTGGTTACCCTGGAAAGGATTAAACAACTAGATCAAAATTGATGTGGAACCTTACCTGAAATAAATGATTACCGAATATAACACTCCTAATGAAGTTTTATTCTCACAAGTCAATCTGGGGGTGTGTCAATTTGATGGAATCCTTATGTTTCAAATCAAAGAAGAAGATGATTCAAATAGAATCCCCATGTAAGGTTTGATACACTCTCAGGTGCCTAAAGAGAATCTTTAGTAATTCATCAGTAATATGATGAAGAATATGAAACATCTTAGGCAAGAGGCAGATCTAAACATACTAATGCTGCCAAAATATTATTGCTTGCATCAAGAGAGTCATTCTTAGTTTGAGTTTCATGATTGTCAAAATGTCATCTCCCAAGTGATAGGGCAGATATCCCAAACTTTTGAACCAACCTAAGAACTAACATTACAAAATAATGATGAGCATTCACCTTATGATAAATAATTTTCAGCTACTATTCAGATGGAGAAAGGAAATTTGTCCCCTAAAGATGAGAATAACCCACAAGAAGAATGGAGTTCATCAGATGATGATTGATTTCTACCATTTTGATGTCCATGGAAAGAAACTAAAATGAAACAAAAGAAGAAATGGGTGCCTATTATAACAAATGGAAATCTAGATCCAAGATGTGAAAAGGCCCCTCCCAAAAACAACACTTCGTCATCAGATGATTCTTCAGAGTCTAATCCCAAATCACCAATGCTCAAACTTTGAGCCAAATCTCAACCCAAAACCCGACCCTACAAGGGTCATAAAATTTTTAAGTTGAGGTTTGATGGCCCCAAATGCAAACAAGGACCAGGGGCAAGCATCGAGCTGATTATCCTACGAGGTGGCTCTTATTATGCTACCTATAGAACACAATTCTTTTGTACCAAAAATGTTGCAGAATATGAGGTGTTAGTGCGAGGCCTTCTCATGGAACATGAAAAGAAAATCAAGGCCTTGGTGGTGGAAGATGACTCCCAATTAATCATCAGACAGGACCATAGCCAGTACTCTTGCAACGACTAGAGGTCGACATCATACTAGAATTGTGTTTAGGATTTGATCGAAGATTTTGATGCATTCAACATAAAATACATCCCGAGAAGAAAGAACACACTTGCTAACACCTTGGTAATACTAGAAATTTCCCTACATTCCATGGAAGGATCAAGACAAAAAAAATTCTCAATAGAACTCATCGCAGCTCTAGCAATTCTGAATAACATCACTAACTTTCAAGTATTTGACAATGATCAACAAATACTCAAATTTATCATGAATACTGGAGTCTTTGAGAAGCAATTCATTGATGAGGAGATTGAAAGAATAGAAGAACCTGACGACCTCAAAATACTGAACTTAAAAACAAATTCCATCCCTAAAGGAATGGTGGCCTTAGAAAGGATTTTTGACAAAGATGATGTCGCTCAAGAAAAGAGAAGAACCCCAATAGTGGGGGGTGATGATTGTCATATCTTTAATTTGGGTACTAATTACAAACCAAGGCAGGTCCATGTTGGGAAAATAGGCACTCTTGAAGAAAAAAAACAGATGGTCTGGTTTCTTAAAGAACATAAAGATGTTATAGCATAGAGCTATGAGGATCTCAAAACTTATGACCCCTTTGTTATCATGCACAATATATCATTGAACCCTGATGCAAAACCTTTCTACCAAAGATAGAGACCACTCAATCCAATAATTGAGCCTATAATATAGAAAGAGGTACATAAAATTCTTGATGCAAGGATCATTTTCCCCATCTGGCATTCGACTTGGGTTGCAAACTTAGTTCCCATGAGAAAGAAGAATGAGGAGGTCATATTATGCGTAGATTTTTGCAATCTCAACAAATCATCTCAAAAGGAAAAAATATCCACTTTCGTCCCTTGATGAGGTGATGCAGATAGTAAATGGATCACAAATGATGTCCTTTCTTGATGGTTATTCTGGATACAACCAAATTATGGTGAAAGAAGAAGACCTATTAAAGATGAAATTCACTACCAAATGGGGGAATTTTTCTTACCGTTGCATGCCATTTGGGTTCATCAATGTTGGAGCTAATTTTCAACGTGCGATGGATGAGGAATTTAAGGGTCTCATGAGCAAGTGTATTTTCATATTTATGAATGACCTCACCATATTTTCAAGGAACCGGGCTGATCGCATTGATGATTTATGAAAAGTCTTGAAAAGATGTCAAAGTTATGGAATATCACTTACCCCCAAGAAATATGTCTTTAGGGTAACCCAAGGCAAGTTATTGGGACACATCATATCAAAGACTAGGATCTTCATAGATCCCAAAATATTTGAATCCATCCTTAAGTTTCTCCTACCTAATAGTAGGAAGGAGTTAAAATCTTTTTTCAGAAAGATCAATTTCATTAGGAAATTCATTAGTGGGTTCGCAGAGATAGTTCACCCATTGAATTATATGCTAGAAAAAGAGGCCAAGATTGAATGGAGTTCTCTATTTAAATAATCTTTCGAAGAAATTAAAATGTCCATTGCTATCGCTCAAGTTTTAGTCAGTCCATATTACACCCTACCATTTAAGGTTTACTCATTTGCCTCAAAACATTCATGTGTTAGTATCCTTACACAAAAGAAGAATGGAGAGGATGAGAACCCAATAGCCTTCATAAGCTACCCTATGAAAAATGTTGAACTTGAATATCCAAACCTAGACAAACAATCATTTTCTTTGGTCAAGGCTGTTAAAAAATTCTGACATTACATCCTCAGGAACAAAGTTGTAGCCATTGTTCCTAATCCTACAGTTAAATATTTGTTAATGCAGAATGAATTGGGTGAACGAAGAGTAAAGTGGATGGCTATCCTATAGGAATTTGATCTAGAGATTCAACAAATGAAACTAGTTAGAGGTGAGGGTCTAACGAAGATGATAGATGAAATAGAATAGGGCCTGGTGTGTCAAATATATACTAATCAAGGGATTGTGACTGACATTTGCTACCAAGATGTTGTTTATTACCTTCTCCAAAACCAATGTCAAAAAGGATTAAATGGTTCCCAAAGAAGAGCCCTGAAGATTAAGGTTGGCTCTTACATGCTAAAAATTTGAAAACTCTATAAATGCAATTATGATAGGTTGTACCTAAGATGTCTTGACAGGATGGAAGCCAAGAAAATCCTTACTAAGTTCCATGATAAATATGGCATAGTCCATGGCTTCATTGAAGCCACTACACACCAAATATTGATGTCAAGATATTACTTTCCAACTCTATTCAGAGATACAAATGAACATGTGCACTCTTGTCACATATTTCAGACTAGCACTACCCACAAAAGGAATGCTGCCATACCCATGCAACCAGTTTATGAGGTATGTTCATTCACCCAATGGGGCCTAGATTTCATTGGAATGATTAACCCCCCTTCCTCAGTAGGTCATAGGTACATCTTAATAGAAATGGACTACTGCACATGATGGACAAAGGCTCAAGTCTTAAAAAATTGCACCACTAAAGTGATAACTAGATTTTTGGAGGAATACATCATCACTTAGTTTGGCATGCCCTTTTTTTCTAGTATGTGATAATGCGCCTTCTTTCTCATTTTATTTTCTCATGCAATGGGCCTTCGAGAATTAGGTAATTATTAAATTGTCCTCTAATTACTACCTGTAAGGAAATGGAGTTGTAGAATCAATGAATAAGAATTTAATGATGAAAATCAAACATCTTTTGGATGACAATCCTCGAGATTGGCACACATAATTAAAATATGCCTTGTGGACAGATCAAGTGAGAATAAAAAATGCCTTAGGGACTTCCCTCTACTAGTTGGTCTATGGACTGTAACCTATTTTTCCTATGAACCCAAAGATACCAATTTTTAAATTCATGAACTAATATATCAAAGGTGAGGATAGGGTGTATATTCAACTCATGAACCTTTTAAACCTAGAAGAAAAAAGAGCCATGGCCTCAGAGCATATGTCTAACCATCAAGCTATTGTTAAGTGTCAGTTTGATAAGACAGAGAATTTTAAATCCTTTAGAATTTATGACTTAGTCCTAATGTGGAACAAAGCAAAGAAGAAGTCGGGAAGCCACACTAAATTTTAGCGACTCTGGGTTGGCCCGTATCAAATAACAAAAATTCTAGGCAAGAATACTTTCAGGATCAGTTCTCTAGAAAGAGAATTAGTTTTGTTATCTGTTAATGGCCAATTCTTCAAACATTTTTTCAGACCTTGAAGAGAATGATCCACTTTTGTATTATATTAGTTTAGGCCTTTAGTTTATTTATTTCTTTCTTTCCCTTTTGTATTTTGGGTCATGTGTCAATTTGTTTTTGTCGGGGCTTCTTGCTAGAGAGTTTCCCACAACAAGTGACTTTTCAAAAAATAGGAGGCAAAGTTATTTCTTAGTCAACAATTTTAAAAGGATTTTGTCTTGCAAGAAATTGTATACAGGGATCAGAAATGGTGATACCTTTCATGGGAAATCAAGTTGATGTTCAAAGTTGATAATCTTCAACACATTACACACTTTAAGAATGACACTGGGATTGTTGGTTTCTTAGGTAAGTATCAGCTAAAGTTGACTGGAGCTTGTTGTTATGGGTGACCTCAGATCTCAAAATCCTTCTCCATATATATCTTGACTTGAATAGAAAGAAATCAAAAGGAGGAATGCATAAAGAAAAGGTCAACAAAAAAAAGGAGATCAAAGTTCAAACGCTTAGGTGGCACAACCTAATTGCTACCCAGGTTTCCAAAAGAGAGAAGAAGAGAAATGAAAATACTAAGGTAGCATAGCTTAAGCATTTCCTTGTGTACCAAAAGTACTAAATTGAAGATAATTGAAGAAGTGGCAATATTCAGAGCACAATGGATCAAGAAAGTCACCTTACATGTAAATGATGTTGACTCTAAAAGAGCCCTCCTAATGATAAAATAAATCTTACATCTTGTTAGAAGGTAGAAAAGGGTGACTCTAGCAACCTCTACCAGGGCTATGAATGCTTAACTAGTAGTAGAGAAAGGTTGGAATGAGATTTTGGAAGTCTATGAAAATAAGAAAAGATTGGCTCTAGGTATTTCTTATCAGAGTAACCTTCACCCAAGTGTCAAAGGAATGGACATATAGATGCACACACTAGATGTCTCAACAAATGGACTTCAATTTTGAAAGTTGGTGGAAGAATGTTTTCATGAATGGTTCCTATGTATAGTTTATTACAAGACAGTTTCGAGAGAAGGTTTGCTGATAAGGAAATACTTTAGTTTTTTATTCTTTTGTCGGGGCTATTTTTTGTGGTCCAACAACAGCTCCCCTATTTGGCCTCTTGGCTAGCCCCCCCCCCCCACCCCCCTTTTTTTTCTTTTTCTTTTTCTTATTTGTGCCCCTTGGGGCCTTTTTTCCCTTTCTTGTTTCACTATTTGGTTGTTTCCCCTCTCAAAACCTTGTCCAGAAAAGAGAAGTCCCAATTTTTTGAACGTTCAAACTTTTGGACTTTCTCAGGTTCTTAGACCTCTGAGAGTGTGAAAACTTTGAAATCAATCACAGAAATTAGGCTTTTTTTTCTTCCTTTTTGGCATTTTGGACTTGCAAGAATTTCAAACCTCTGAAAGTTTGGAACCTAGGAGTCAAAAGATCTGACTCTCGCACCTTCAAATTTTTGGGCGTCTGATGTTCATCGGATCTCTAAAACATTGAAACTCTGAAGACCTGAAGCTCTGATTATGTGAATAAGATGACTAATGTCATTCTTCTACCGAAGGGTTTATATATTACATTTAAGCTAGGTTTTTCCTCATTTTCATCTTTTATTTCCTTGCATTTGCAGAGCAACTTGGAGCATGCCATTTTTAGACTTCTTTCACTTCTTTTGCAATCCTTTTTTTAGCTCTTGTTTGGGATTTATTTTCCTTGGTCGCCTTTGAGGTAGGGTTTTGGTTTATTTTCATTCATTTTTAGGTTAGGTTTTGTTATTTTTTGTTTTCTCTTTTGCATTTTTAGGTTAGGGTTTTGTTTTCGTTTAGTTTTAGGGTAGGTTTTTTTTTTCTTTTTTATGTTTTGTCTTGCCCTCATTTTGTGTGTTTGTGTTTCTTTTCATGGAGTTGAAGTGTGCTTGTGTTTGAGATCACCACAACTCCTATCATTTTGGAGTGCAGGTAGGGTTTTTCCTCCTTAGGTTTTTTTTCTATATTTTTTTCTGCATTTTAGAGCCTCTACCTCCAATTTTTTTGAGGTTTTCCCTAGAAGCCTTGTCTTTTTTCAAAGCTATCCCCTTTCAGATTTTTGGATTTTTGCCCCCCGAAGATATTATACAACCAACCGACATCTGGAACATAAAAACTTTGATTCCTTCCCCAAATCAAGCATCTTCTTTTCATAGTTTCAGATCTTCAACGTCTGATGTTTCAACAAACTTTCAGTTCTCCTAGCTTAGAGTTTTAGCCTTTCGGATTTTCAGCATTTTGAACCTTGACGATACCATAAAAATCGCATCCCTCTAAAATGCCAAAACTCTGAAGGTCTTTAAGGAAACACTACCTGGCCCCTTTCTTCTCCTTTTCAACTTGTCGGAGGCTGATGTTTCCTTAAAAGTCCAAACCTCTTAAACCTCAAAATTGGATTTCAATACTTTTTAGTGATTTCTAGATTCTGGGTTTATTTTATCCAGAGTCATTATCGCTTATTGTTTAACTTTGATAGTTTTTAGTGTGGTCTTCCTTCATTGTTGCCATTTTTATTTGATGAATTCCAAAGAAGGTAGCATCACCAGCCATGAAGTTCCTATTCAAAGGGTACCATGCTCCATCTAAGGTAGGAAACCTTCACAGTGAGATAATGGATACCGATATAGGAAACATAAACTAGAATGAATTTCTAGTGAGATGCACCTAGCCAAAAGGTAGGTCTAAAGATTTCAATTCTTTGGTATACTCCATCTTGCTCAATGCAACAACACACATGGTATCCATCATGTCCTTAGATTTGATTGTAACCCTTGCATAGCATTAAGTGCCAGATGAAAGGTTAGTAAAGAATACAATGGGTGAAGTGTTTCTTGACCTGAGACCAAATAATATTGAAGACATTTTTCACCTTCCCAAAGGAGTAGATAGATTCTAACCCTTATCCATAGACAAAGGCATGTATTTATTCAAAAAAGACACTCATTTGTCTTATGATATTTTCAACCAAGAATACCTAATACTATCTCTTCCAAAGAATAAACTAGACAAAATAGACATGAGAAGAGGGTATTTGAAGGATGACATCCAAGTTGTTGTTATTATGATAAGAAGACTATATAGCCTCCTCAAGTCTATCTAGATTGAGCCTTGAATGATTCTACTAATAAAAAAGATTAAATGGAGGAGGGAAAGGTTCGATTGGGCTACTATCCTCAATGATAATCTAGATAATAAATTGACCACAGTAAAGAATGATCCTCATTTCTACATGACTTCATATGTCATGTATCTACTTGCCACTACAGTAGTCTATCTAAGCTTGGTTAAGGTAGGAGAGATGCATCAACCCATTGCCTAGCCTTTCACCATATATCCATAACTCATGAGGAAAGAGCACTTGGGGGAAGACAGTGTAGAGTACAGAATTGTCAATGATGCCTTTGTCTTCACAATCATCCACTCTATTGAAGGTGTTTATGCAAAAAGACATTCAGAAGAATTAACTACCAAAGTCAAGTTCTTGAGTGCCTACTACATTCAATTTAGAACTTTCACCTACATAAGGGTAGCCAAAAGTACCCTAACTCTAAACAAGTTGCCAAGATATCCATCAGATCAGATAATCTTATTGGAAATGGTCAGGCAGCTCTCAAATGCTTATGAGCATATCAAGCATAAGAAGAAACATTGTTGGGACTTCCCCGTTTCCATTAGTCCACACTCTATCAAAGACATGAAAGTGTGTAAATCCCTAGCATATGAGTGGGATGAATGCCCATTGCGACACTTCAACTTGATCAAAACTAGGTTTGATCCCATAGGAACCTATAGCCGCATTATGGGAAGGCATTACATCCATGAGCCATAATTTGAAGATCATTGGATGAATTGCATAGATGACTATGATTTTAGGATCCATGACTATTATTGGATGACTCTAGAGATGGTACAAGGTGCCCTATTCCTTTGTATCTCACCTAAAGTATGGGATATAGATTTTGGAGATATTTTCAACTCATTGTATAATGAGGATAAGAAATAGACAAGGTCCATAGTGAATGTTGAGGTTGATAAAGAAGAAAATGATGATATTGAATTTAAAGCTAGGCATGTTATCAAAACCACCAAAGCCTAGATCAATGGACCATTTAAAATGGATCCTGTACTAATGAAACAACAGCTTCACCCACCTTCTAAAGAGAAGAAGAAAAAGGGAGAAAAAGTATTGATGCCTTAGTTTAAAGGATTTGTCCCTCAAAGACCTAAGATATTTTATAGGCATGGTCGACCAACTATTTATGGGATGAATCCAAAAGTGAAGCCAATTAAAACTTGGATGACAAGGAGTATTGCTCCACTTACTACTCCATCCTCTAGTAATCAAGGACAAACCTTTGTTTCACAAAGGTCCCCAATGATAAAGGTCACAGGCCCCAAGGCTAATGAGATAAAAAAAAAAGGGAAGGTTTATAAAAGGAAAAGGCCATCTGCATCCCCTTATTTGGAGGTTGTTCTAGAAGAAGAGGAAGAAGATATGAAAGAAGATGAGGTACCCCTAGCTTGGAGAACTCGATTAGAGGCAATTTCCAAAAGGAGGAGAACTCAAGAGGGGAATTTCCCAATAGATGTTGATATAGGGGCACTAGAGAGAGAATTTGATCCATGTGACTCCTTGGGTACTAACGAGTTTTATGTTTCTTATTTTGAAGGCATCCTTAGCTTTAAAGCAAAAATGTTAGAGAAACTGATACCAAATATGGGGACCAATTTTGAAGAGTAGTTGCTTTTCATATTTTCTCCTCCTCCATCTAAGTTTTTTGTGCCTACTATCAAGTAAAATGGAAGAATTAGTGATGGATAATGAGAATGATTTTCCAATACCTCAAACAATGGCAGAACCTATGGAGGTAGAAGAAGGACAACCACAAGGTATGCTAGAAGAGAAAGAAAAGAAGTTAAACCATGAGAATCCATCAGTTCAAGTCACCTTGGAAAAGGAGAGTGAGAAAACTCCAACTCTACCTCAAATGTAGGCTCCAGCCCCTCCACCATCTTTCCCTTCACCTACTCCTCCAACTCCAACTCCAACTATTAGGAATGGGAACACTGAGAGAGGGGGGGTGAATCAGTGTTCACTATATATGATCT
Source organism: Chamaecyparis obtusa (assembly GCA_027943335.1). Lineage (NCBI taxonomy): Eukaryota > Viridiplantae > Streptophyta > Pinopsida > Cupressales > Cupressaceae > Chamaecyparis > Chamaecyparis obtusa. The sequence goes on from BSBK01002706.1 coordinate 197,839, forward strand.
TTTTACTTTACTCTTGAAACTTAACTTGATTGCTTAAGTACTAAAATAAAATTCAATGTAAAAAAGATAAACAATCACAACACATAACACCAATATGGTTATGGGGAAACCCAAATATGGCAAAGTTACTAACTATACCCTTATACAAAATTATTTCTAACTTATATCTCCCTTTATACTCTGTACTATACTTTTTCTATACATCATATATGATACTCAATATTCTACATACAACACTCCCCCTTTGACATTAATGAAAAAGGTGCTCAAAAAATGTATCTATAAGTACTTACAATGTTAGGACATCTGGATATGCTATCTGCAAATTTTGGATCTCTTGTTTCTTAAATGCTATCAGTGTATTAACAATCTGTAGATGGGTGCATAAGGCATACTGTAGCTTCTCCATCTTCTCCAAGTCTGTACTCAGACCTTGATCATATGTCACCATAGTGGCATCGATCTCCTTGATGTTCTGATTGAGTATATCTAGAGAGGGCACAAGAGCATTCCTAAGTTGTGTTTGCCTTGCCCTTATTTTAGACATCTCCTTTTCAGCCTTTTCTATTTTGTCTATCTGCCCCTGGTACACATTATTGCACATGTTCACATTGGTGGAGGGATCATCCATTGATTTCCTTACATTGTCTATCATTTCTTCTACCTCCTGGATTTTCTTGTAGTGATCACCAGTCAGCTTATCATGGTTCATACAATCAACAATGATCTTCCTTCCCTTAGTTGTGAACTCCTTCAAGGATGTTTGACCAATCTTCAATGAACTAAGGTCAAGTGTAAAGTTTCTAGTTAGTTCACTCAATCTTTTCTTCATATATTTTCCTTTTGCAACTTGGAATGCAGATTCTTCCAAGATAGAAAAGTTTGCTTTGAAGTTTGTCAATATTGTACTGATATCATCAACTAAATAAACATTAGACACTTTCTTGTCTAAAGATAGCAAGTTGTTTAGAATGTTGACTGATTCAAAAAATAGAGGGTTCCTCATCATTTGCTTCTCTTTTTCTTTCTCCATGGCTAGGATGTTGATCTTAATCAAGTCTTCTTCTCCCCAAGAGTCTAAGTTTGAGGTGTCTAGTGTCAAACTTGTCAACAATGATGTTGAGGGTAAGGGTGTGATAGGAGTGTTTTCTATCACTTCTTGTTTTATCTTCATAGGTATTTCTATAGATGGCTCACCTATTGGTTCACTTCCTTTTACCTCCTCTTCTCCTTTCTCCTCTTTTTCTGTCTCCTTCCCTTCTTCTTCACCTGTTAAATTTTCTATTAGTACTTCTTCTTATAGCTTGGGTGAAATATCACCGCATAGAGTTTCAACCTCTTGTGTGCTCACAAAGGCTTCCTCAAACTTATCCAAGTCATTATATGTGGCTGCCATTGCAATCTCTACATTATCAATAATGATATTGTTATCTTTTTGTGTCTTAGTCATGGGTGCAGACTTTACTACCTTTGTAGGTGCTATCACTGTAGGCGTTGGATCCTGAGGACTTTTTACTGGTATATTTGTGGTCTATGCCACCTTGGCTTCCTTAGAGGGCACTTGTGTTATGGATGGAGTAGATGGATACATTTTCCTATTGAAGAAAACTTTCTCAAAATATTTCTCTGTCTCTTTGGCTGCCAACTCAAAGTTCTTGTCCATTATGTGTAGTGTTCTTAGCTTTGTTCTTAGATGTGGTTTCACCAAATCTAACAATAGTGTTTTCTCTTCTAAGGAACACATAGGGAGGCTTTCATCTAGAATCTTTTCCCTTATTCTAAGATCTTCTTCAATAGCATGTTTCTTCAAGGATTCCAAAATACTCCAAACACTGTTCAGAATTACTGTCTTAAGTTCCAAGACTATCTTCTTGAAATTAATCATATGTTTTATGATCATGCCATAAATCTTTGATTTATCAATTTCACTGTACTTCTCATAAAATTTTCCTATCTAATCTAATCTTCCTTCATCAACAATCCTTATTCTCAAAACTTGAAGACTAGGTCTGAAACCTACCTTTGGAGGTGCTTGAAAGTTTTTCTTACTTCTAGTTTCCCACGAGGATGGGTGACTTGTGTCGGTTTCCTTCTTCCTCTTGGCCATTGAATTATACTCAGGAGGTGATGTTAGATCAATTGTCTCTTTGGGCACAGGAGGGATAACATCTATTTTATCCTTTGGATCTTTAGTTTTCTCAATCTTGACTTTCTTTAGTTTGGGATCATCTTTCTTAGCTTCCATTGAGGAAGCACTCTCAATCTCCAATGCTATCTTTTTTTCTCTTTCTTTATCTAGATTTGCTTGTGTTACACCATGAATTATGAGTATTTTAGATGTAATCTTAGAGGCTTTCCTCATCTGCATTTTGATTTTGAATGTCTTCAATTCTAGTTCCATGTAATCCTCCAATGTGCTCTTAGTAGATGCCTTAAGATATATTTGAGGCATTGTAGCACATTGTAGGTACACAAATTGAACTCTCCATTTTCTCTCAAAATTCTAATTGTTGCAAGAATAGTGACTGTGGACACACTATTCACCCTATTGGTGTGCTGAAACCTATAAACTAGTATCATAGACATCAATTTGATGTATTTCTCTTCAATAGGCTCAATTGTCATAGTGCACCTATCACTTCTGGACTTACATGTGTGTTCAACTAATTTCCTTACATCCTTGTCCATTGTAAGAATGGCACCTGTCTTAGAAAGGCCTGTCATCTCATGAATGAGATCTCCTGTGATTCTTACTGGGATTTCACCTATCCAAAATAGGTCATCGTGGATTCTACTTAACAAGATCTTGATCCACTCAGATTTGTAGAACTCATGTGCTATAGCAGACTCAACAATAGGATGATTTTCTAAATGTGCGAACTCATCTAGGAATGTTTTATCTAGTTTCATCATGGACTCTAGGTGTGACCTTATCCTATCAAGTCCAACTGGTTCCTTTGTAGTATATATATGCGCGTATATCTTCAACATGCATTAGGCCCATAGGGGTTCTTGAAAATGCACCTTCTAGGTCATCTAGGGTTGACTTAAAGGGGTGCCTTTTAAATACATATCTCTTCCTTTCTACAATATCAAATACAACAGGTGTAGCCATGACTTACTTGGTTAACGCTTAGAAATAGGTTTCAAAAGACTTTTGAATCGTCACGTCGGAATAGGGCTTTGCAACTGATCAATCACACTTCTTCACTGGTAAATCGAGCTCCAATACTTCACAATTCAACTGCTAGGGCTTTTGTGGTCTTCAATCGCTCAAACTTGAATGCAATGAGTGATCTATAAGTTTTTGTAGATTATAAAGTGAATTTTTTCCATTAATGCTTGCCACGTAAACCATAATTTGATTGAGATTTTCCAACTTCCATCCTGCATTTGATCAAGTAGTGAGCTCTTCCACATAGCTTCAAATTTTCTCCAAGATGTTAAATCCAAAGGTGCATACTTTGAGGGTGAGTATACCAGTTGCGTAGGGGTCTAGAGCTAAATTAGCTCCCCCTATGACCCTGAGGGTCATTCATCCAAATGTAGAGGGTGCGTCCACTGTGGATGCATCCAATACATACTCATCAATCTTATCCTTCTTTGCCTCTAACCAAATCAAGCTCGCATCTTCTGAAGCTTTCACAAACTTGACTTCCCCTTCGGTATCCAATATTGATTCTTCTAGCTTTTTAGGGATTTCTTGACTTTGCATTCTTGATCTACAAAACTTTGAGATGTGTCCAGCCATGTTATAAGAGTGACAAATAACTGGAGGCCTTAAATTCCTCGACACATTGTTATGGGTTACCATTTTACAATGTCTAGCTGAGTGACCATTATAATTACATATCTGACATGTAATACTCTGAGAAATTCTTGCATTTGGTTGACTCTGATTTCTTTGATTATGTTGAGTCTTGTTCTTCTGACTTGTTCTACAATTCATAGCTCTATGACCAAATGTATTGCATGAATAAAAATAACCATTGAAAGTTCTTACCTCTTTACAATTCCTTGCTATCTAGCCATGCTTGTTACATGCATAACAAGTTCAGTCTACTGGCTTGTGCTCATCCTTTGATGGTTCAATATTGTCTTTAGTTTGATTTTCAGTCTTCTTAGCATCTATGGTGTCTTCTGGTGCTTTCATCCTTGCTCACATGTTATCAATCTGATTTTGTGCTTCATTGAATCCAATGTCGCTGGTATCTCATTCAAGCTTCCAAGCATATAATTGAGATTCTATCAAATCCTTACTTGTGTGTAATTTATCAATGTGATTCTTTTCTTCAATCAATTCAGATTCTAATTTTTCTTTTTTGTTTCTTAACTCCAAGATTTCCATGTTTGCTTCCCTTAATTCTTCATTTAGATGAAGGTTCTCTTTGATCTGTTCATCATAAACTTCTTGATTATTAGTTAGCTTATCATCCAGTTCTTCAATCTAATCTTTCAGAGATGTGTTCTCTTCATTTAGCTTTTTGACCATTTTCCCTAAATCACTATTTGAACAATCTTTCAAATATTTTCTTAACTTCTTGATGAATACTTGTGCGCCATTGACATTTAATTTTAGTTCTTCAACTTCTTTCTCAAATCTGTTAAGGTCTTCAAGAGCTGCCATAAGATTATTCTTCAGATTCTTTTCTCCTTCTAAACCCATTGATCTATTCAAGTGGTTAAACTTCTCTTCAAAGGACTAGAGCTCTGATACCAATTGTTAGGAATGGGAACACTGAGAGGGGGGGTGAATCAGTGTTCACTATATCTAATCTTTTTACTTTACTCTTGAAACTTAACTTGATTGCTTAAGTACTGAAATAAACTTCAATGTAAACAAGATAAACAATCACAACACATAACACCAATATGGTTATGGGGAAACCCAAATAGGTAAAAACCCCAGTGGGAATTGACACCCACTAAGAACTACACTAATGTCTTATGATCCTTGTTAGAAGATCTACAACCTTGTTAGGAGTTATTCCTTACAATGCTTTTAGTACAGTGACCCTGTCAAGGGTCAGACCCTGTTAGGATTCTTTTACAATAACCCTATTAGGGGTAGGAGAACACTATCCTAGAGCTCATTGCTCAAGTGGTGAAGGCTACAACCTTCTGATCTCAGATACACACTATACCTGCTGGATGAACTGGTGTTGTGACACTGCTTGTCTGATTAGTTCCTTTGATGCACTAATGCTTTGACCTCTTGCAAATCTCTAATACATTTTAACTTCTCTTTGCATACTTCTGCTCTACTTATCTTATCTCTATATCAACTTCCATACTTTAATACAAAGGCGCATCTAATATTTATATGCGCTATCAAAACAGTTAACTAGGTCAGCCTATAATCGATTACATACAATGCTTCCAAGTGAATTGGTTCAAGCGTGTTTACAAATAAATATGTTTATATATCTACAACCTAATTATGATAGGCACATAGCCTTTACAAAACAATATTATAACTGCTAATCAAAATAGTAACAGTCGGTTGCATACTCTATTTTGTTTTGGCGTTCACTGGCTGTACCTCTTCAACTATCTATATCTTCATCATATTGTTCTAATCATACACTCTTAGACTTAGCATGAATGCACACTTACCACCTTAACTTCAAGGGTGCATACCATAACTTGGTCATACACACATGCGTTGATGCTTTGATCTACTGGTGCTCTGCTAACTGTCCAGTCTTCTATACTTAACCATATTCTAACCTTATGATAATGTGCATTGACTCCAAAACTCTATATGACTTTGTTTCCATAATGACAACACTATATCTAGTCATATACAATAGTAAAGTCAACTTTCCAACACCAACTCCACCTTCGATCCAGGCTCCCATTCCTCCTCAACTGACACATCAGTCCTCCATTCCTCCACTTCCTACACCCGCTCAAAAACCAACTTTTCCTACTCCTCCACCTTCTCATCCCATACATTCTTCTGAGTTGATCCATGAAGAGGTGCAAGAACAACCAAATGAGGTAGAAAGGGAAGAAGGCACTCTTCCTCATGAGAGTATGGTAAAGGAGAAATTAATAGAAGAGGGAGAGGAGGAGACAATAAGAGAAGAAAATTTAGAAGAAAGGGAGGCCTTGTAGAAAGAAGCATATTTAGAAGATTATGTTCAGGAACAAGGGCAGACGGCTTTTGTTTTGATAGCACCATATGAGCCAATAATGACATTCACTAAACCCACCTGGTTCACCAAATAAATACAACCAAGGACCACGGTGTATTCTAATGAAGAAGATACTAACATGGAAATATTGGGACAAACTTTTAATCAAGTAGAATCTAGTACCTAGGCAAGAACAATGTCATACATCACTCAAGATCACATGGATTAGTGGAAAGTACAAGTAGCAATACCAATTGTTGATGTTAGTATTGTAGAGATAACCCTAGAGGACTTTAATTTTGAATAATTTGATCTAGGTGAGCCTACCAGGGAGGGGAGCAAGACATTGTCTTCTCTCAGTTTAAAGTATGCCCTAGGTTTCTGTTGTCATATTTTTGCTCATTCTTAAGTTTGGAGACCTAATTACTAAGTGATGCTACAATAACCTAGTTTGTGTTATTAGGTGATCTTCTTTAAGTTTGTGTTCATTTCATTGCAAGGTACATGAAAGTAAAGGAAATGAACTGCATCTAAAGCTACACATGCATGTATGTATACTGTTTAGAAAAGAAAAGAACTGAAAGGAAAGCATCTATCTAAGCTCACATAGGCCGTGAGCATAGCCATTATTAGAATTAAATGGATGAGTGAAAATATACATAAAGAAATAGTTAAATACTGGGGTACTAGACATTGCCTGGTATTGGTGTCCAAAGCCCGGTCCTGTCCAGAAGCTCCTAAGATCCAAAACCTGCAAGAAGAGAAGAAGGGATATGGATTAGATCCAATGGATCTAAGAAATGGCTAGTATCATAATATTCATAGAATGCATACATACACTCATCCATGCACCTCTAGCAGGGGCTATGCTCAGGGCATGTGCATAAGGCTCCAAGAACACAAAGGCACCATGTTTTCACTGACATGTTTGTTTCATGTGAAGATACAGGGAAGCTGATCCAACAATAAGTTCAATGAATGACCTGGGCCCTTGATGCAGATCATGATAGGAAAAATCTAGGTTTCCTATCAATGGATCGCATCAAGGGCCAAGAGCACACATCGTACAAAAGGAGGGACATCTAGATGATTCAGCATCAGTGAGGATCAATCAAGCAACATGGCATGATAAATCAAGTACTAGTATCAATGTGCAATACAGAATTATGTACATTATAACATGAACATGATGATATGATAAGCTAGTAGGGCACCAAGGGATAATGTTAGTTAAGCTATGATAAATGAACAATAAAGATCTACCATGGCATCAAAGGAAAATAGAGCTAGGGTCAGGGCACACAAATCTATGTACTAGGTAAGGCACACTGCAACATAGATGTATTTTAGATCTGCATTAATATTCCAATAGGGCATATCATATGTGTGATGTAGCATGGGGCAATGGCAACACAATGATAACACTGTCATTTCATAAGCATCCATAAATATACAAAAAATTAAGGAGACATCAATTCAGGGTGGAATATATAATAGAATAATGCACACTGGCATAGGTTGACAAAGTATCAAAATTTGCCCAATCAGTTCTCAGGCCCCTCAAGTACAATAACAGGGCATGATGATCAACAACAATACAAATCATAATAGGCTTTGGGTCCAATTCACAATGCCTCCATAATACAAGTGAGCTCAAAGTATCAATGATGTCATAATAGTGAGAAAATATGTATTGTCAATGAGGCCCTAGTAGTGGTGCAAATGTTGGTGCCAAACAACCAGCAGTGAAGCAATCCAAACTAGAATAAATCATTCACAGGCTATGTAAGATATTCGGCACCAATAACATATGGCCCACAGTTTAAGCAATGTCCAAAGCATCAGTTCAATAACAAGTATGTTAGAATCAAAGAAGAAGCATAGTTAAAGGACCAGTATACAAATACGAATCAATTTCACAATCTGGCATTATGCTAATCATAGGGACATTGCATATCATAGATTGAGATAGCAAGCATTGAACAGTGAGTATGCATGGTCAAACAACCAGCAGTGAAGCAATCTAAACTAGAATATATCATTCATGGGCTATGCATATCATCAATAATGAAATCCTATATTGGGGATGAGCCTTCGAAGATACAGAGCTACAACACATAATGGCAGTATTTCACGGCCTGTAGCAAAGGAGAGTAAACCAAGGGGATCAGTTTGAAGCTAACAAGTAGCTATCATTCAAGCAGTGAGCGGCATCGGAAAATAGTATAAGGTGATGCAATCCACAAGCTTGAGCTTCTACTAAACAATGAAGGCCACATTAAAGCCATGACATGCTCGCGGGTTATCCACATTAGAGCAGGGCATGATAGTAACTCAACAGCTGAAGCTTAGATAGTGGGGCACCTTGTTACAATACAAGAGTATGATAATACACAAAGCCCTAGCCTTGCTCACGGGTTATCAAAATAATGATATCCAAGCTAATTAGCAGTGGAACCTCAATACAACAGTGCCCTCAACGTACAGAGGTATGAAATTTCAAAGCAAGAAGTATATAAGTGTCGGGCCCTAGCCCATGGGTATCGCATCACATGAGCTGACCAACACACAGTACCTTTGGAATGAACTCAGAATTAATAGAAATGTCATGAGCATAGCAAGAAATACAATATAGACAAGGGTTCGAATCAAACAGAAAATAATTCAAATACAGTGATTCAAATTCGACAAGAAAAAATTTAAAACAATGAATCATGTAAACCCTCAAAATGTAGAGAAGTGAATACAAAGCATAGTAGTGCCCTAATGCCGAACATGTGATACCAGTTTTGTGCCCTAGTTAGGATGAAGCAATGTAACAGTAGATATATTTCATGAAGTGCCACATTCATTGGATTGAATATACACTCGCAAGCATACAACAATGGGGAATGGATGATGCCAAGTATCAAAACCAAAATGCACACAGTAGTAACATCATTTTGCCCTCAAAATGATAAAATTAGAATGCCAATGATCAAGCATGCCTACCTCGATAACATGTTGCCAGGACTGAGTTTTCTTTTTCCCAAATCAGAACTGTCAGTGAGATTAGAAGGTTGCCAGGTGCCAAGTTGAAGATTTTGATGACAGGGTTCCTCATTTTTGCACAAGGGTTTTTTATAGTAACATTTGATTCCTTCCTCCCCTTTCTTTAGGGTTGAGGTCTTCAACTTTGGGTTATGTATGATGTATTTATTTTTATGAATATCCTCCCATTTTTGTGGGTTGTTGATATTTGAAATTCTTATGTAATCCATAGTTTTCCCTAGGGATAGGAGGTTTTTGTTATTTAATGCTATTTTTTTTTAAATGTGTTTCCCTTTTGGTTGAGACCATTTTAAAATATAATTAGATCTTTTTTTTATGGCATAGGTGGGTCTTTAGAAATAATTGTTTTTTAAATGCTTTTCCCTATTTTTGGGTTGAAATCATTTAAAACTTTATTAGATCCACTTTTGTCATAGTGGGATAGGTTTTTATTGTTAAGTCATGGTTCATTATTCATTGTAAGATATTGACAAGTGGTGTTTTTATAAAACATTGTCAGATTATCAGTTATAGACATGACTTAGAGGATGGAGCAGTCATCTTTGACTGTCTATTTTTGGGTTCCCACTTTCCTCGCCCCTAGGAATCCGGGAATCTGGCATTCAAACCATGATGCAGCCTCATGGGTCCATTTTCTGACTCTTCTATTCTTAGGAGGTAGTGGAGTTTGAATGTAGATTCTTAGTTTTTGCTTTTATACCTCTCACTTTTGGTGATTGAGATTAGCTCTTCATCATTTCTCTCTGATATGAGTGTTGTAGCTCTGAGAGAGACAATTGTACTTGTTTCTTTTCAGCAATAAAATTAATCCTTCTTGTTCTCCTATAATTTTGGGTTTGCTTTTGAAGTCTTATGCTAGATTATTGTGATGTTTCTATATCCTTAATCTACATTTCGAATTCAACTTGGTGTTCAGGGATTTATCTTGATTCAGTAGTGTGATTTGTGTGCAATCAAGAATATCAGATTTGTGAAGTTTTTCTTCCTTTTCTACATTCTAAGTACCTTGTTTCACTAGGAGTTGAGAAAGTGGGATTGAGTTGTGAGTTTGATTTGTTTTACTGTTGGAGTAAGCTTGTTCTCAATTGTGGTTTCTCTTCAAAATTTGGTGGATCACCTTTGTTTTAGCTCAGTCACAATTGTTTAATTTCATGTACTTTCTCTCCCTTTCCCTTCAAAGTTTAGATAAGTTTCAAGTGATCCAGAGGGAAGTCAACCCTTAATCCAGAGGTTTATTCTTGAATAGGTTACCCACAACCTGAGAATAGTCCCATGTTTTACAGGATTGTTGGGTTCAACACTTAGCAAATTGGGTGCAATCCTTAGTGACAACAGTTTCATAGATAAAGATGAAGAAAAAATAAAAGTTTTGACAAAACAAAATGAATTCCTGAAGAGATTCATTCTTAAAAAAATGGGTCCCATTGACCTAAATAATCTAGAAGCCTCATTGTAGGTTTTCCTAGAAAAAATATTTGGCCCTAAGTTACCCGCATATTCCACATTCTTTTGTTTGTGCTTGTTTAGATTGGAAGGTTGATTTTTAAGATTTCGCAAGGGCTACCTTAAGAACAATTTTGAGACCATTCAGAGGCATTCTTCAGGAACTCACCAAATTGGTGGATATGATCAATGATGAGGAAGGATTGGAGCTACAAATAGTGCAATCTCAAAAGGTTCTCAGAGACCATAAAATAATAAGGAAGCAATGCTTCCAAGTTTTTTTGAAGGTTTATGAGGGTTCTGAGCTGGACAATTTTGAAATATTGATAAAAGACATAGCTCAATCTTTGAAATTCTATCGAAGGTGTTTAAACAAACTAAATAAGAATCAAGATGAAGGAATGGCTTGGGTCAAGGAATTGCAGAAGTTCTTTGAGGGAATGGATCTTGATCTATACACCAATGAAGACAATCACCCAATGTACCCAATAAAGGACATTGTATAGAATTTTATAGGAATTTTGAACGGTGTGAAAACAAAAGAGGACCTCCAATAAATGTTTTATCAAAAGGATAGTATGCAAAGAATGTTGGCACGTGAGGAAGAGATCCAATATTTTTCTTCAGAGTTGGTCACCTTCTAGGAAAAGAAACATCTCCTTGAAAGTATCCAAGTGGCAGACTTTGAAGAGATACAAGAGATAGTGGAAAGACTGCAAAAAAATAACCCAGAATTCCTCCCAGATGACTAAGTGCTCAGTTTGGAATTAGTCAAATTTTTGGAAATGAAGGGACTTTGTGACACTTAACCATTTTTCAAGATCAAGTTTTTTAGCCTTTCAGACTCTGAAAGTCCAAAATTTGGAGGAATTGGAAAGTTTTGACTTAGTCATTTTAAAGGTATCATTTTTTCAGAGTTAGGGTCGGGGTCTGAGATTTCTGGGGTCATTTCATCAAAGAGTTCTTATCTTGAAAATTTGACTTTGAGTTAGACTACCTACATGTTTGGGATAATTTTTTCTAGCCTTGGGGATATCAATCAATTAGATTCTCAAAGAAGAGCCATGATGGAGATTTTAAGGAAGAACTCCAAGTTTTGATGAAGACTTTGGCTCAAAAAAATGGTGGGACTCCAACATGGATCTCTTGTTTTCTGAGCTCATTTGGCCTTGATTTCTCATAAATTTGTAATGCATGTGGATTAGATATTTCCTAGGTGGTTTAGAGCTTCTTTAGAAGTAGTTTTCTTTTCATAAGCTTTAGATTAAAAAAAAATTTCATTTTTATGCGTAGCTGAAACCCTAGCTACGGGTTTCTTATTTTCCCAAAAAGGGTGAAGTTATATAAATTGTAAGAGAACTATGTGATTAAGGTCGATTAATTTTGCAATATAGCTATTTACAATTGGTGCTTCAATCGTGGTGTGAAATTTTCTACTATCTTTGTGAAGTTCTTGAATGTGTGTGTTTTCTCATTCATTTATTTCAAAGAGCCAATTGAGTGGATGGTGATTTTGATCTTTGAATCTTTGAATCTAGTGTTTATGATTGCTACATTACCTTGTTGTGACAAATTATTGGGAAGATTGTTCTTGGGTGCCTTCAAGATAAAGTTATCTCATGTGTGTGTATGTTCATAGTAGCTTCATGATTCGATGAATTTTGATAAATCTTACTTCTACGTTAATTTCCTTTGATGATTGCATCTGCAAAACTAGGGTTGTGAGTAATTCTAATCTATATTTTGTGGGCTTTTCTCCATCTTTGTGGTAATTTAATTCACAAGTTTATGCAATGATGGTTCATGTCCATTAGGTTTATTTTCTGCAATTTTCATTTGATCCTCATTACCTTACTCTTTTCCATTTTCTAAGAAATCAATCATAATAGATTAAAATTCCAATTTTCATGTTAGGAAATCCCATTTCATTTAAAATTCTAAAAATATACAAAAACATTATTTTTTTAAGATTGTTTTTGCAGCCTCTCCAAGATTGAACCAGCAAAGGCCTCCTCATGAATAGTTTCACATTTATCTTCAATTGAGCTATCTAGATGGTTGAGACCCAACCTAAAAGGAACCTTGGGATTTATTTTATCATTCTTTCAAGAGTGGAATTTGTACTCCAAATTCATAGTCGGTGTCTCGTGTAAAAATGACGCTCAACATTTACATTGTTATCAGTCTTGTAACTTATCAATAGAAACCACCTTTGATTGTGACTCAATCTTCATTGTGTGTGTGTGTGTGTGTGTGTGTGTGTTCATATCTATTATTGTTTTGTCAATTATGTTTATTCTTGATCAAAAGTTTTCACAATAGATTGACGTGTCTCTTTGATGATCAATAGTATTCAATACCTGCATCTGCACAAAACACAAATTAGTTAGATAAAACATATGATTCCTTTCTTCTTTCCTCCTTTTGTAGCTGAAATTATATAAAATCAGCCAATTCATTCCTGGAGATTGGTCATTATATCTGTCATTACTTAGTCTTTTCAAGACTAACATCATTTATTTCACTCTTGTAGGTTCAACAAGAGATGAGGATGCTTCTACAACTAACACCTTCAAATACAACACCATCTGTCTAATCAGGAAATGGAAGATGCAACCCCCCATCTTTAGTTATTAATTTTTGTTTAGATATACTTTCCTCTGCATCATTTTTTTTAAGTGCCTACCCACAAGTTGTGTGGGATCAATTATCTTTGCATCTTCATTGAATTAACAAAATGAATTCAATAGTTGTAATAAAATCACTTTTAGTTGTGTATATTTAATTTCTTTTGAAAAGAAAAGAAATTTTATATCTTCTTTTGTAGATGAAATGAATTTGAATGTCACTTTTTCACTTTGATTTCTGCTTTAAAGACATAAGACAATAAGTTGTACATTTTTCTTTTAGCACATGTTTAATATCAAACTAGAAAACTTATTTCTCCAACAATGCAATGATCTAATCAGAATAAGAATAAACTGCATATTCCTTTTATGTGAACATAACTTGGAACCACTTAACCATTTAGGCCATGAGCATAAATTGTTAACAAATGCTTAAGAAGATAGATCTGTATTTTTGTAATTTTTGGATATTTGGTTAAGGATTTTTATACATATCCTTAGTTTTCTATTATATCTATCCAAGGAGTTGTTTTTATTTTATAAATGTTGATAAGGAGAATATGTAAATTTTTTTTTGTATGTATCAAACTTTTTAATACTCTACCCTTTGTCCTCTATGTCAAAGGATGAGAGATACTAGACCAATCCAACTCTATACAAAAGAGATATTGGTGATACATGGTAGAAGCATAAATAGTAATATTGATATAAGTATAGTGTTTTTGTTAATAACAAAGGAGATATTATTGGTAATATGTTTTTCCATTGATGTCAACCTAATATTTGGCAGTATGGATTACCACTAAGAAGGTGACTAAAGTACATGCATTGGTCATTGACGTGTCTTAATATGTTTGTAGGTCTCTAATGTGATTGATGATAGATACTTGATCTAAATTAATCATATTCTAATTAGATACTTGTATTGAAGATAATTAAGTTGAGTCATGCATTAAATGATCAGAGATGAAGAAGATAGTCTAGGGAATCATCTGATGACATTACTTTGGTCTAGAATATATGATAGAGGTAAAATGGTATGTATTGGTCCCTTCATAATTTTTTTACATGTTTTAGTTAGTTTTTTTAATATCTACATGATTTAAGTATTAGTAATTAGGTGTCTAAGATCATCACTTTGTTTGAGAGATTGAAGAAATTCATCTAAGTGTAGATATGTTTGATTTCTTGTATATGTGTGTTGATTCATCTACTCCTCATTTCTACACCTTACATGATATGGCTATGTAGTGTTGGAATAATGTTAAGGATTATGTCAAAAACCATTGTTCTTAGTTTCATGGGTTAGGTACCTATACAAAGGAAGTTATAAGTAATCGTGCTTAGGTTAGCAATCTGCTAGAATATTGCATCTTAGATGGCTCATTATAGTATTCTGCACTCTACCACGATTATGGATATGGCTTTTCAATTTTGAGAAGATTATTATGATAATTTTTTGGATTAGCATGATGAATTTTAGGGATTATAATATTTTGGTGCATGATATATGTTGAGTTGTTGCAATTCTATCTGTTCAATTTGTGCAATAGTTACTAGTTTGATGATATTTATTTGCAAGACTTTCTCTTGGTGTTTGGTATCTTCAATGATTATTATGGATAGGTTTTATATAGTCTCTTTTGTAAAAAAATTGGTCCACACAATGTTTTAAATATCCCTTTAAAGGTATAGAGGTTAAAAATAACAAAAAAATTTTAGGGTCAACCAGTCATGTTTCTATCAATTGTGATTGCCTTGACCTTTGTAACAACCATAAGAAAGTATTATGATGTGATTAAGGGTTTTTTTAGAAATGGGCTGATTTGAAACCTAATTTGGTGATCAAGGTACGTGTTTGAAGGCTAAACTATGTTAACTCATAATGTTTCATTTGCCAATTCCTTCTGGGTCGACCTAAAGAATGATTTTTTACTATGAGAAGGATATATAAGGAAGGATAATTAATTTGAGAAGGGTAACTAGTATTTGTGATTCAAAAATTGATGTGAAGCTTGTATTGATAGAAATAAGGCAGCACACACAATTGAGAGGGGGGCTGAATTTGTTGTGTCCAAAATAGTTGTGTCACAAACCAAAAATTATCCAACACTTAATTTCTTAACTTAGATGTGAATGTAAAACATTAAAGAACTGGCCCATCATTACAAGAACACATAACACCAGATTTTTTGTGTGGAAACCTAGTTAAGGGAAAAACCACGATGGGGATCAAACCCATGAGATGATGTACTAGGACATATAACCCTATTAAAGGTACAAAGGGGAATGAACATGCATTTAGACACACTTCTTAGAGCTCATTGCTCAAATACAAATGAGGGAAACAATCCAAAATATAACTAGGGCTACAACCTCAAATATGGACTACAATCTAATATGGACAACAATCCACTAATTTTGTGAACTAACTGATAGCATCTCAAATATGCCAATACAACTCTGATGAAGTACAACTCTATTTTGATTTTATTTTAGATTCCACTCATACCTCTTCACACAACCACTGATATCATTCTATCTAGCATCACTCTCTCTCCATACATATATAGATACATAAATACATACACTCACAATAGATTATGATTACATCTTTATATGAATTACATCAATATATCACAACAAGGTCAGCTAGGGACCTAATTACAAAATATTACAAGGGTAATACACAATCCTCAATTAAATCCAAGACAAGCTGGCTAAGACTTAGATAGGACCCAAATTATCAATTACAAACATGCTATAATCCATATAACATTCCATAATCCTTCACAACACGCTAACTCTCCAAGTTGGCCAAGAACACTAATACTTCTCAAGAAGATCACATAATCCAATGTGATCTAGAAATATGAATAGAACATGATCTAGAAACATAAATAAGCAACATGAAATACTATAACAACAACACAACCATCTCTATCTCATAATTTATAATTGTCTTTGTACTATTCATCAAGAACACTGGACACCAACCATTATTACTCAAGAAGAATACTCTGCTATCATATAAATCACAAACCATTCAAGATGAGGACACACATCCATTTCCCTAACTCACCACTAGGTTAGAAACCAAAAATATTCCATAACTGATCCTCACCGATCCAAAAATTACAACATTGTCTCTACTAAAGTAAGTAGAAAAATGTCCAATGATAAATCATCCATAACTTCCTAAAATCATTAAGTGAACCTTTGCAACTTGAAAAAGATCAAGTAAAGACATTCCTCAACCACTCTATAGCTTAACAACAACTAATCTGAAATACACTATCCATACCGAACCAAAACTTCCAACTAAAAAAACTAGGAAACTATAAGAAATGAAACATATGTTGACATCAATGACAAAATATCAATGTCAACACATATATGCATGAAATCTCCAACAATCTCCCATTTTTGAATTGATGGAAACATATGATGTGAAAACCAAATCAATGCACAAAGAAATTAATAACCACAATACATCAATTACTCCCCCTAAGTCTGACACTTTTCCTCCACATGGCTATCTCTCCCTTAATTTTCTCTTATTTTTCACGTGACTATCTCACCCCTTTAACATCAATAATAAAGGCACATATATGCACTAAGTCATAGAGGCCAAAAAAAACTTATCTCATCAAAAATATGAACAACATACCGACTAATCCCCCTAAGGAGCAGTTCCCAAAAGCATCAATCTAGAATGAAAATAATCTCTGTAAAAATACTAGATCGATGAAAATCTATGCATCTCTAGCTCTAATCAATAGGGGCTACCACCACAAGCTTACCTCAGAGATACTCAAAAGCATCCTTTGGAAAGGGCTTCATGAAGATATCTTCAATTTTCTCTTTTGTACACACATATTCCAATCTGACTTCCTTTTCATTCACCTTATCCTTAAAGAAATGATACTTTATAGATATATGCTTTATTTTTTAATGCAATACATGGTTCTTTGAAATATTATAGCACTTGAATTATCACAATAAATAACAGTAGGCTCACCAAAACTGATTTTGATGTTTTTTAGCATTTTCTTCATCCAAGCTATTTGATTACATTTCATAACAACAACATATTAAGTTTCAACAATATATTGAGATATACAAGTTTTTTTCTTACTGGACCAAGTGACTAACTTCTTCCCCAAAAAGAATGCTCCACCTATAGTAGTTTTCCTATCATCCAAATTACCTTCCCAATTGACATCAATGTGAACACATAATGTAAAATCATCATCTTTAGGATACCATAGGACATAATCCATTGTCCCTTTCAACTATCTGAATATCCTATTAATAGCATCAACATGTGTTACCTTTTGTTTTGCTTGAAATCTCACAATAATGAAAACAACATTTCATATGTTTGGTCTAGTTTGAGTCAAGTATAGCAACCCACCCACCGATCATTGATTAGTAGCTTTTATAATTAGCAAGAGGGGAATCATCATTTTTTTTGTCAATTTTCAACTAGTAACCAAAGGGCCAACAGGTTTGGAATCATTCATTCCAAATCTCTTTAATAATTCCTTCACATATTTAGACTGTGATATGAAAATCCCTTTTTCTGAATGAGTAATTTGAAGACCAAGAAATAATTTCATGTCACCTATCATTGACATCTCAAATTCTTTTTGCATCTCATCAACAAAATGTTGGAAATCTAATATGGAAAAGTGAGATACTGAGAGGGGGGTGAATTAGATATCTCCAATAATTCACTTCTTTAAAATAATTCCACATGCATATCATAAACATGAATTTCAATACTGAAATAGATCTAACATTCTAACTTCATCCATCAAATGAAACACATAACACATAAATTTTGGTTATCCAGAAATCCTTGAAAGGTAAAATTAGGGTGGGGATGACACCCACAAATATTTACTACTGTAGTATAAAGTGTGCATGTTAGGACTACAATTGTTAGAATAACTAAGAGGGGGGTGAATCAGTTATCCACAGTCCCAAATCAAAATGTATAATCCAAAACAATTTACTTAAACTTCTACAGCTCGGTAACATAAAATACTACACTGTCTGTGCTTTTACCGATTACCAGTCAATAACAACTAATGATTACTGATCAAATCCAACATGCAATATGTAAAGTATGATAACAAACAATAACCACAATGAACACATAACACAAAATATTTAACGTGGAAACCCCGTGAAGGGAAAAATCACCTGAGACCGGCAACCCAAAAATGTTCACTCTTCTGAAGTGAGGTCGGTGAAGACCCAACCCTGTTAAAGGTTACAAACATACTGTTAGGTGTGACCTTGTTAGAGTATTTTAGACTAATTGTTATCATCCAACTAGCATTCACTATGGGGTTGACAGGATAACAATGTTCATTCTATGAATGAGACATAAAAGACTTTCAAGTCCACTCTGTTAAGAGATTTCTCTATTTACAATGGTTAAAATGTAACAGCATTTGATCTGATTACAATACAACTTCAATTGCAGATTATCAGATCTATTTTAAGCCCATTCAAATCCTCTTATTAGTATATCAATTCTTTATCAACAATAATCAATGACTTACTATCACTCGGTAATAGCTTTCTGATGCTCGGTAAACTCTAGAGTTCAGTTCTCCTTAACTAGTTTGATCAAGCATACATGAAGCTTGTTCATGTGATAGTTTTGTAGTCTACTTCTTCTGGCATAAGTTTCATAACAAAACCTTAGTCTCTTAAATAGACAAGTAAACCATTTTCTTCTCCTCCATAAGATTTTGCCACTTATTCTCCTTCGTCCATTTTGCCACTTAAACCTTCCTCAACTGATGTGCCAGTAACACATTTTGATTTCATCCTTTAGATCTTCCTTGAATTATGCTAGTCGTTGATCTTCATAACAAACATTATCTCCATCACTGATTTCGATGTACTTTATAGCTCATCAATCCTTAATGGCTAAACTAATCATTTATTTATTTTCTCCTTCTCAGTTAACAAAGAAATGTGTTGGTGAACACAAGCTTAGTTTATACTATGCTCAGTATACACTACACTGCTCAGTGTATACTGTGATGCTTCATCAATTGACCACACTACCTTGTGTCTTTCAGCTCTTTTCCTTATCATAGATGAATGAAACATAATCAAGTCAATAACATAAGGTCATAGACTCATCAGCAAGTTACACAATGTATTCCTTATCCTCATCTGTCATATACATCTTCCTCATGTAGATATTTTTGTTCTTCATCTCTTTTACTCCTTTTCTATAGATGTTTAGGTATTTTAACTTACAAAATAAGTGTTGTCAAACTAGTTGACATCAATGACAACATATTACTAATTAATCATATGTTATATCTAATCAACAACTTAGTGATCTCTAATCATAGATCTTCAATTAGGTTCTAAATCAGTTGTAGTTCATCAATCTCTCCCTTTGGCATTGATGGCAACTCAAGTAATATGAAATATACCATACACATACCAAACATGTATTCTAAAACTATGTGAACAAATGTTGTACAAGCTCTCCCTAGCTTAATATGTTTAATCACTATGTTACTCAACAGCATTACCAATGCAACTTTTACATTCTACAGATATGATCTTTTCATCTCTTGGATTCCTTCTCTTATTCTCAGTAATTGATCCTCAATGCTCTCCCTTTCTTTTAGTTTGTCTCTCCCTTAGTTAGATGTTTCAGTGTTCTCATCGGTGCATATTGTTTCATATTGTTTATCTCTCCCTTTGACAACAATTCCAAAGAAACAAATAAACATGCAGCTCTATAGTAGCCATATAACTCTATGTTGTCCAGTGCATTCTCTGTATCTCTGTATACTGATATGCCAATCTATTCCAAACTTTTCACAACCTTAGACATGATCCAAAGTGTGAACTATGCTACATCAACATGAATGATCTTCTGATAAGATTAGGCTGATGCAACATCCAGATCACATTAGTGACTGGTAGACAGGGGACAGACCCCAAGTCTAGTCCTCAAGTACTCAAATGAAATCCTTTAGTAGAGGCTTTGTAAATATGTCTACAAGTTATTCTTTTGATGTAACAAACTCTAGCTTAACTTGCTTCTCCTATACTTGTTCTCTTAAATAGTGATAGTTAATAGATATATGCTTTGTTTTAGAGTGCATCACTAGATTCTTTGAAATGTTTATTGCACTTGTGTTATCACAATAGATAATCACCGGCTCAGTGATTATCTCATTCATACCTTCCAATACTTGCTTAATATATGCAATATTTGAATAGTTTGTAGCAGTAGCAACATACTCTGCTTTAGATGTAGACTGAGAAATGCAAGCCTGCTTCTTACTTGTCCATGTAACAAGTCTTTCACCAAAGAAAAATGCTCCTCTGGTGGTGCTTTTTCTATCATCCACATTTCCAGCCCAATCAGCACCGGTGTAGACTCTGAGTTCAAATTTTCCTTCCTTAGGATACCATAATCCATAATCTTCTATTTTCTTCAGGTATCTTAGGATTCTCTTTGTAGAAACCATGTGTGACTCTCTAAGGTTTGCAAAAAATCTTGCAACAATTCCCATAACATGTGTTATGTCTAGTCTACTATGCACTACATACATTAACTTACCAATCATAGATCGGTACAGTGTCTAGTTCACCTCTGTAGTTTCATCTTCCTTAGTCAATTTACATTTAGTAGCCATCGGTGTTCCCATAGGTTTAGCATCTTCCATGCCAAATGTCTTCAATACTTCCTTGATATATTTAGATTATGTGATGAATATACCATCATTCTGCTAAATCACTTGTAGTCCTAGAAAGAACTTAATCTCTCCAGACATAGACATTACAAATTCACTTCTCATTTCATTAGCAAATGAATTACAGATTTGATCTTGTCCTCCAAATATAATGTCATCCACAAATATTTTAGCAGTAAGAATAGTATCATCAATATCTCCTTTCATATACAAATTGTTGTTCTCACTTGTTCTAACAAATCCAATACTTAATAAATAAGTATGCAACCTCTCCTACCAAGCTCTTGGTGCTTGCTTCAAACCATATAAATCTTTATGAATCTACATACCATATCTTTGTTTTCTGGATCAATGAACCCTTCATGTTATTCTATGTAGACTTCTTCTTCAAGTATCCCATTCAGAAATGCTGACTTGACATCCATTTGGTAAACTTTGAACTTTTTGTGTGTAGCATATGTAAGTAACATTCTGACTCCTAATCTAGCAACAAGTGCAAATGTTTCACCATAATCAATTCTTTCCTCTTGTGCATATCCTTTGCATACCAATCTAGCTTTATTCCTTGTTACCTCTCCATTCTCATTTTCCTTGTTTCTAAATACCCACTTAGTACTGATAACATTCTTATCTTTAGGTCTCGGTACTAAGGTCCAAGTTTTGTTCTTCTCTATTTTTTCTATTTCCTCTTTCATTGCATTAACCCATTCATCATTTTCTAATGCAACTTTTACATTCTTTGGTTCATAATCATAAACTAGACATGTACCTTGTCTTGCTTTACTCCTTGTTTCCAAGTCAGCTTGTCTGTCTCCAATGATTTGTGTCTCAGGATGACGTCTTCTGACAAAACTTGCTAGTATTTGATTTCTTCTTTCTTGTTCATCCTGTGCAGGTTCATTTGCTTTCTCGGTAGGTCCTTCCTACACATCAATTTCTCTTTCCTATTCCTTGGTATTATTTTACTGCTAACCGGTTGTCACTATCTGCCGCTTCGGTAGATACTCAAGTTGTTCAATGTAAGTGAATCTACTATAGTCTTATGGTTCCTTTCTACTTTCCTCTATATTCTTATCATCAAACTCATCAACTTGAACATTAGTACTTTCAATCATTTTATTAGTTACTCTGTTCAGATACTTGTATGCTTTACTTTTACTGGAATATCCTAGTGTGTGTGGGTGATTTACACCTTCATGAAATTACAAGATTAACTAAGAACAACAAGAATTAGAGAAAAATAATCTAACAAATGCACAATTAATCTATCAACATCTCATGGATCTCTAAAATAAAGTGGTAAATGAGGCTCTCAGCTATGATCCTCACTAGTGACACTCTAAAGATGAGAATTAAGCTATATGATATGCAAATTTAGATCTAATTATCAAATTCTAGCTCTATTTGATGAACAATCTACTATGATCAAAGCAATTTAAGCTAATTAGCAATGACAAATGATAAGTGAGTGATATGGATGCAAATTGACAGAGCTTTGCTGCAATTCAAAGATATGGAGTGGATTTATTAATGCCTCAAAATGCCTTCTATTTATAAGATTTTTCCAAGGGTAGGGGGTAGAGTGAGATAACCATGGTTATCCTTGGGTAAGGTCAATTGGCTTTGCTTTGTCCCTAAATTGGGGGACAAACATTTAAATGGTTTCAAAAGGCTGGACCATTTCAACAAAAGTGAGTGATTTGTGTCCATTTTGTCTCCTTTTTCCTTTGTTGAGGGAATTTCATATTTATTAATTAATTAAAGTAATTAAATTTAGCCATGAAGGGTAAGAGGTTCATTTTGATTTTTCATTTCAACCACTATGTCATTAATTGAATTTAATCAATTTCTTAGTGTTTTTCCCCTTTCAAGCTTTATTTAATCATTTAATTGAATTTTCCTTTGATTTGAATTGCCTTTGTTCCATTTATCAATTTTTAGTGCTATTTTGATGATTTGATTGCACCTTTTGATTGAATTAAGCCTTTGCCAATTTTCTGTGTCTACACCTAGAAATATCCCTTCATCACATTTTGAGTCCAACTTTCCATTTCTTTCATCTTTCAGAATAAAATGTTTTCTTCCAAAAATTTTGAAATAACTTACAGTGGGTTTGTGTCCAAACCATTAGTGTCCTTCTTCAGTTGTACATGGTTTAGCACATAAATTGCAATGCTAATGGATTCCCTCCAGTATGTCTGAGAAACATTCTTTTCTATCATTAATGTCCTTCAGCAGTCAACAATTGACCTATTCCTCCTTTTAGTAATGTCATTCTGTTGTGGTGTCCTCGGTGTAGAGACCTATTTTTTAATACCATGCTCATTACAAAAATTAGTAAATTCATCAGAGATAAATTCACCTCCTCTTTCAGATATTAAGCATTTCAAATCTTTACGAGTCTCATTTTCTACTTTTTCTTTATACCACTTGAACATCTTAAATGCCTCAAATTTTTCTTTTAAGAACATGATAGTCATCAACCTAGTATAATCATCAACAAAAGGAATAAAATATTTGTCTCCATAATAACTCTAAGTTCTCATAGGACCACATAGGTCGGTATGCACTAACTCAAGTATCTTCTTTGTTGAATAATCTTTTCTTTTGAAACTAGATTTAGTCATTTTACCTTTCTAACATTCATGACACATAACATGATCTAGCTTAGATAAGTTAGGCAGACCTCTAACTCTTTTCCTTTTACTGATCTTAATCATGTTATCAAAATTCACATGACATAACCTTTTATGCCACAACTATGCATCTTCATCTTTCATCAATAAACAAGAAGACTGATCATTGTCAAGATAAAATAGATTGCCTCTAGATTGTGTACCAATTCCAACAAGTCTTCCTCCATCATCAAATATTTTCATCTTTTTTCTCTCAAAAGAAACTCGGTGGCCTAAATTATTCAGTTGTGCCACACTTAGCAAATTATAGTTCAGTCCTTTTACCCAATAAGCATTTTCACATTTTAATCTATCATTTATCATCAGGGATCCTTTACCTATTACCATACAAGGTGCATCATTTCCCATTCTTATAGATCCTCCATTGTATTCTTCAAGATAATCAAATTTTTCTTCATCACCAGTCATGTGATGTGTACAGCCACTATCTATAATCCATGTATCATTCTTATTAACCTTAGAGATAAGTGTTGTCTCTACATACCTTTCATCTTCTTCAGAATCATCCTTCATTGCCACAAATATTACCTCCACATCATCATCAGTGTCAATATCGATGATATCTTCTTCCTCAACAATGTAGCATACATTCTTCCCTTTGTCATTATTGTCTCAGTTATCTTTTTTGTAGTGTTGATAGCTTCTTTTGTATCTTCTCCCATAGCTTCCTTCATATCGGTCTTTGGTTCTTTCATCATCTTTCTTGTGTAGACATCTAGAAACAATGTGGCCAACTTCTTTATAGTTAAAGCATGCTAAAGGCAATTTACCTCTATACCTTCCTTTACCTTTAGGTAACCTTCTAGCCATAAGAGCTTCAAGTTCATCAAGCTCATCATCAATATTGCTATCACTATCATCATTCTTATTTCTAGACTTACCAATCTTTAGAGAAGTCATAAAAGTGGATTCAACAGATGGTACAACACTATTATCATAATTAATCAGTTCAAATGTTGTAAGCTTTCCAATCAGATTATCAAAAGTGAGTGTGTTGTTAGGTGCTGACCTATTTTCATGAATTGTAGATATTCTGATGGCATAGATAGGCAATAGGGTTCTTAGAATTTTTCTTACCATAGTGTCTTCATCAATGACTAAATCCGATGCTCTAATAGCATGAACTACCTCTTTTATTTTGTTTGTGTACTGCACAATGTTTTCACCTTCTTTCATCTTCATATCATCGAATCTTCCTCTTAAGCTTTCTACTCTTTCTCTCTTGACATTCGCATCACCACTATAAACTTGAGCTATTTTATCCCACATCTTCTTAGCAGTAGTACCATCCTTGATGTCTTCAAATTTGGCATCTAAACAGGAAGCACCAATCTCCATCATAGTAACATTATGTTCATGCCTATCCCTTAGTTGATTAAGGGTCAAGGGACCATTGGGTGGTGCAAGGTATCCATTCTCCATCAGATCTAGGGCAGAATTCCCAATCCCAAATATATGCAGCTTCATTCAACTTTTCCATATTGTGAAGTTATCTTTTTTTAGCTTTGGCACTTCCCTCTTAAACATTTTGAGACCTTTGTGCTGAAGTCCTTAAAACTCTATTCCAAGCAACCTGGCTCTAATACCAATTGTTAGAATAACTGAGAGGGGGGTGAATTAGTTATCCACAATCCCAAATCAAAAAGTATAATCTAAAACAATTTACTTAAACATCTACAGCTTGGTAACATAAAATACTACACTGTTTGTGCTTTTACCGATTACCAGTCAATAACAACTAATGATTACCAATCAAATCCAACATGCAATATGTAAAGTATGATAACAAAAAATCACCACAATGAACAAATAACACAAAAGATTTAACGTGGAAACCCTGTGAAGGGAAAAACCACCTAGGACCGGCAACCCAAAAATGTTCACTCTTCTGAAGTGAGGTCGGTGAAGACCCAACCCTATTAAAGGTTACAAACATACTATTAGGTGTGACCTTGTTAGAGGATTTTAGACCAACCGTTATTGTCCAACCAGCATTCACTATGGGTTTCATAAGATAACAATGTTCATTCTATGAATGATACATAAAAGACTTTCAAGTCCACTTTGTTAAGAGATTTCTTTGTTTACAATGGTTAAAATGTAACAGCAGTTGATCTAATTACAATACAACTTCAATTGTAGATTATCAGATCTATTTTAAGCCCATTCAAATCCTCTGATCAGTATATCAATTCTTATCAACAATAATCAATGACTTACTATCGCTCGATAATAGCTTTCTAACGCTCGTTAAACTCTACAGTTTGGTTCTCCTTTAACCAGTTTGATCAAGTATACATGAAGCTTGTTCATGTGATAGTTATGCAGTCTCCTTCTTCTAGCATAAGTTTCATAATGAAACCTTAGTCTCTTAAATAGATAAGTAAACCATTTTCTTCTCCTCCACAAGATTTTGCCGCTTATTCTCCTTCGTCCATTTTGTCTCTTAAACCTTCCTCGACTAATGTTCTAGTAACACATTTTGATTTCATCCTTTAGATCTTCCTTGAATTATGCTAGCCATTGATCTTCATAATAAACATTATCTCCATCACTGATTTTGATGTACTTTACAGCTCATCAATCCTTAACAGCTAAACTAATCATTTAGTTCTTTTCTCCTACTCGGTTAACAAAGAAATGTGTCGGTGAACACAAGCTCAGTTTATACTATGCTCGGTATACACTACACTTCTTGATGTATATTGTGATGCTTCATCAACTGACCACATTGCCTTGTGTCTTTCAGCTCTTTTCATCATCATAGATGAATGAAACATAATCAAGTCAATAACATAAGGTCATAGACTCATCAACAAGTTACACAATGTATTCCTTATCCTCATCTATCATATACATCTTCCTCATGTAGATATTTATGTTCTTCATCTCTTTTACTCTTTTTCTACAGATGTTTAGGTATTGTAACTTACAAAATAAGTGTTGTCAAACCAGTTGACATCAATGACAACATATTGTTGATTAATCATATGTCATATCTAATCAACAACTCAGTGATCTCTAATCATAGATCTTCAATTAGGTTCTAAATCAGTTATAGTTCATTAACAATATTTGATCACTTTAGATGATCTACCCTATGAGAGGTCTACCCTATTAAGAGCTTATAGACTTATAAAATCTACCTTGATTAAAGGATTTGAAACTTACAACTAAGTAAGCACTTGGTTAAGAGATTAATGAAAGCCTGTTAGGACTACTCTATAAAGAGATTTACCCTGATTCACCTATTAAAATGTATCATTACCTAATCCTTTAGTTTTCACTATAGATGTTGATTATAGATCTCCTCTTTCCAATACTTATCTGATCTCAAAATCAATTTTAGCTCTATTCTTTCCTTCACTGCTTTTCTCGGTCACTCTATCTAATATCTGCATTTGATAATCAAAACACTCCTTTGTTCTACATACATTAGATCTCCTCGGTTCCCCTTACTTGCATACATCATTTTAGGGTTTAGATCTCATCTTATCAACCTCCTAGATCAAGATCAATGATCTAGATTCATTACATATGTCTCTTAAGAATTTCCTTTTTTTGATCGGTTACATGGCTTTCATAGGGATTAGTGATTAGAAATGTAAGGTGTAATCAACTCCTTGATTCCCTCAATAATTATTAAATCTTGCATAGAAGTCAAAACAACCTTGGTGTTTGTGTCATTACAACCACATATGTCAAAACTGGCTTGCTTGGAATATGAAGTCTTTGATTCTTGGAAATTACTATCCTTCATATGTTGGTGCTCGGCACTGACTCTTCTATACAACTTGGCATAAACTACTCAATGACTACTAAAGTACTTGGTGACCTTTGACTTGCTCAACAGTAACTACTACTCGGTAACTATACAGAATACAATTCTAAACATAACTCGGCCTTTACAAGATGGCTCAGTCGCAGTGAAAAAATACTTTGTCATGAATTTTACATTACAAATTAGTACTTAGTAGTTTGAGTACTCCCCCTAAGAATTTGACTCGGTCTTCTCAAAGACTAGACTATATATACATGAACCTTTGACATATACTAAATATATATTTACATTAGGAAATAGTATGTCATATATTTCTATATTGTTCATTATATATACATTCCTCATTGTATCATGACTGCTCTCTCTATTTTCTCCTTGTGTTACTCATGTCATTCCCCCTTATGTCATTTCATTTCCCCCTTGTTTTTGTCATTTGAAGTTGCTGGGGTGTACGGGTAAGAAAATATTTATCTAAAAATGGTTTGTGGAGCTGCATTATCATTGCTAAGACATTGTCCCATCCGGACCTTATAGACTCCAAAACCTATACCTTGATCTCTAGCTGGGAAGCTATATCAACCAAACTCTCGGCAATAGAGAGATGAGGATCTTTCTGTGCTAACGCCTTTGTTGATGCCAATTCTTTCCCCATAACCTCCAAATGAGGTGTTAACATTGTCTGTATGGAAATTTTTTTGGCTCTTATTCTCCCATCATTAGCCATCAACTCAATTAATCTTCCTTGTGCATGAAGTAACCTTGTGAAATGAATGGATTTGGAGCTTGAATCCATGCTCAATGAATGACCAATAGACTTTAGGTCTAGTTGCATTTTATCAATCAACTCTTGATTATCCTTAGTGATGGTTTCTACATTACAAAGTTTCTTATACAAAGAATGAACATTCTGCACAACTTCTTCTAAATTATTCACTAAGGCAGAAAGTTCTACCTGTTTGACTTCCATCTCCATTGAGACCTTTTCAAGTACCTTTGTCTCAAGCTTTCTTTCTAACCAATGCATAAGCTTTTCATTGGCTTCATTGGCATCACTATTCACCTTCTTAACAATGTGAACCAATTGTTCCAAAATAGGTGAGGTCTCATTCACATCATCCATTTGAAAGGCTTCTATAAATATTGATTTTATTTCATGTAGTACATGTTTTTGTTGATTTTCTCTCCTTAAGTCTTCCTGCTTGCTTTTCTTCTTCAAGAGATCTTGCAAAATTTTCATTTTCTCATTTGTCAAGTTATCAGTGTCCCATTTTGGAATCACTATAACTTCATCAAGTGTTACTAGTGTGGCAGGAGACTTCTCCTTTTTCTTATGTGATTTCTTCTTGGTGTGGTTCCACTTAGCAACTATACTAAGGCTTGCATAGCCTCTTGCTCCTTGGGCTTTGGATGTTCCTTAGTCTTCTTCTCTTCCTCTATATGAGGTCCTATGACTACTATTACAAATTTTTCTACTTTATCTTCTAAATTCTCCTCTCCTTTACCTGTACTGTCTTCCTCAACATATGCATTTTCTATAGTGATTGTCAACTTGTCATGTTCCTCAGCACTGGAACTATGTGTAATCTTTTGTTCAACTATGACTGTATGGGGGATTGTAGGTTCAATGTCTGTAGTTGATATACCCTCAATCCTTGTATATTCACATACATGTATGAGAACTGGACTGGTACTTGGTAGAGGATGGTCTGAGGCTGCCTCGGTAAGCATTTGGCTCTTTATTTATTCCTCAGTCAATGTGTTTTTAATGACTTGTGTATCCTCAGGGATATCCTCAATAGTGATCACATCCTATGATGCACTCTCTTCTACCTTCTTTCTTTCCTCTTCCTCAAGGCTCTAAGGCTCATTAATGTCTTCTTTGTTATCCAGTTCCACTTGGTTGGATGTTCCTTCACCTTGTGGTGCACTCTTATCAATTAATAGGCCAAAAAAAAATTTCCAAAACCTTTTTCTTTGCTCAAAAACTTCATCAACCTTATGTTTCAAAATGGAATAGGCCCTGAGCTTAGGGACAAACCTATTTCTATATTTCTCCATATAGGATTTTATTTGCGTTGGTGATAAATCAGGCATGATCTAAGCTAAAGTGCCTTTCCTATCTTCTTTTCTATCATGATGGCATATTGCATTTTCTAATCAATTCTACTATAAATTTCTTCAGGGATGAGATTCCCAATCTGTAGAGGTGTCATCTTAAATGTGTATAGCATTTCTATCATAGCCTCTTCAACTTTTTCTTTGTCATCGTTACTTAATTTTTCAAATTTGATAAGCTTGAAACCTGCTAATCTAGCAGTTCTTTTGACATTGTGGCATATTTCATCCACAATCATTTGAATTCTATGTGATGCTACTTTCAAATTTGTGTTATCATATGCATCTATCTTTTCTTCATCATCATCATCCTTCTCCAATACTAACTTCCTTCTCAGTTTCTTCTTGGGATGACTCGGCACAACTTTAGTTTGAACTTGTTTTCTTTTACCTAACCCTTCCCCCCTTCTATTTTATTTGCTGGCATTTTTCTTTGGGGCTTAGTAGTTGTGACAGTTGAAGCTTCCTTGGTCCTTGGTCTAAGTGTTGCAAGAGGAGTGGGCTTTTGTTTCTGCAACTTCCTTTTACTAGGCTTGACAACTGATACCTCCTTGCCCTTCCTTTGAATTTTAGTTTCCTCCTCATCACTTCCTTCAGATTCACTAGATTTGTCTTCTCCCAAACCTTGTGTTATTTCAAAAGGTGCATTTTTCTCTTCACCTTCTCCTAGCATCTTTTCTAGGTTATTGAATATTTTCTTTCTTTTTCTCTCAAGGGTTGCTGATTTTAACCCCATAGTTATTTTGGACTTAGCTTCTTCATGGTTTCCAAAAGGTTTAGCTTTCCTATTAATCTCTTCAGCAAGTAAATTAGTTATTGTTGCTGATGTCTCATCTACATTCACCTCATAAGGTAATGCACTTAGCCATGCTACACTAGGCATAACAACTTGAACATAAAAATGGCCAGTATCCACTAGGAAGCATATGTCATTGTAGTGCTTATCTACTAGGGATACGAGAAATTTACTTATTTTCCTCATTTTTTTTTGTAAATTCAAAAAATTAGCTTTCCATAATGCTATCAAAATTATCTCCTAACTGATGAATAAACTAATTGATTTATTGGGTTACTGGTCAGTCCTTACTCCTTATAATATCTCCTATGGTAGGAAAACTATTTTGCACATAGAAGAATAAGCAAATGATCAGGGAACCAAACTTACACATTGAATTATTGGCCTTCCTAATTGAAGTTAGGTTCTTGGCAAGTTGGGTCAACTGCAGCTTAGCAAGATCATAAATATGATCTTTCTTTACCATCTTCCATGCTTGATCAACTGCAATGTAGGGAACACTATCTAACCTTCTTGACTGATAAAATTTGTGAGCAATCACTCTCACTTCAAAATATATCTCTGGTGTTGGAAATATTCAGGAATTAACCAAGTTACTGAGAGGGGAGGGGTGAATCAGTAACTCCAAATTTTCTTCTAATTTTAACATGTATTTTACTTTTTAACCTTTGCATACAGAAAGCATGAAACTTGAAAGCATTCACAATAATGACACAAAGATTTGGTTACCCAGAAACCTTCCAAAAGAAAGTAAAACTGGGGTGGGGATGAAACCCACAAAGCTTTAATACTGCAGAATAAAGTTGGCCGGTTAAGGCTTACAATTTGATCACTTCTAATGATCTGCCCTGTTAGGAGCAATAAGGATTGCTAAATCCACCCTGTTAAAGGATTTACAAACATACAGTGAAGTATGCACTCGGTAAAGAGATTTATACAAAGACTGTTAAGTCTACCCGGTTAAAGGATTTAGTACTGATTCACCTGTTAGAATGAAACAGTAGATCTTTGCTTTGCAACTGGATTGTTGATTGAGATTCTCTGATGTACTGATCACCTTTTGTGATGAATTTGTCTTTGCTGAACCTTATACTTCTGAAGCCTTCTGCAATTCGCTTATCTCTGCCTTTCTTTTTTTCTTTCACATATATTCTACTTGATTATTTTTCATCTTTTTACAACATTGTTTATATACAAGTCTCAAACAATTAATTACAATTACAATTACACAGTCGGCTTGACAAATAAACATAAGTGCTACTAAGTCGGCCCAAATAGTTACTCGGTTCCTTCAAACTGACTCGGTGACTTTCTGATACTCGGCATCCACTGCATTACTCGGCATCGTCATGCACTCGGTAGAAGTGAAGGCACGGTTCATACTGATCACTCGGTAGGTATTGAACTCGGTAAGTACTGGTGACTCGGTAGACAAGATGTTACTCGGTTTACATTGTCCTGATCGGTTTGTACTAACTTGCTCGGTTTGCATTGTCTGCTCGGTTTGCATTGTCTGCTCGGTTTGCACTGTCTGCTCGGTTTGCACTGTCTGCTCGGTTTGCACTGTCTGCTCGGTTTGCACTGTCTGCTCGGTTTGCACTGTCTGCTCGGTTTGCACTGTCTACTCGGTTTGCACTGTCTGCTCGGTTTATATCCAGAATGCAAATAAGTGTTGTCACTAGTGGCAATTCTGCTTAATGCCAACAATCTCCCCCTTTGGCATTAGTGACAAAAACACTTATTGGCCAAAATTTATATACACCGAATCATACTGAGTTTTATTTTGATTTTTCAAAATTTGTCTTTGTTATAGGGCTTTATACATTGTCTCCCCCTTTCAATGTGCTAACTGTTCCTTATACAAATCTATAACTGTATACATATCTCTCCTTCTATACATATCTCCCCCTTTTTGATGATAATGCCAAAGGTGCATATACAAGTTATTTACAGAGAGAATCCAAAATTTGATAAGAAATCAGAATGTACCTTCATTATTAGTGCCAGGGTTCTGTCCCAACTTTCTTGCAGGATTTTACATGTTTGTATAGCAATTTGGACTTCTGTAGAGAGTTCAATCATGTGATCTGCTATAGAGAACTGATTGTCATGAATCAATGTTCTGGAATGTTCAATGTGCTTATACATTGTATTCATGATGGGAAGGATCATGTGTTGGATGTCTAACAGTGTGGACCGGATCCTTGAGTCTTCTTTCAATAGATCAGACTGCATATTAGATAGGTGTGAAATTTTCATGTGATGAGCAGAGCTTGAACTTGGTTCAAGTTGTAGCTTCTGTATGCTAATCTTCATATCCTCATCCATTTTATTCATTTTATCTTTAACATCCTTTGTGAACTCGGCAAAATTGCATAGTCTGGCCAAAAGAGAGGTAGCATTCGAATAAATAGACTCTATGTTAGACAAAACTGAAGACAATTCTACTTGGTTAATAGCTATGTGCTGAGCAATGTGCTCAAGCACTTTATTGTTGAATCTCTTCTCGGCTCTTTCAACTAACTTTTCTGTCCCGGATGAGTCCTCATTGTATTTCTCAACTGCTTCTGCTAATTGTAACAAAACATGCTGGGAGGAGTCTACTTTAATGCCTAATGCATCAGACAAAATGTCCTTAGCATCCTTGATGATTTGATACTCCTTGTCTCTCTCCTCTTTAAGCTTCTTTTGTTTTGCTTTTCTTTGGAGGATCTCACCTATATTCTGCATCTGGTCTGCTGAGAGATTTGCAAAATCTAATGTAGGAATCTCTATCTCTTCGTCTAGGTCTATATCCTCAACTATATTTTTACCCAAAAATTTTATACTCGGTAAAGCCTTAGGCTTATCTGTACTTAATGCTCTTGTAGTAGTGACAGTAGATAAAGTAGGGCTGGCTATTGACACTGGTATACTTTCTACTGGAGAACTTAAAATATTTACACTTGAAGATTCAAAAGCTGGAAAACTTAGTGGTACAGGAGACTGCAGCTCGGTAGAAGAAATGGTAGCTGCCTCTGATGTTGCTAGGGATGATTGGACAAATGTGGAAGTTGTCACAACCATTCTTGAAGGTGTCTCTGGACTGGATGTAGAGATTTTCACTGGAGATGTAGGAAGGGATGCAATGACTTCTGCTGCTATCCTTACAGTATCATCTACCTCGGTGTCTTCTTCTTGTTCATCGCTGTCATCTTCAATATCCTTTATTATTACAGTTTCAATGCTCGGTTGGTGAAGGTGGTATATGTTCTTCCATGTGGCTTTTGCAGCCTTCACAACCGATTCAATATTGTTGATCAAAATCAAACAAGTATTGAACTTCAATGTCATCTTATTTTCATTTTCTTTTAGTGCCTTCTTTACTTCATCATTGTTCAAGCTCGGCATCAACTGTCTCAGGTTTTGATCATATATGTCTATCACAGTTTGCCTTGCATTGCTCCATCTCATTCTTATTGGATTCAATAGAACTGCTAGAATCTGTGGGGTAATTTCTTCAGGAGAGTATTTCCACTATCCCATCTTCTCAACAACAGCATCTTCTATTTCCTTTTGTTCTGCTTCCGATCTGGTTTCATATTTCAAGGATTTTATGTTACTTACTCCAGATCCTGATCCATCTCTAAAGAGTTTGAGCTTTTCTTGAAGGGTTAGAGGAGGCCTTTTGAATACTATGTCTTTATCTGCCTTTTCCGCCTTGTCTGCCTTGCCTTTTGTATTTCTCCTTGTAAACACAGCAGTGGGAGGCACAGATGCCTTAGTGATGAAAACTTTTCCTTTCTTCTTTGCAGGTTCTGGTTCCTCTGTTTTCTCATCCTTTTCTCCTTCTTTTTCATCTATTTCTTCTTTGTCCTCGGTTATCATTTGCATTTTGGCTATCCTCTTCTTTCCTTTGTTTACCGCCTGTGGAAGCTTTATGCTTAGTTCAATTCTCACCTTAGCTTCATCATATGTTCCAAAATATGGAGCTTTGGGATTGACAGGCTGATTTAGAAGAGCTTCAATGATATTCTTGGTTTCATCAATATTTACCTCATAAGGAAGAGGTTTTACATATACAGTTCTTGGTTTAACTGCTTGAATATACACATAATCACAATCTACCATAAAACAGATGTCATCTTTGTAATCTTCCACCAACTTCTGTGGAATCCGGAATCTGTCATTCATTTTCTCTTTGAAGGACTCAAAATAGTTATCCATGATGCTTTCAAAGTTTTCACCCATTTTTGCAATGTATTCATTTATTTCATAAAGTACTGGCACATCTTTTCTCCATACAACTTTTCCTTTAGAAGGGAAGAATTTCTGAACATAGAAGAATAAACAGACTAACAAGGATCCAAACTTACATGGATTGTTTTTGGAAGTTTTGATGCTTTCCATGTTCTTGTTAAACTGTTTCAACAATAAGTCTGCTAGGTCAAATGTCAAGTTGTTTTTGACCACTTTGTATGCTAGGTCAACAGCTTCACAAGAGACACTGTTCTGTCGACTAGAACTGTAAATCTTGTGGGCAATGATATGTGTACCAAACTTCAGTTCGGCGTTGGTAATGTTGCTAACCTTCATGCCTCTACCATCCCACTCGGCTAGGGTTTTCTTCTCTAGTTCTGTCCGACCTAGGGTTTTGGTAGTTTTAGCTTTGTTCAACATGGGAAGACCGGTGACTTGTTGAATCATTTTCTTTGTGATCTCAATAGGTTGCTCAAGCCAAATCTTGCCATCGTGTACTCGGCTGAGAATGTACCTAACCCATTTATCTCAAAAGTTTCGAGGAAGATGTGCAATGTGAACTAAACCCTTATCTTCCAGATGTCTGTGCTCGGGTTTCAAAATACCATCCACACATAGTTCCTCACGCACAATGTCTAGTTCTAGATTTCCCATTTCTTGAATTGAATAGTTAAAATGATTACGGATATCGTTGATAAGCAGTACCTTAGGAGGAATCTGAGATTGAGCTCCGTTCGGATCTAGGGCTGCTGCAATTGCGGGCACGATCTTAAATTATGGTGCTTTCCACTCCCCTTGGACTAACATATCAGATCCTTTCTTCGCTGAAGTGCTGGATGATGCCATGGTAGCTCTCAGAAAATTATTTCGCAAAAGTATTAAATCACCAGGTTGCCCTTGAAGTTTTCTGCTCTCAAAGTGCTAAAGATTCGCGGTGAAGAATGAGTTCGATTACTTTCTTTTTGTTTACAATACTGTCATTAATGCTTATTTCAAATTAGGGTTGGAATTCTGACAGACTGTCACCCACCAAGAATTAATTGCTCGGAAAAGACTTCGCAACTCGGTGAACTCGAGAATTCATAATGCTCCGACCTCGCTCGGTAAAGACAGGTACCGACCTTGCTCGGTGAAGACTATACCGACCTTGCTCGGTGAAGACTATACCGACTTTGCTTGGTGAAGACTATACCGACCTCCCTGTGATCTCACTGCATCTTGCATGCTGATTTAGACTATTCTTTTAATTTCGGTTCTGGAACTGCTTGAGATTGATCTATGAGAATACAGTTCCAGTGCTTCCTTGGAAATTTAGTTTGAGTCAGTAGAGCCATCCATTCCATTACTTGGACTGGATTGCTCGGTAGCTTTAGGAATCCATTTTTGTCTCACCTGTTTCCTGACCTTAGTTGCTTCATTCTTCTTTCCTTCTTCAATTTCACTAGCATTCATGCAGTTTCTGGCTATGTGACCGAGTTTAGTGCATTTGAAACATCTTATGGTAGTATCTCTTTTCCTTAGATGATGTTTTATGCAATTCATGCCAATGTGTCCATATTCTCCACAGTAATGACATCTACACCAGGTGTTGTAGTCCCATCCAAACATTGCTTTCACAATTTGTTCTGCTGGATTAAATGTCTTGGATCTGCACTCGGATGCCTTGTGACCTTGTTTGTTGCACTTGTGACAATTACCTCTGAATCTAGGTTTTTCCCTGCATTCATTTGCTTTGTGACCGGGTTGATTGCAGCTATAACATTTTCCATTGAATTCTGCTTTTTCATTGTTCCAACATTTATTTGAAGTATGTCCTATTTTACCACAATGATTACAAGTAGGTTTTTGATTTCTTTGAGTACCTTTCTTAGAGGATTCGCCTTCTTCTTTGTATCCAAGTCCTGCTTTTCCTTTTTGCCTATGAAGATTTCGTTCATACAGCTGATTCAAGTCTTCTTGACTTTTCAGCATTCCTTCATTGATTTGTTTTTTAGCGTTTAGGTCATCCATCAATCTTAGATTGGTTTCCTTTTCAGATCTTAGTTCTTCTCTTGTGTTTTCTACTTCTGAACTTAGATTTAGAATTTCTTCATTTGTATGAGAGATCTGATCAATTAGATTTTCTAGCTGAAGGGTTTTGTTTTGGACTTCAATGTTTCTTCCATCTAATTCATCTTTCAACTTGTTTCTTTGTTCCAAGATCTCACAGAATCTTGTAGAGTGTAGTTCTTGTTCTCTTTTCAATTTTCTCACTTCTTCCTGCAGAGACCCATTCTTTTCTAGGAGTTCTTTGATAGCATTGTTTGCTTCATCTGAGTTATTTGAGGGAAGAAGATCTTCAATCTTTTCTTCAATGTAATTCTGATCATTCATTTGATTTGCAAGTTCCTTCCTTCTCCTTAGGGATTGGGAAAGATGTTCTTTTGCTTCTTTGAGTTTAGCTATGGCCATTTCCAGATCTAGCTTTTCATTTTCAATCACCTTGTTCAGTTTGAATACCTCCATTGTCCTGGATCTTTGCTCAAGCTAGTTAAGCTTTGTCTTGAGAACCAATGCTGCTCTGATACCAATTGTTGGAAATATTCAGGAATTAACCAAGTTACTGAGAGGGGAGGGGTGAATCAGTAACTCCAAATTTTCTTCTAATTTTAACATGTATTTTACTTTTTAACCTTTGCATACAGAAAGCATGAAACTTGAAAGCATTCACAATAATGACACAAAGATTTGGTTACCCAGAAACCTTCCAAAAGAAAGTAAAACTGGGGTGGGGATGAAACCCACAAAGCTTTAATACTGCAGAATAAAGTTGGCCGGTTAAGGCTTACAATTTGATCACTTCTGATGATCTGCCCTGTTAGGAGCAATAAGGATTGCTAAATCCACCCTGTTAAAGGATTTACAAACATACAGTGAAGTATGCACTCGGTAAAGAGATTTATACAAAGACTGTTAAGTCTACCCGGTTAAAGGATTTAGTACTGATTCACCTGTTAGAATGAAACAATAGATCTTTGCTTTGCAACTGGATTGCTGATTGAGATTCTCTGATGTACTGATCACCTTTTGTGATGAATTTGTCTTTGCTGAACCTTATACTTCTGAAGCCTTCTGCAATTCGCTTATCTCTGCCTTTCTTTTTTTCTTTCACATATATTCTACTTGATTATTTTTCATCTTTTTACAACATTGTTTATATACAAGTCTCAAACAATTAATTACAATTACAATTACACAGTCGGCTTGACAAATAAACATAAGTGCTACTAAGTCGGCCCAAATAGTTACTCGGTTCCTTCAAACTGACTCGGTGACTTTCTGATACTCGGCGTCCACTGCATTACTCGGCATCTTCATGCACTCGGTAGAAGTGAAGGCACGGTTCATACTGATCACTCGGTAGGTATTGAACTCGGTAAGTACTGGTGACTCGGTAGACAAGATGTTACTCGGTTTACATTGTCCTGATCGGTTTGTACTAGCTTGCTCGGTTTGCATTGTCTGCTCAGTTTGCACTGTCTGCTCGGTTTGCACTGTCTGCTCGGTTTGCACTGTCTGCTCGGTTTGCACTGTCTGCTCGGTTTGCACTGTCTGCTCGGTTTACACTGTCTCCTCAGTTTGCACTGTCTGCTCGGTTTGCATTATCTGCTCGGTTTGTACTGTCTGCTCGGTTTGCACTATCTGCTCGGTTTGCACTGTCTGCTTGGTTTGCACTGTCTGCTCGGTTTATATCCAGAATGCAAATAAGTGTTGTCACTAGTGGCAATTCTGCTTAATGCCAACATCTGGATCTGTGGTCATGGAGATTGTCATTCCTCTATTATTTCATACTGCCTATGTTTTTGTTTGAATTATTTCTTTACTCTGGCATCTCATTATTTTCTTCCCAGTAAGACTGGGTTAACCGGTGACTCAGTGAATCATTTCCTTGGTGATCTTGACTGGCCCATTCTCCAACCATATTTTTATGTCATGAACTCTACTCAAGATGATCTTAATCCATTCAACTTTCAAATTATGTAGGAAATATAGGGCACGCACTAACCCTTTCTCGACAACATGTTGATGTTCTGCCTTTAACACTCTGTTGATACACAACTTTTTATAAGCCTCCCTCATCTCATAATCTCAAATATCTCCAATTTTTCACATGTAACATGCACGCACATCGTGTATCATCAAAACCCTTGGCAGAATCGATGACAGGGCTCTCGTGAGATCTCTCTTCACTGCGCTTTCTGGAATGGCTTAGAATTTTGGCAGCTTACATGAATCACTCTTACAAGTTGGACATTCAAAAATTCTTTCCCTTGTTTCCTAACTATTTCAGATGAGGTAGATTCATTATTTCCAAATTTAGGGTTCAAATTATAGGTTCAAGTAGCTCGGTAATACCTTTGTTTCAATCAATCCTTCACAATGCTTGTCGATGACACGTTGTAAGGATCTTCACAAACTTAACTTATCATAGATTTCTCTTCTCAGTCACTTAAAATTGCTCTTTAAATTCTCAAATCATTGGGTGAAATGAGAATGAATTGTAATTTTCCACTATATAGACTCAAACAGTAACTTTTAGGGCTTCATTAAATGTTTTGTACACTTTGTAGGTGAATATAGCTGTCTCAAACTTTACATGACAACTCGGTTATCATGTACTCATAGTCAGTTGAAACCATGGCTCAGTCAATACTACCATTTAGTTCAGCTTGGTACATATGACATCTTGGCTATTACAAGAGCTCATCATACACTAAGTGACTCAGTCACTATAGACTTAAATACTAATGCTCGACATCAAATATGCAATTTTACTCTTTTCTCAAATCTATCCTAAAGCATCTTAATTCATGTAGATATGGACTTTAACATATCAAATGTCGGGAATTGGTGTAAAATATGAAACTAGAATATTCAATTCCTTACATACCTTTATTGCTTGGTTTTAAGTGGTGTGATCACCTAATCAATTGGATTGGGTGACCTTAGGTTCACTTGCTCCACTACTGCTTGCTTCCTCTTTCTTTCTCCATGTCTTTTTCATCTGATCCCTTATTTGTTCAACAATTTCTTCATTATTTAATTGTTGTTTGATCAATGCTTGTGCTCTGCAATCTCTTTTTATGTGACAAATCTTGTGGCATTTGTAACAGACCAAGCTTCTACTCATCCAACTCTTGGATTTACCTCTCAAAATGTGTCTTCACATAGTTTC
The DNA here is from genome assembly GCA_027943335.1 of Chamaecyparis obtusa. NCBI lineage: Eukaryota > Viridiplantae > Streptophyta > Pinopsida > Cupressales > Cupressaceae > Chamaecyparis > Chamaecyparis obtusa. The sequence continues at coordinate 237,690 of BSBK01002706.1, forward strand.
CTCCAATATGACCATACTCTCCACAGTAATGATAGTTATACCATGTATTGTAGTCCCAATTGAATGTGTTACCTTTCCTTGGTGCATTAATCTACTTGTTAGATGTCCACTTAGCATTGGATCTACATTCTTGTTCTATATGACCATATTTCTAACAATTAAAACAATGTCCTTGAAATCTAGGTGTAGTAGGTGGATTACTAACCTTTGACCTACATTCATGTGTTTGATGTCCATGCTTCTTACATTTAAAACAATTTCCATTGAATTTTGGTTTAGGATTGGACTTACCATTCTTTCTTCTACAGATGTTTGATGTGTGTCCTAGCTTTCCACAATGATGGAATGTAGATTTGTTGTTCTTTTACTTTGCACTCCTTTGTTCTCCATTCTTTGATTATTCTCTTTCTTCAGTAGATGATAGGTTCTCATCATGTCCAAGTCTAGAAGTGTCACTAGATCTTCTTGGTGACCTCAATAGCTCTTCAAAGTATTTCATAGCTTCATTTGGCTTGTTCATCCTTTCATTAAGTTCATTTTCAGATCTTAGTTCATTCTTTATTTAGCTATTCTCTGATCTCATATTTGTGGTTTCCATATCTTTTCTTCTCAACTCTTGATTGGAAAGTAGCAGTTGATTTACCATGTCGAATTGATTGTTTGTCATCCTCTGCATATCACATGTCCTTTCATCAAGTCTTATAGACATTTGTCTTTTGTCTTCTTCTACCATTGTCTTATCTTCTTTGGCTTTATTTTTCTGTTCAACTACTTCACATAGTCTTACTAATTGAATTTTTTGTTCTCTCTTTAGACTTTTGACATCTTCATTTAGTATGTTGTTTCTTTCTAATAGATCTACTATAGCTACATCGCTTTCAGTGGAATTTCCATTGTCAAATAGACCTTTATTGTCATCTTCTTGATATTGTGTGTCTTTTAGTTAAATTGTCAATTCTTTCCTTCTGTTTAAAGATTTATTTAATTCTTCATTGGTTGCTTCAAGCTAGTGTAATGAAAGATGAATGTCAATCTTATGATTCTCTATGATCTTTCCCAACTTATAGACCTCCATCTCTAAGACCTTAACTCGCAAGTGATTAGACTTATTTTAAGAGACCAAAGCTCTGATACCAATCGTTGGAAATCTAATATGGAAAAGTGAGATACTAAGAGGGGGGTGAATCATATATCTCCAATAATTCACTTCTTTAAATGAATTTGACATGCATATCATAAACATGAATTTCAATACTAAAATAGATCTAACATTATAACTTTATCCATCAAATGAAATACATAACACATATATTTTGGTTACCCATAAACCCTTGAAAGGTAAAACTGGGGTCGTGATGACACCCAAAAATCTTTACTACTATAGTATAAAGTGTGTGTGTTAGGGATACAATGTTTGATCACTTTAGATTATCTACCCTATGAGGGTTCTACCCTATTAAGAGCTTACAGACTTATACAATCTACCTTGATTAAAGGATTTGAAACTTACAACTAAGTAAGCACTCAGTTAAGAGATTAATGAAAGCCTGTTAGGACTACTCTATAAAGAGATTTACCCTAATTCACCTGCTAAAATGTATCAGTACCTGATCCTTCAGTTTGCATTATAGATGTTGATTATAGATCTCCTCTTTCTAATACTTATCTGATCTCAAAATCAAATATAGCTCTATTTTGTCCTTCACTTCTTTTCTTGGTCACTCTATCTGATCTCTACATTTGATAATCAAAACACTTATTTTTTCTACTTACATTAGATCTCCTTAGTTCCCCTTCCTTGCATACATCATTTTAGGGTTTAGATCTCATCTTATATAAACATCTTATCAACCTCCTAGATCAAGATCAATGATCTAGATTCATTACTTATGTTTCTTAAGCATTCCCTTTTTCTAATAGGTTACATTAATTTCATAGGGATTAGTGATTATAAATACAAGGTGTAATCAACTCCTTGATTCTCTCGACAATTATTAATTCTTACATAGAAGTGCCAAAATGGTTTACCTTGGTGTTTTTTTAATTACAAACACATATGTCAAAATTGTCTTTCTCAGCAAATGAAGTCTTTAATGCTCAAAAATTATTGTCCTTCATATACTAGTGCTCGACACTGACTCTTCTATACAACTCAGCATAAACTAATCAGCGACTACTGAAGTACTCGATGACCTCTGACTTACTCGGTAGTAACTACTACTTGGTAACTATACAGAATACAAGTCTAAACATAACTCGGCCTTTACAAGATGACTTGGTCATAGTGATGACCGACCAACATTGCCTAGAAAATGACTAAGTGCTAGACACTAATAGACAACATAACATAGAGATCAACACAAAACCCTTACTCAACTAGTCATTTCAATAAAAAATAATATCATCCACAAATACTTCAATAATTAAGATATTTTCATGATCAATTTTGAAATACAAATTATTGTCAACATATCCTTTACTAAAACCAAGTTTCAACAAATATTTATCTAATCTTGTATACTAGGCTCTCAGTGCTTATTTCAATCCATACAATGCTTTCTTTGTTCGGAAAACCATGTCATCTTGATTAGTAAAAGGAAAACCATCAAGTTGTTCAATGTATACTTCCTCTTTCAACTCTCCATTTAAGAATGTAGACTTAACATCCATCTAATATACCTTGAAATCTTTGTAAGTAGCATATGCAAGATGTAATGCCCACCCCTTTACTGCCATTTATGTTTATGATGCTAACCCATTTAGACCACTTTTCATGAATATTAGATCTTTGGTTACACTTAATGATTTATTCCTATGATACTTTAAATCATTTGATTTATATTATGTTAGTTAGATGATGATGATTATTCACATATGATGATGTTACTTATGTTATGATTTTTACTAACCCCATACTTGCATGTGTATGGTTGGCATGTATGTTTTACATTTTTGTTTGGTGTGCCTGATGTGGTTGAGGGACAAATTCATGTATGTATGTATGTGTGTGTGTGTGTGTGTGTGTATATATATATATATATATATATATATATATATATATATATATATAGAGAGAGAGAGAGAGAGTTAAAATAACTGAGAGGGGGGCTAAAAAAGTTAGATCAGCTATCCAATAGTCCCAATTACAAAATGTATCTTTTAAAACAAATTTAGCAAATATCCACAACTCGGTAACATAGAATACTAAACTATTTGTGCCTTTACCGATTACCAGTTAATTACTCACTATGATTACCGACCAAATCAAATATGCAACATGTAAAGTATGACAGCAAAGCAATCATCACAGAAACACATAACACAAAGATTTAACATGGAAACCCTATTAAGGGAAAAACCATCTAGGACCAGTAACCCAAAATATTGTTCACTCTTCTGAAGTGAGCTCAGTGAAGAGCCAACCCTATTAAAGGTTACAAAACACACTGTAAGGTGTAACCTTGTTAGAGGATTTAAGACTAACAGTTATCATCCAACCAGCATTCACTATGGGGTTGACAGGATAACAATGTACATTCTATGATTGAACATAGGGCAATCATAAGATGGTTAAGCCCACTCGGTTAAGAGATTTTTCTATTACAATGGTTAAACTGAAATAGTAGGTGATATGATTACAATACAACTTGATTTTGTAGATGTTCAGATCTATTCTAAGCCCATAAAAATCCTCTGATCAATATTTCAATTCAGTTCTTCAACATTCAATAACTTACCGTCCCTCGATAATAACTCTCTAACGCTCGGTACTATTCTGTAGTTCGGTTCTTCTTCAACCAGTCTGGTCAGGCATGCATGAAGCTATGTTCACCCAATATCTTTGTAGTCTCCTTGTTCCAGCATAGTTTCAATAATGAAACCAATGTCTCTTATATAGACAAGTAAACCATTTTCTTTTCATCCATCAAATTTTGTCACTTAATCTCCTTCGTTGAATTTTCCACTTAAACCTTCCTCAGCACATGTGTCAATAAATTGTTTCAATTCCATCCTTTAGATCTTCTTCAAATTTTGTTAGCCATGGATCTCATAACAAACTTCATCTTCAACCTCTAAATCATACACATTCCATCTCATTAATTTATGTTGGCTAAACTAACCATTTAGTTCTTTCATCCATACTCAGTTAACAAAGAAATGTGTCGGCAAACACAAGCTCGGTTAATACTATCACTTGGTGTAATACCCTCTCCTATGGTGATACTTGGACTTTTTGATTTGGACATTCTATTATGATGGTTAGAACTATACATTTACATTTATGTTTTGTGGATGATGATATGTTTATCAGATGATTAATATGCTCATTTATGGTTATCATTTATATGTTTATGAAATTAGAAAACCATCTATCTTTATATGTTTTATGGAGCTAACCCAAGGATTTTGATCTAACCATTATCATGATGTTTTATGTTTTATGGATATGTGCTTGATGTGTCTTCATGACTCGGGATGAAGTCGTAGTTACTCACTTAGTTGAGGTCCACATGATGTATCGATCCTGGTCATCTATTTGTATATATTTGATTTGTATGTATATCCATATGTATATATGTATCTCTTCTTGGTGATGCAGGATTGCAGGTACTGAGTATCATCTCCACCTGGCTTCACAGGTCTGAGCGATCCCTCAAAATCCTTGATCATTGTTGTTGTTATGGAGATGTCACCAGGTTCCATAGAAAGGAACTCTACATCTGATCCTTTTATCCTTAGGTGGGGAGTTCCTAAGTTAGTCCCTTGTATGGATGATGTATTTCTGTGTTCTCTCAGTTTGTTGATTTTGTGGACCCTGAAGATGGTTTCTTGTCTTTTGCATTTGTTGAGAATGAGGTTTTGAGTATGGTGGCTCTAATTGTCTTTATAGTATGTTCAATTTTATTAGTAGATTATTGATGTGGTTTTAATATGAATAATAGTGAAGGATTTATGGTATTAATAATGTTTTATAATATCCATAATAATAATAAGATGTCTATGGCAATAATAATAATAAATGTTTTGATAATAGTGGCACATTTCACCTTATATATCACTATTGTATTTTGTGAAAGAATATGGATTAGTGTATGAATAAATAATATGTTTTATAATACTAATATTCATAATATTTAAATATTAATAATAATGTGTCTTACTTATGGTATATGTACCATAAGCATATGGGTGCACACATATGCCTATGAATACATATATAAATATATATATTATTATATAATGAATTAATTAAATTGTGTGAAGAAAATTGTTATTATTAGATAATAACAAATCTATGTTACTTTCATGGAAATATGTTTGGTAAATTCTTTTACCATGGTTACTAGTAAATTATTCCTAGAAATAATATTAACTATTTTGCAACCCTTAAATTTAGGAAGCATAGATTTATAGTTCTATTAAATAAAATTTATTTATCCCTTCACGGGAATGGTTTTACAAACTATATTAATTAATTAATAATTATTATAGTTGGGATGGTTGCATCGGTTGGATTACCCATGCAACCACCTCCTCCAATCTATATACAGGAAAGATTTCTTGTGTGAAGGGGTGTTGGATAGGAGTGGATTCGGAAAGAAAAGATAACAAGATTAGTATTATGCTTGTAGGAATATTGTATTTGTGAGGAGAGAAATTCATTATTCTCTGAGACTGACATTTGGTTGTTTCCAGAAGAGGCTGGAGATTGCACCCAAGAGGATTTGAAGGAGTGTTGAAAGGGTTGAGAGGATTGGACTTGCCTTCATCAACTGAATCTCCGCAGGACTCCAGGTTGGAATTCATCCTGAGAGTTATCTCTCCTTTATGATATGAAATGATGAAAGTCTAGTTAAATGTTTATCTGTATATTCATTGTTGATATAAATTACAGGATGTTGTGTTATATATCATTGTGCCTGTATTAGTGATTTGAAGAGTAGGATCATGTTAAATGGATTTATTTCCTATATTGTGTGTATACGAATATTTATGCATTTGTAAGAGTCTGTAGAGTCCTTAGTATTCTCCTTTTTATCTCCTTTCATTTTAGAATATCCAAGAGTGCTTCCAGTATTTAGAACTAGTAATTCAGCCCTACAGTTTCATATCTATTTTTGTACCACCTTTCTTCATCCAGATCTAGAATAGATTTTTTGGATAGATGGGATGGATTGATGGCCATTTCTGAAGGGAAACTAAGAAATCTCAAATGGTTCATGCCCAGATTAGGAAACCATAGTCCCCATAATGCCCAATTTTACCCGCAAGTCAGAGTTGACAGTCATTTTTTGTAGTTTCTGGCAATTGGTACAAACATGCAGTTAGTGTTGACCGAGCAGTCAGTGTTAACTGAGCAACAGTTTCAACCAAGCAGTTAGTGTTAACCGACTAGACTATATCAACCGACCAGGCTGTGTCAATCGAGAAAACTAGTGTCGACCGACCAAATTGTGTCAACTGAGAAAACTAGTGTTAACTAACCAGACTATGTCAACCAAGCAAATTGTGTCAACCAAGAAAAGTAGTGTCACTGACCAAACTGTATCAACCGAGCAGATTAGTGTCAACCGAGGAAAATAGGATTTATACAAGTATAACATTTAAGTATAAGTCACGGTACTTTAATTTCTTAAAATTAAAGTACCATGACTTATACTTTAAGTTATACTTGTATAAAGGAATCAAGTACCTTTTGGGATGATTGAGATAGGTTTCAACCTCATAGGAGTTAAGATGCAACTTCTAGTTTTTGAATTTTCAATTTAATTCAGACTTAGTTAAATTTTAGGCACCGGAGGTTTTGTGGAGCATTGTGTTTTGGCATATGGAAATTTGTGTAAACTTGATATATGATCATTTCTTGTTTGATGAAAGTTATATGGTGCATTTAGATGCCTTAATAGGGTTAGGATGTGTGTAGGAAGTAGGGTTAGGGTTTAGGATTGTCTGGAGGATCAGGACTATCCTAGGTCTCCCTAAACCACTCCTAATTTTCCTAAACATCCCTAAACTATCCTATTCTTTTATGTTCTTTGATGTAAGTTCTTAAAAGTGTTTATGATGTGTTTTATTTCATGTATGATGTATTTTTGATGTGTGGGTTAAGGTTAGAAAACCTAAGAACACTAAGTGAGTAGCTCTCAGTGTAGGGTCGGGGCCCTAAGTGGCTAGTACTAGGATAACTGACTGAAGAGTTATTTTTACAAGTGATAATTTAATTAAAACTTATGGGAATGGGTTCAAACATTAAAAAAGATTAAATTTTCCTCGTCCATGCCATTAGTGCTAGTAAAGGCTATGGATGGGAGTGGGGGAAGGTGCCTATGTGTAGGTACAATCGAATGGCACTTGTTTATATGAAAGGCATTCGGTTCCGCATGTGCCTACTTAGGGGCCGGGGCCTAGAGTGGCTAGTACTAGGACAACCCAAGGGGTGAGGGCTATGCAATGACACTCACTTAGGTTGTTGCTTAGAGTTTCTACCAATCCTTAGAACCTTTGGGAAAAGATTTATACTTTGATCTTCTTTTCATTTGTTATTTGGGAAAGGTTACCCAACCCTAGGTATGGTCTAGCTATTCCTTCTTTGTGGACCTTGGTGTTTATCTCCTAGCACAAAGGAGTGGGCCTTTTTCTATCCATGTGGTTGGGTGGTAAATCTTTTTATCAAGGTATCTTTTGCGGATGCAGTGCTTAAGGATTCGTGCTTGCTTATGTTCCAATTTTTAAGGATGAAGACTTGTATTTATCTTTCATGATGTAAATTTATTGTTACCTCCCAAGAGGAGATGAATGTAATGTAATCATTAATGTATTTCAAAATGATGTATTTGGAATGGGTAGTCTTAGGACAAAAGAAAAGGGAAAGCATGAACTTTATGTATAAGATGTATGTTGGAAAAGAAAAAGGATTTTGTAACATTTCAAGTAAAGTAGTACATCTCTCATTATTGATTAAGTGAAAGACTATTGCAAAAAAAACAAATGTCTTATTTGCAATGTATCAAATGTTTAGATGATTTTATTATATGGTATTAAAGCTTAAAGTGTTATATCATTCATAAAGGATACTTAGAAATATAGATGGATTTAAATGGCAAAATGAAATGAAAGTACTTTGTACTTATTTTTTAAAGAATTTACAAATGTTGGGATGTAGTTTTCTTAAGAAGTAAATCAAGTTGTTAGTACACTATATGGACTTAATGATTTGTACATTAAATGAAAAGGGAACCTTGGAGGAATCTAAGTTAATCTATGTTTTATTTATTTAATTCTTTTAAAAGTTCAAAAATTTTCATAAATCATTACTTAGGTTTTCTTTTACAAAGAGAAACTTTGTTCTCTTCCACGGTTCCCTTGCGGGGCATGACACTCGGTATACACTACACTAGCTCAGTGTTTACTGAAGTGCTTCATTTACCGACCACACTACTTTGTATAGTTTTGCTTCCAACTTCATAACAAATTAATGCAACATAATCAAGTCAGCTATATGAAGTCATAGACTCATCAATAAGTTCCAAAAGTATTCCTTATCCTCATCTGTCATATCCATCTTCCTCTATGTAGATATCTCGGTTCTCCATCTTTTCTCTCCTCTTTACAGATGTTTAGATATTTTCAACTATCATGATAAGTACTGTCAAAACTAGTTGACATCAATGACAACAAAATAATTGATTTAATTATATTACATATCATTTCAGTACTCGGTGATCTCTAATCATTGATCTTCAAGTCATTCAGGTACTCAATCAGTTGCAGTTCATCAATCTCTCCCTTTGGCATTGACGGCAACTCAAGCAATATGAAATATACCATACACATACCAAACATGTATTCTACAACTATGTAAGCAAATGGTGTAGCTCAGTAAGCTCTCCCTAGCTTAATATGTGTAATCACTACGTTACATGAGAGCATTGCAAGTGCAGACTTTCCTCTATAGATTTGATCTTTTCAGCTCTCAGATTCCTTCTTCTGTTCTCAGTAACAAATCTTCAAAACTCTCCCTGACTGTCTCAGATTATCTCTCCCTTAGATAGATGTGATCTTGATACATTCATCATATTGTTTGTCTCTCCCTTTGACAATAATGCCGAAGAAACACATAAACATATAGCTTTGCAATAGCCAAGTGACTCTCTATTGTTTAGTGTAGACAATGTATCTCAGTATATTGATATGCAAATCTCTGTTCTAGTTCCTCAAATATTTCACAATCTTAGACAAAATCCAAAGTGCGAACTATGTTGCATCAACATGAATGATCTTCTTATAAGATTAGGCTGATGCAACCTCCAGATCACATTAGTGACCGATAGACAGAGGACAGACCCCAAGTCTAGTCCTCAAGTATTAAAAAGTTTCCTTCAGTAGAGGCTTGGTAAAAATATCAGCTGTGTGTGTGAATTTTGTACCTAGCTGTAGACACAACACTTTAGTAAAACATTAGAGGTTAGCTAAAATTGAAATCGTGCAGTGAAATAGAAACTAATCTAACCAGGCAATTTACTGCCTTCTAGTAGGTGCGAGTATGTATTCTTAGATTGGAATCGAGACCAGTGACCTTGACGACAACTAAACGAAGGATTTAAAATGATGAAAGCGATGAAATATGAATGCAAATTAATCTATATTTTTGGTTTTCTATGCAATAAGATGAAAATGATATGAAATCTAATCTGTATGAAAAACTGATATGAAATGATTAATCTAACAATGATATGCTAAATATGAATGATCTCACAAAAGTTGTTGATTCGCAAAAGAAGCTTCAATTCTTCAGATGTCAATTCACTAGCATAAGTTTGCAAAATTATGAGATGATTTGTGAAGAGCTGAACCTTGATTTTATAGAAATCCAGGGCTTTGGAGGTGCATGGAGAAAGCCATAAATCACTCTAGTTGATTTTTGAGTTAACAATGAATTAAAGATAGTTAACTCACAATAAATCATGCAAAAATAGCTTTTTGATTTAAATTAAAAGTTGAGATCAGCTTTCAACTCAAAAGAGAGTTGGGTTTATTTTTAAAACAACTTGAATTGATTTTTTGATTTATAGTTTAACTATTTTTTGGATGTGCATAGTTAATTATGAATTAAATTAATAAATAAAGTGATTTATCCTCAACTTAACTAATTTTGAAAATAAAAAAATTGATTTATGGGTTAATCAATTATTAAATCAAACTTTTATTCCAAATAATATCATTAAATATGACAACTTGCTTTAATTAATTAAATAAGAATTTAATCAATTAATGATAGGAATTTTAATTTATTGTCAAATTTAAATAATAATAATTAGGAATAAATATAATTAAATTCAATTAAATAATTAAGTGGCAATATTAAATCTAATTAATTAAATATTCAGAATATTCAATTAATCAAACTTTAGGATAAATAGGATTTATTGCCAAATAATCATTAAATTAAAGATAATTATGATAAATAGGAATATTCCCCGATGTAGAATTTGAGATAATCAATTAGGATTCGACGATATTTAGATGTGCCTTAGGTTAGGACTTTGATGTCGATTTCATTCGATTTGTCGATATAGGAGGTTAATGAACCTATAGCCCATTTTTGGGGTATTACATTTTGCCCCTCTTTGAATTGTTGTGCAAAGCACAGTGGTTCAAAGACAGTTTGTGTATGATGTTGAAACTAATGTTTGAAATTGATATTGATATGAAGCAGAAATAGATTGATATGAGACAAAAACTGATTTGAAAGATTTGAAGATAATAGGTCTTGAATGACCAAAGATAATGTTAACTATAATAGCAAATGAACTGATGGTTGCGAAAAAGTGTCAAAATGCCTAATTCTGAACCTTATGATTGTGAAGAAGTGAGTGACCGATTCCAAACCTGATTGTCGATAAGAATCACATTGGTATCACATCTGAACCCTTCAGTTATGAAGAACCAAGGAAACAACACTAATGAACCGATGGTTACAAAAAATTGATACGGTTTACAAGATTAAGCGAATACCAGATTGATATGGATCTTGATGAATCTGATATGCCCCGAGCGATGATTGATTTGCCCCAAGCAATGAGGTCTTTTTGATGAATCAACAACTAGACATGTTTGTTGTCTTGATTACTGAGGAAAGATATGATTTCAAATTTAGATTACAGACTTTGAATTATGTGCAATACCATGCCCCCTTCAGGATTAAAATTGAAATCTGACAAGAAAAGTCAGCGTTGAATAGTTCAGAAGCATGTTAATTGATGTAAGAAGTGGTTAAACATGTTTGAGAACGCATTCTGCATCGTTTAGAGGTCCTGGAGACCAAGTTTGACTAGGTTTGACCATGAGTTGACCATGGTTGACCAAGTTGAAATTTTGAAAGTTTGATGTAAGATAATCAGTTAAGTTGAATACTGGATTTCTATGATGATTGAAGGTTGATTGTGCAAGTAGTTGATAATATGAACGATCTCAGATTTTGATTTTGATCCCGAAAAAGGATTCTACTTGCTATTTCATTGGATGGACATTTGTGTAAGATTTGGCTCTTGTTAGATTTGAAGATGTGATTTGAAGAATCATTTAAGCATTGAAGCAATTTGTGAGATCATGCAAAGTGCAAAATGAAATGCAGAATGAAATGTAAACCTAGGACCTAGGACCTAGTCACTGATCATGTGTCGGTCATTTGTCATCATTGAATTTTTAGGTAACCGGATAAATCAATACAATGCCCACTAGTTATGAAACCATAAACATATGAATATCGATTTGTATGCGTAGGAATCAATACAACACCCATTGATTAGGAAACCATGGATATATGAATATTGATTTTGTTTTTTGGAATGTCGGATTAGATATAAGCACCAAGGCATAAGCGCCAGGATGACCTGAATATCATGTCCATTTTGATATAGCAATTTGTATAAGCATCAAAACATAAACATCATGATGACCTGAATATGCCTTGCATACAAACACATCAAACAGTCAAGAGATCATTCTAAATCCAATGTGAATTACCCGTAGTGACCCTTTATTGTTCACCTCCTTAGGTAAGATCGCATTTCACATTAGGAGAAAGAACTCACTCAAAATAGTTAGATCAAACTTCCTTGAATTTTCTGGGTATCAATGGTCGAGGTACACATGGCCATCTAATTTGAGATAGAGGCTCTTATAGTCAGACACCATTTCAATCCAGAATTTCCAAAGTGGTTAGATTTTCACATATAAGCAGAAGACAAAGAAAAGATTATGCCCCTAGTCAACACTCTCTAAATCTTGTAAAGGAAATCATCGAAGAGTTCAAAAGGACATAATATGCAAAAATCTCAATGCGAATTAGTAAGCATACAAGGAGATAAAAGCATGTAAAAAGCATAGATTGTTTTCAGTTTGTGTTTGATGTTTTGTTGTAGATGCAAAATCCTTTCTAGAGACAAGACTGACTGACTGACTCGGATGAAGCTTCAAAGGATTCTGACTAGATATGATACGTCTCAAATACATTGGAGGCCATAGGATATGACATTGATTGCCCCCAAGTTTTAACATTGATAGGATACAAACGCTTGAGCTGATTGGTGTACAGATGGACTTATTGAAAATAGGAACGCAGAAACAAACCAGGAGATATGTACAAACTAAAGCAAGATTGAAAGCTAGGAAAGACCAAGATTGCACTAATAGATGGAGCATTTTGAAACAAGTGGTGCCCATTTTCCGGTTTTTCACCATCTTGGCAAAGATTCTATTTTTGCTACCAAAGCACCTGTTTCCAGGTTTTCACCAAGGCACTTTTTCTTTTTCTCATTTTTTTTTTGTATTTTTCATTTTTTCAATTTTTTTGTACTTTTGATATTTTTTACTTTTTTTGTGAATCATCAAGGTGCCTATTGCTAGGTTTTCACCAAGATGTTCATTTTTTTTATGACTTTTTCCAATTTTTAAGATTTTTTTAGGACATTTTACCATACACTGAATACCTTAGGCATAAAATTTCCTCATATGGAGAACGTTGATTAGTTCTCAGAGCTGTTCTCCTTTAGTCATTGAGAGTTGATAGGTACCAAAGCCAAAAGTAGTAGTGATAACAAAGGGACCCAGTCAATTGGGTTCAAACTTCCCCTTGCGTTCTCGATGTGATTGATTTTTTAGATTCTCTCTCAAGACTAGATCACCAACCTGAAATTCTTTGTGTCTGACTTTCTTGTTGTAACCTCTAGACATTCTTTTCTGATATACTCTAAGATGATCATACGCTTCTTGCCTGTGCTCATCTAGTAGTTCAAGTTCTTGCAACCTAGACACTCTGTAGTCTTCATCAGTTACTAGACCATGCATTATGATTCTTAGTGATGGGATTTCAACCTCAATAGGTAGTACCACTTCAGACCCATAAACTAAAGTGAAAGGCATAGCCCCTGTGGACATTCTAATACTAGTTCTGTAGGCCCAGAGAGTTGGATTGATCATGAGATGCCAGTCTCTTCCTATTTAATTAACTGTATGGTGCAAGATTTTCAATAGATTCTTGTTAGAAGCTTATGCTTGTCCATTCACTTGAGGATAGTAGATAGATGACCAATGTTGTGTAATCTTGAATTTAGCACATAAATCATCTAGATCCTTGTTCTTGAATTGTCCACCATTGTCTATGATCATGGAATGAGGTATCCCATATCTGCATATGATATAGCTCAATATGAACATAGATATTTGTTTTCTAGTTGCTCATGTCAAAGGGACTACTTCTACCCATTTTGTAAAATAATCTGTAGCTATGATTATATGGGTATGTCCATTAGAAGAATAAGGATGTATAGCTCCTATAAGATCAAAGGCCCATTGATGAAAATGCCATTGTGTAGTAAAGGGAATTAGAACTCTCCCTCGAGCATGAATTAAGTTGCCATGTACTTGGCACTTTTGACAGTTCTTAGCAAACTTGATAGACTCTTTCTCCATTTCAGGCCAATAGTACCCAGCCCTAATAAGTTTTCGAGCTAGTGTTAAACCATTTGAATGTGACCCACAAATACCATCATGGACTTCCTCTAACACACATTGAGACTCTTCCCATTCTAAACATCTAAGTAGCATACCATCTAGACCTCGTTTGTATAGATCATGACCAATGATGACATATCGAGAGGCATTACAGATAAGGTATCTCTTTTCATGGCGGTTGAAGGTATCAAGAATGATTTGGTCTTAGAGATAGGAGAATAGGTTTTTGTATCTAGATGAATCATGACCAACAACAGTGCAGATCATGAGGGTTTCTAGGGAATCATATGCAGGATAAGATAGTGCTTCCACCAGGAACTCATAACATAGCTCATGTTCAGGCGATTGTAATAGTGTAGATAGCATTTCCATTGCATCGACAGCCTTGTTCTTTGTTCTAGGAATTTTCTCAAATGTGATAGATATGAAATACTTCTTTAGATCATCTACCATTCTCTTATAAGGAATGAGCTTTTCATCTTTAGTTTGGTACAGACCATTGACTTGATGGATAACAAGTTGAGAATCTCCATGAATGTGTATCTCTGTTACTCGCCACTCAATTGCTAGTTTCATGCCATTCAAAAGGGCTTCGTATTCTACAATATTGTTTGTGCAAGGGAAGTTTACTATGAATGCTTTAGGTATGGAGTATCCTTGAGGAGTTATGAACAATATGCTTGCTCCTGATCCATTCTATGTATAGGAGCCGTCAAAGAATAACTGCCATTCTCTAGAAGAAAGAGTCATGATAGAGGAATCTGGAAATTCCATTTGCATTGGTGTATCATCAAGCATAGGTGCATCTACTAATTAATCAGCAATAACCTATCCTTTGATAGCTTTTCATTCCACATATTCAATGTTAAATTCACTTAAGAGCATGACCCATTTAGCTAATCTACCTATGAGGGCAGCTTTTCTTAGAAGGTACTTGAGTGGATCAATCTTAGCTACCAAATGTGTGGTATGAGCTAACATGTAATGTCTCAGTTTTTGTGATGCAAAGATCATAGCTAGACAATCTTTCTCAATCATTGAATAGTTCTCCTCATATGCAACCAATGTTCTACTAATATAGTATATAGCTCTTTCCTTTTTGTTCTCATCATGTTGTGCAAGCAATGCCCCCAGTGATGTATTTGTAGCAAAGACATATAAGATCAATGGCTTCCCTAGAATGGGAGGCATCAAGATAGGAGGATTTGATAGATACTTCTTGATATGATTAAAGTTGTTCTCACATTCTTCATTCCACGCAAATGTCACACCTTTATGTAATGTTTTTGTAAAAGGTTGTGATATGTCTGCCAGCTCTGATATGAATTTTCTGATACATTGAACTCTCCCTTGCAATGTCCTCATTTGACTAATATTCTTTGGAGGTTGCATTTCCATGATAGCCTTTACTTTAGCTGGATCAAATTCAATGCCCTTCTTTGAGACTATGTATCCTAAGAGTTTTCCAAAAGTGACACCAAAAGTACACTTCTTAAGATTTAGTCTGAGACTAAATTTTTCCATTTTGTCTAGTATCTTGCTCAAGTCATTTAGATGTTCAGTTCTAATCATAGATTTTGCTAAATTATCATCAACATAATCTTCCATAGTCCTATGCATCATGTCATGAAAAATAGAAGTCATAGCTCTTTGATATGTAGCACCAGCATTCTTAAGCCCAAATGGCATGACATTCCAACAGAAGGTGCCCCATGCACATTTGAAAGTAGTTTTTCCTTGATCCTCTAAAGCAATTTTTATTTGATTATATCCAGAAAAAACCATCCATTAAAGAATACATCTCAAAGCCAGCAGTCATGTCCACTATCATATCAATGCTAGGTAGTGGAAAATCATCCTTAGGGCACGCTCAATTTACATCTCTAAAGTCTGTGCATACTCTGATTGATTTATCTGGTTTTGAAATAGGTACAATATTAGAGATCCACTCTACATATTCAATAACTCAGATGAATCTAGCTTTTAGGAGCTTCTCTAATTCAGCTTTTACCAAGAGTGCAACATGAGGATGCATCTTTCTCAATTTTTGCTTGACAGGTTAGACATTTGGAGCTATAGATAAATGATGTATTACAATATTAGGATCCAATCCTGGCATATCTGAATATTTCCATGCAAAGTTGATCTTCTTTTCTGTTAGGAATGTTGTAATTTTTTGCTTTTCTTCTTCTGATAAAGATTGTGCTACATGAATCAACTGTGGTTCCTCTATTGTTCCCAAATTGATGGATTGAGTGGGCTCAATTAGAACTAGAGATATGTCCTATAAATGACCCAAAAGGACATCAAATATGTCATCCTTAGGCACCTTAGAGAGGTTTTCACCTTCGGATACATCTTTTATTTTTACTTTTGTAGGTTCTGAGACTGCCACAAAGTGGTTTTCACCCTCAGAACTCCTTTTCTTTTTATTTTTATTCTTATTTTTTTGACTAAGATACTTGATGTCTGACTCCATCATGCTAACGCTCGGTTCACTGATGGAAGTACTCATAGGCTCAACTGCATTGAGGTAGCAAGCAAGGGCATAGTCATTTGGGAAGGTATAAATACCATGGCTCAGATTTTTGGAGGTTTGATCAATAAGGTCTGGATATTGGATAGTCAAAGTGGGGAAAGATTGGGAGATAGTGTTTATAGATATGGATTTGTCATCATTGGTCCTAACCTGACACTCGAGTTCAAAGGTGATATTACAACTTAAGACATTAAATTTTTGAATAGGCTCAATGTCATTTTGGGAGTCCAATTCAGCCATTGGTGGATCAGATTTGATAAGTTCATCATTTCGCTCTAGACTTACATTGGGTTTAGGTGCATATTGGTGAATAGCGTCAACATGTTTCTCTATAATAAGCTCATCTTCTTCTAGAATGGCTCCCCATTCATAGTCATTAGATTCTTCATCTATGCCTCTAGGAAATCTAAGAACATGAGTAAAGTCAGGATGAATACCCCAAGAAGGGTTACCATCAAATTCTGATTTGAATTCATACTCATGAGAATCTATCTCGGAATAACTACCACCTTCCTCTTTGTCTGTTTGATTGTTTTCAAGATTAGCTAGTTCTTGTGTTGCAACTATCTCTTGCTCTATAGTAGGTTCTTGTGTTTCTACTACATTAATTCTTTTGATTGGATCATCTTTAGCATCAAGAAGATCTTTGATTTCCTTAGGAAAATGCTCATAAGGGATAAGTTCTGAGCTATCTGAAGGTTCAATTTCTTCCTTCTTAAGAAGAGGTTCTCCTAGTGTGATCTACTCTATGACATGAGAATAATTACCTTTGAGGTGGAAGGGTTTCTTTTTAAAGCCTAAGCCAACAGTATCTTTGTTTGCCCTACTAGTATGTGAAATAGGTGTTATAAGACCTTCTCCTCTGACTCCTAGAGGTCCTTTACCTAAATATCCCATCTTAGCTATCAATTTATCTCCTAGACCATATGACTTAGAAGGAACCTTCGATACTTTAGATTCACTAGGTGGTGTGTGCTATAAATGTGTCACACTTCTATGGATCATTACATGCAAGGAAACTCAAGAATGAGCCCTCACAAATCAATCCATAGCTCCCTAGGCATGGAGTGCAAGGGTTTTTAAGAATGCTCTCAGCTAGAGCTATTTAGCCAATAACCTTGCTAGTAAACCATGCAATGGGAGATTCAATGAAGACAAGGGCAAGAATGCCAATATCCCCAAGAATCAAATGAAATGCAATGCAATGCAAGCTAGCTAAGAATGAAGATGCAATGCAATGCAAGCTAGCTAAGAATGAAGATGCAAGCTAAACTATGAAAATGAAAGATGCAAGTATTACAAAGCCTTCTAGTTAAACTAGATGAATTAATCTAAAGCATAAAGGAAATCTAAGCTAAGAATGCCATGAAAATGAAGCTACTATGCAAGAAATGAAATCTAACTATGAAGCAAGAAAGCCATGATGATGCAAGAATGAAGACAAGAAGATAGAGTGTTGATGAAGATCCAAGATGAATGCCAACAATGCTCCAAATCTTCAAACCCTAGATGCAAGAATGTCTCCAAAAGCTCCAAGATGACCTAGAAAACCTGTAGCATAACAATAGCATAAAAAGTTGGGGATCTAGAATGAAGAAGAGAGCTCTTCTTTTATAAGAAATGAGGAGGAATGGACCATGGAGATTAAGAGGCAAAAGATTTAATCAACGGTGGAGCTTGAAAGAGGAGCAATCCATGTGCACAAGTATCCTCCAATGAGAAAATAAGAGTTGACTTTTGTGTCCATATGAGACAAAAAGTGCTTTTTCCCTTTTTATAAAATAAGAATAATGCTTTATTTGTGCAACTTAGGATAAGAGGAAAAGTGGGGGGCTTTTTATTTATTAAAAGGGGAGGAAATATTCCTTTTAATAAATAAAGACTTAGGATAAGATGGTTAGCCCATAGAAAATAATCGAATAAATGATAGAACTAGGATTTGATCAAGAATAAGCAATTTATGATTTAGCAAAAGGGGCTAATAGTCTAGGTGACCATTTTTCGGTGTATACAGGTGGAACAACTTGGGATTCAAGTTTGTCTTTGTAAATCTATGCAAGCACGACTTCATCTTCTTCAAATTCTTGCTTAGGTACTTTCTCTGCTACAAATTTTCATTTATATGCCTCAAGAGGTTCCTTAGATTCTGGTTTGAACTATTTTAAGGATTGTCCATAAGACTTAGGTGAGATAGGTAGAGACGTCAAAGATAAGACTGGCTCTATAGTATATTCTCCCATACCATTTTCTTTGATATTGACCTCTTTTGCAATGTCTTCCATTTTAGATGTGGATGCTTCTTTTGTTGGCTTAATGGAATATTTTCTATTATTAGGAACAAGTTTATGCGCACTTTCTTTCAAAGTATTGCAAGTGGTGGATATGTCTACTGGAATAGTGACCTCTACTCCTTCATAAGGAAATTTCAAGCATTGATGGTATGTAGAAGGAATAGCTTGCATTTCATGTATCCATGGTCTCCCTAGAAAAATGTTGTAAGCCAAAGGTAAATCAAGCACTTGACATGTAGTATCTCTGATTACTGGACCTGCTCTGATACGTAAGACAATGGTGCCTTTAGAAGATCTTTCTTGTTCATCATAGGCTTTTATAGTTATCTTTTTCCTGGGATCAATGGCCATTTCTGAAAATCCCAATTGTGTGACCAAGCTGTAAGAACAAATGTTTAGGCCAGTGCCCCCATTTACCAACACACGTTTGACTCTACGGTTCTGGATCAAGACTTCTATATGCAAGGGTTGGTTATGCGGATGACTCAAGGAATTGTCATCTTCCTCTAAAAAGGATATATACAATGGAGACGTAAGATGTCCAACCATAGTCTAGAACCTGTCTAAATCAAGGTCATCAGGAACATTGGATCTGAGCAAAGCTTTGTCTAGAATAGCTCTATAAGTTGGAGATATCCGAAGCAACTAAAACATGGAGATTTTTGCATTACTATGTTGGAGTTGTTGAACAATGCTATAAGATGTTGGCCTTGTATCTTTAGGATTGGAAGATTTAGAAGAAGCCTTATGTTTGGAAGCAGAAGAAAGATTGAAGGGCATCTTAGGGACATTTAATGAATTTAGGATTTGTCTGTTCAAATGAGCCTGAGCCTGTGATCGAGTCACTGCATTAGCTGAAGTATG
Organism: Chamaecyparis obtusa; assembly: GCA_027943335.1. NCBI lineage: Eukaryota > Viridiplantae > Streptophyta > Pinopsida > Cupressales > Cupressaceae > Chamaecyparis > Chamaecyparis obtusa. Next base: position 257,400 of record BSBK01002706.1, read on the forward strand.
ATCTCTATCTCTTCACACAATTTTGATGACATTGCAATGCTCAGAGAGAAAGGGTTCAACCATATTGATAACAACATTATTTCTAGGGTAAGCATAATTGAACTTTGCCCCCATATTAGGCTGAGAAGATGAAACTTCTTGACCATGTTTCAGAAATGGTTCTGTGAATGCTGTATGATCATTATTGCTCTTATGATTGTCAATCATGATGTCTCCCTTATCAATCAGATCTTGAATAGTATGTTTCAAGCGTAAGCAGTTATTAGTTTTGTGACCTTTACCCTAATGGAAATCATAGAATTCATTCTCACTCCACCATTTTGGTTTAGGGTCAGTGTCAGATTGTTGGATCTCAGGAAAAGAGATGATGTTATTAGCCAGCAAAGTTCTCATAGCTAATTCCAAAGATTCTCCAAGAGGAGTGAACTTTCATTTATTATCAGCGGACCAAGATTTGTATTTTGACTTCTTTTGAGATGGTTCGGCCACCTTTTGCTCTAAGGCTTTGATGGCTTGGGTGCCAATAGTTAGATTGAAAGCTGGTGCCTTTGATGGGGCATGGATAGTATCAACAACACCATCTATGATGATGCCTTTATTCTTGTTCCAGTTTTTGTTCTTGTCTTTAGAATTGGACCTTGATTCGTACTTGTCCTTTTGAAGTGTGATGTCTCCTTTTTTCACAAGTACTTTTTCAATTTTGATTGCATTGTCTACCATCTTATCAAAAGATGTATGATCTTGCATTTGTAAAGGGTAGTTGATCTTTGGGACAAGATTATTGATGAAGATTTCTAGTTTTGCAGTTTCTAGAATAGGCCTAGCATATAGAGAGAATTTCTTCCTCCATCTCTTGAGAAATGTCAGGAATGGTTCTCCTAGATATTGTTTGAGATTGCAAATATCAATCATGGTGACTAGATGTTGAATGTTGTAGGAGTATTGCTGATAGAAAAATTTGATCAAATCCTCAAAAATTTTGATAGTAGAAGGCAATCTAGAGAACCAATGATTGGCTGCCCCTCCCAGAGATCGAGGAAAAAGATGCATTAGATAGGTTGGTTCATGCATGAACTCCATATATTGTGTACAAAATTCTCTAACATGATCTTGAGGATCTGAGTGTCCATCATACTTATCATATTTAGGCATCTCCACTCTTTTCAAGAATGGTGGCATGTACAAGTCTTTGTCAAATGGAAAAGGACATAGAGCCTCCATGGAGAACTCCTTGGGTTCCTTTTCTTTCTCAAGTTTATTAAGTTTGACTTGCATGGCATGCATCTATTTCATCATAGTTGTGAGTAGAGTTTATTCCTCATGCGTAATGATATCTTCAACATTAAATTTGGGAGGAAGTTTAGCTCCTTGATGAGCTAACTACAAAAAGTATGCTTCTCTATCTTCTTTCAAGAAATGCTTCATCATTCTTGTGAAGTTATCATCATTTTGATATTGAGCAATTTCTTCAAGTGTGGGTTCCTGATCTGCACCATGTTGAGATTGAGCTCTTTGAGAACCAAAGTTTGTCCCTACTTGAGACATGGTAGGAGTTCTCCCTGGAATAGATCGAGGAGGAGTTTGTTGATTACCTCCGTGAGTTGATGAAGGAGGAATGTAACCAGTTTTCAATCAAAAATTGCCAAAACCATTGTCTTCGTAAAGACCAGAATTATAGAGCTGCTCAAGAATTGGAGCCTAGAGAGTATTCAAAGGTAAGGTATGGGATATTTCTCTAGATTTCTTGTGAGAGTAAGCTCTAGTTTCCACCATTAACCTTGGGTGAAGCAAAAGAATATGATGAAGACAATTGAAGAAAGATTTGATTCAAGAAGATCAAATGACGTAACCTTGTCAAGGTTTGGTTGATTGAAGCTTGGATTAGATGTAGATGAAGGAGACTATGCCCTGGATGTATGGGTAGATTCTGAAAAGATAGCGGACATGAGTTCACAACACTTAGTCATTTTGATGATTGATTGAAAATTGATAGTTATGAAAAGGTTTTGACACAAGATGATAAGGATGCAAATCGATTAAATAGAAGGCTAAATTAGATTCAAAAGGCCACTTTAGGAAAATGATTGGATTCTTAGTATTTGCTACTTTGTTCTTGACACAGTTATTTGTTTGACAAACTCCAGAAATAGGCTGGAAAAGCTAGGTCTTTGACAGTTCTGACAACTTTTCAAAATTTCTCAAATGACTTTCTACAGGCTCGTACGACAGTGGGTATAGCATGAAATGACAATTGAAAAACTTGTACGATAGTTGTCAAACTCACATGACAGTTGATTGCAGGAATTTTGACTCTTTGAATTTGATTGGCAAAAAAACTCATACGATAATGTACCCTACCATACAACAATCTGGGGGTTCTGAAACAACAATAGCCAAAAGTCGTATGACTTTCTAACTTTACAAAATGACTGTTGACTCCAGAAAGGTGTTTGACCTCATATTTTGCAATGTTTCAAATTTTTAGTTTCTAATTGTTCACAAAATTGTCTGTCTAGATTTGAAGATTATAGCAGATTGATTCATTCTTAGTAACCAGATAGATAAACAGGCACACAAAATAGCAAGCAAGTGATTTCAAGCACATCTAAAAATAATGAATAGGGGACAAAGCAACCCTGTGCATGAAAAATCAAGTGACTGAATTGTGCTAATCCCTAGGAGTGCTAATAGTGTATGTTCCAAAAATTTTTGCAATAATGCACATATTCCTAGAAAAATGAAAATTTGGCCTCACTAGGGTTTTTAGTAATGGTCTGACTCTGCAACTTTTGTGATCTCAAGAGGACGAACTCCAATCCAGGTGCACTGGGGTTTTGACATAGTCTGAGAAATTAATCTTTAGGATCTGCTAGGGAGATCTGACAGCCCAACAAGACACCACACCTGTGAAGATTTCCTCCACAAGGACATTTATATAGCGGCTGCTGCTACCACGGCAAAAATGGCTATTATCGCTTAACATTCCATCAACGTGGTTGACCCAATTAAGGGAATGTCCACTATGGTTAACCCTATCTAAAGGTGACTCATAAAAGATACCACATGGAGACTAGTTCTAGATTCAAGGATCTAAGTTTCTGGTACTACCCAAAAAGGGAGTAGAGCATAATCCTCTAGCCTTTTCACTTTTAACCCAAATAAAGTAGACAGATTAATCTGACATGCTAAGACCAAGATTATCTCACAAAGATCTATGATGTCAACCACTTATGATCTATCAACCTCTCCAGAGAGAGAATGTACCAATCAGAAGCTGAAGACGCACAAATCTAGTAGAACGTGAGATTCTCTCAGTAACCTCCCTACCTACAAGGGTTCCTTCATTGAGAAGAGTTTCGCTGGAAACCCACTCTCTCAAGAACCATGAATATTGTTCATAGGGCCTATTTACTATGTGTAATAAAGATGCTAAAAAAGCAAATCTATGTTCATTTTTATAGCCCAAAATGAAATCTGTGATATGAAAGCAATAAAGGTCACACAAGCTTGACACGCAAGAGTTATTTTTAATCCAAATTGAAATGTTATCAGCTAAAAAGGTTACCTAAATTCCTCGCAATGCGCTTATTAGATTCTTACCTATTTTTAGCAATTTTTACACTTTTCCCAATCAAAACTAGCAGGAATCAAATAGAAATAGCAAATTTCAATCGTTAATGTTAGTTGTTAGTCCAAATCAGGAAATAAAATCTAGAAAATTGCCTGAAAAAGTGAAACGACAATTGAAACCAGGCACTAAAACTCGTACGACAGTGGGTCACCTCCCAGACAACAATCTAGAAACTCGTACGACATTGGGTACCAGATCATACGATGATAGAGATTCCAAATGACACTGTGATCCTGATGGTATGATCCTCGATCAAATAAACTGTCATACGATAGTGGGTATCTCCTGGTACAAGTTTCTGACAAAACTTGTACGACAACTGTACGGACAGAAATTAAAAATTACAGCTTGGAACAGAAAATGATAAGAAGATGATAAAAATTGATAGAAATTGAATGGAAACCCATTTCAGGGCCCCACGGTGGGCACCAAAAATGTGTGTGTGAATTTTATACCTAGCTGTAGAAACAACACTTCAGTAAAACATTAGAGGTTAGCTAAAATCAAAATCGTGCAGTGAAATAGAAACTAATCTAACCAAGTGATTTACTACCTTCTAGTAGGTGCAAGTATGTATTCTCAGATTGGAATCAAGACTAGTGACCTTGATGACACCTAAACGAAGGATTTAAAATGATGAAAGCGATGAAATATGAATGCAAATTAATCTATATTTTTGGTTTTTCTATGCAATAAGATGAAAAATGATATGAAATCTAATCTGTATGAAAAACTGATATGAAATGATTAATCTAACAATGATATGTTAAATATGAATGATCTCACAAAAGTTGTTGATTCGCAAAAGAAGCTTCAATTCTTCAAATGTCAATTCGCCAGCATAAGTTTGCAAAATTATGAGATGATTTATGAAGAGCTGAGCCTTGATTTTATAGAAATCCAGGGCTTTGCAGGTGCATGGAGAAAGCCATAAATCACTCTAGTTGATTTTTTAGTCAACAAGGAATTAAAGATTGTTAACTCACAATAAATCATGCAAAAACAACTTTTTGATTTAAATCAGAAGTTGAGATCAGCTTTCAACTCAAAAGAGAGTTGAGTTTATTTTTAAAACAACTTGAATTGATTTTTTGATTTATAGTTTAACTATTTTTTGGATGTGCATAATTAATTATGAATTAAATTAATAAATAAAGTGATTTATCCTCAACTTAATTGATTTTGAAAATAAAACAATTGATTTATGGGTTAATCAATTATTAAATCAAACTTTTATTCCAAATAATATCATTAAATATGACAACTTGCTTTAATTAATTAAATAAGAATTTAATCAATTAATGATAGGAATTTTAATTTATTGTCAAATTTAAATAATAATAATTAGGAATAAATATAATTAAATTCAATTAAATAATTAAGTGGCATTATTAAATCTAATTAATTAAATATTCAGAATATTCAATTAATCAAACTTTAGGATAAATAGGATTTATCGCCAAATAATCATTAAATTAAAGATAATTATGATAAATAGGAATATTCCCCGATGTAGAATTTGAGATAATCAATTAGCATTCGATGATATTTAGATGTGCCTTAGGTTAGGACTTCGATGTCGATTTCATTCGATTTGTCAATATAGGAGGTTAATGAACCTATAGCCCATTTTTGGGGTATTATATCAACAAGTTGCTCTTTTGATGTAACATATTTCAGTTTGACTTGCTTCTCCTATACTTGTTCTCTTAAGTACTGATACTTAATAGAAATATGCTTGGTCTTTGAGTGCATTACAGGATTCTTTGATATATTTATTGCACTAGTGTTGTCACAATATATAATCATTGGCCCAGTGATTACCTCATTCATACCTTCCAACACTTGCTTGATATAAGCAATCTTTGAACAGTTTGTAGCAGCAACAACATATTTTGCTTTGGTAGTAGATTGAGAAATACAAGGTTGTTTCTTACTTGTCCAAGTAACAAGTCTTTCACCAAAGAAAAATGCTCCTTGGGTTGTACTCTTTCTGTCATCTATATTCCCAGCCCAATCTATGTCGATGTAGACTCTTAGTTCAAACTTGCCTTCCTTTGGATACCATAAACCATATTCCTCTATTTTCTTTAGTTATCTCAAGATTCTTTTTGTAGAAACCATGTGTGATTCCTTAGATTGGCAGAAAATCTGGCAACAATACCAACTACATGTGCAATGTCTGTTGTACTATGTACTACATACATCAATTTACCAAACATGGGTTGGTACAATGTCTATTTTACCTCTATAGATTCATCATCTTTAGTTAGTTTTCAGCCTGTGACCATTAGTGTTCCAACTGGTTTAGCATCTTCCATGCCAAATGTTCTTAATACTTCCTTTATATACTTTGATTGTGTGATGAATATTCCATCATTCTGTTGAATAACCTGCAGTCCTAGAAAGAACTTAATCTCTCTAAACATAGATATTTCAAATTATTTTCTCATCTCATCAGCAAATGATTTACAGATATAATCTTGTCCTCCAAAAATTATATCATCCACAAATATTTTAGCAATCAAAATAGTATCATCAGACTCTCCTTTCATATACAAATTGTTGTTTTCACTAGTTCTAACAAAACCAATACTTAACAAATAAGTATACAGCTTTTCATACCAGGCTCTTGGTGCATGCTTTAAACCATATAAAGATTTATGTAATCTACATATGATGTCTTTCTTATCTGGATCAAAAAACCCTTCTGGTTGTTCTATGTAGACCTCCTCTTCTAGTATCCCATTCAAAAAAGTAGACTTAACATCCATTTGATAGACTTTAAACTTCGTATGTGCTGCATATGCAAGTAACATGTGGACTCCTTCTAGTCTAGCAATAGGTGCAAAAGTTTCACCATAATCTATACCTTCCTCATGTGCATATCCCTTTCATACAAGTATATCTTTGTTCCTTATAACCTCTCCATTCTCATTCAGCTTATTTCTGAAAATCCATTTAGTACTGATAACATTCTTATCTTTAGGTCTAGGTACTAAGGTCCATGTCTTATTTTTCTCAATCTGTTCTATCTCTTCATTCATTGTATTTACCCATTCATCATTCTCCAATGCAACCTTGCAATTTTTCAATTCAAACTAACAAACTAAGCATGTACCTTGTCTTAACTTACTTCTTGTCATCATGCCAGCTTGCCTATCTCTAATGATTTGGTTCTCAAGATGATGTCTTCTAAAAAAACTTACCAGTACTTGATCTCTTCTTTGTTTTTCATCTTGTTCAAGTTCATTTCCTTTCTCAGTAGCTCCTTCCTGATCCTTGATTTCCCTTTGTTGTTCCTCGGTGTTGGTTTCCTAATGCTCGGTTGACTCAGCCTGCAGCTTCGGTAAGTACTCTGGATGTTCAATATAAGTGAATCTACCATAGTCTTTTGGCTCCCTAGTGCTTTCTTCACCATTCTTATCATCAAAATCATCAACTGTGACATTAGTACTTTCAATCATCTTATTAGTAACTTTATTCAGACACTTGTAAGCTTTTCTTTTAGTAAAATATCCAAGAAATATTCCTTCGTCACCTTTAGAATCAAACTTTCCATTTCTATCATCTTTCAGAATAAAACATTTGCTACCAAAAATTTTGAAGTAACTTACAGTCAGTTTGTGACCAAACTATAACTTATAGGGTTTTTTTTTTGTGTCCTTCAATTGTACTCGATTCAGAACATATACATCTATGCTAACTACCTCTCTCCAGTATGTCTGAGCAACATTCTTTTCTATCATCAGTGTCCTTGCACAATCAACAATTGATCTATTCCTCCTTTCAGTAATCCCATTCTGGTGAGGTGTTCTCGGTGCAGAAACTTGTCTTTTTATGCCATGCTCATTACAATAGTTAGTAAATTCATCAGAAATAAATTCACCACCTCTATCAAATCTCAAGCATTTCAGTTCTTTCCCAGTTTCTTTTTCTACTTTTGCTTTGCACCATTTAAACATCTTAAATGCTTCAGATTTCTCTTTTAAAAACATTACAGTCATTAATCTAGTGTAATCATCAACAAACAAAATGAAATATCTATCTCCATAGTATCTATGTTTTCTCATGGGACCACATAGGTCAGTGTGAACCAACTCCAATATTCCCTTTGTTGAATAATATTTACTTTTGAAACTAGATTTTTTCATTTTACCTTTCTAACATTCATGACACATAACATGATCTAGCTTTGTTAGGCTAGGCAGACCTCTAACATTTTTCTTTCTACTAATGTTAATCATGTTGTCAAAGTTCACATGACATAACCTTTTATGCCATAACCATGCATCCTCATTTTTCATTATTCTATCGTCTTAAAATGGAAGCACTTCCATGGTAAGATCATTTAGCCCTCTGAGTAAGTGGTTTGGGGTCATGTTAAGCCCCTTGATCAGGTCTTTGCATGTATTTGGCTTTTCTCCCCATTTTCCACTTCTTCTTCGCACTTGATTTCTTCATTCTAGGTGAAATTAGGGTTAGGATCTTAAGGATTCTCCTTAATTTCCCTCTTCCATGGCTCTATTTTCTAGGTAGGATTTAGAAATGGATCCTCCTAGCCTTCATTTCAATAATCATAGGATTTTATGTCTATTCCTGACATTCTGTCCTATTCTGGCATCATTTATAGGTTTCCGGGCATCCCTGGGACCTCCTAATTTAATTTTGAGTCAACCTAAGAAAAAGGTCAATGTCTTAGGTCAGCCCTGACTAGGTCAGGGTCAATGTCAACTTTGACCCCTTTCTCCAAAATTTCAAATTCCAAAATCTCTGAGCTTCGGGCTTTCAGGAGATTTATTTTCCTGCTTCTGGGTCTGCCATTTTGGGTTTCAAGATGGTAAATCCTTTAATTTCATTTAATCTAGGTATATTTTCTAAAGGTGAGGACCTAATTGGGATTTAATTCTCCAAGGTGGCCCATCTAGAGGAGTGTGCCCTTGATCACTATAAAAGGAGGCCTTCCTCTCTCATTTTCACATCATCAAATCAAGTTTTGCAATCAAGCATCTAGAGCTCTCAAGTGCAAGCAAGTCTTCAAGCATTCAAGTGTTCAAGTATCCATTCATCAAGGAGATCCATTGTTAGCTATTGAAGGATTCAATCTCTTTGGAGCCCCCTTTGATGATCCATCCTTCTTCATTCATTCAAACCTTCTCATATGCAAAGATCAAATCAAGATTGGTGTTGAAGATCAAAATACCATTGATTGGAGACATCCTACATCCATTGAAGCATTCCTACTTGTCGATTTGAGGATTTGAATCCTCTAAAAGGACTTCAACTTAAGCGAGGTGATTTGTTTCAATTACTTTGTTTATGCACAATACATTTCAATTCAATTTCAAGGTTAATTCCTAAATTGCGGTTTGACCAAGGCAAACCCCCCATACAACAAAAACTCCCATTTTCTTGCAGGTACAGGTGCGGAGTTTTAGATCTGAGAGTCAATTTGGATACCCTTTTCAGCCAACTTTCAAGATCTGTGAACAAAATTCAAATCGGACTTCAAATAAAGAATGTGGTATTTGACCTTTTATGAGGGTCAAACCTGAGCTGAGCCATCTTAAGGAAAGATTTCTAGGTTTTCTCTGTCTCAGCATTTCCAGTCCAGGATAGGTTTCAGATTTTCTTGAAAGTACACACAGACACCAGAATTCAACATTTTATATATCTACCCTAATTTGAGGTTAGTACTTGTATTTCAATTGTTCAATATTTCAAACATAACATCCATTCCACAAAAAGGGAAATATTAGATTTACTTTCTTTTCCATATTAACCATAAATTGATTTGATTGTGTATTAACCTCTAGGTTGATCAAATCAAATCTCTTCATTGGGGAATTTGGGTTTGAGAATAGGTCTCATATTTCCCCCTTTACATTTGAATAGAGGTGAATCCATTTTACATCTATTCATTTTGGTGAACCCGACTAGCTTACTCTCTTTCTTTTTGGTGTTAGATATCCCTTTGTCATATTGTATGTGTGTTCACCTTCATCTATTCATTTTGGTGAACCCGACACACTTACCCCTTTCTTTTGTGGAGTTAGATGCTCTATTGTGTTAGATCTCTCTTTTGCATTATCTTGTGTGTTCCTTTTATCTTGTTCGTATTAGATTTGTCCTTTGTGATTGATCTTGCATGCTAATTAGATTTCATTTTCATGCTTTATGTGTTCTTAGTTGAGTTCATTTGCATTACCTTAGTTTATGAGCTTTACTATCACTAGTCCTACTTATAACATTCCAGTTAGAAGAAGTTGTAGACTCATGGGTGCCTTTGATCCTGAATCTTCTTCTCCTTTCCTTAGGATCCCCAATGATAACTTGATTCTTCATGATTCCAATCCTACTATGGATCAAAACTCTTCTCACTCATCTCATGATGAGGATGATGCTTTATGAGTTCCTCCTGAACAAGTCCAAAAACTTTCCACTGAACTTGATAAAATGGGTAATTGGCTTCTTCAAGAAAACCATAATCAAGATTGCATTCAAGCTATAGAGGCTCTTAAGAAAGTTCTCTATGATAGTGATCAATGTGTTAACCTCTTGTGTGGTATTACTCATCTTGTACATTCCAATGTTAAACCTTTAGCTCAAGAAGCTCAAGATTTAGGGTTAACTCCTCCTATCACTAGTTTTGAACCTCCTTCTAATCCTTTACCTAGTATTCCTATCTATACTCCTTCTTTGGTGACTGTGATGGTTCCCTCTGTGCCTTTGAGTGTTCCTCCTATGTCCCTTCCTGTATCACAACCTTCATATCATAATGTTCCTTTCACTTATTCCAATCCACTTCCAACTATAGTTCCTAGTGTTCCTCCAATTGTGTCTTCTATTCCTACAACTTCTTACACTTTACCTAGTGTGTCTAATGTTGCTACTCCTCCTATTTCCTCTAATGATTCAACCATCATCATTTTGGCTCAAACTATATCATCTTTACAACAACAACTTGCTTCCTTAACTCAAAACAAGTTTAGTATTCCTACATGTGACATGGGAAGTCCCTTGTCCCGGGATATTATTCATACTCATGTTCCTCAGCAAGGTGAGATGCCTCATCTTGAGAATTATAATGGAAAAGGAGATCCTATTCATCATGTTAAAACATTTCAAATCCTTTGTAGTGATTATGCTCATGACCATAGGATTTTAGCCAAACTGTTTGCTAGAACCTTTCGTGACAAGGCCTTACAATGGTACTGTTCCTTGCCTCCTTATTCAATTGATTCTTTTCCACAACTTACTAATGCCTTTATTCAACAATTTCAAAATAATATTGGTCAGCAAGTGTCTTTGACTAATTTAATGCATTGTAAACAAAGTGCTAAAGAAAAGTTGACTAAATTTAATGGTAGATTTAGGCATTTGCATGCTTAGATTTCCTATCCTGTTCCTGATATTGATATTCAATGTATGTTTATTTCAAATTTTCAAAAGGATATTAGAGATAAGATTTTGCTTACTAAATTTACCTCTTTTCAACAACTTTGTGTAGTGCTTCATCATTATCAATTACAAGTGAGCTAGTTTGAGAGCACCACTCCAATGGCTCCTATTCCAGTTGATAAGAGTGATGCTGCTCCTAATCCAAACAAGTTTCAAAAATTCAATAATTATGTCAAGATAAAAAAACAAGCAAATGCAGTTGCTGATCAGGTTGATGCTTCATCTCATAATGCCACTTCTGCATCCACTGCTTTTCGATTAAATCGTACGTTTACTCCTCTTTCTGAAACTTTACATGCTATTATGAATAGGTTGTTAGCTACTAATATGATTACTTTACCTCCTATTCAACCTCTTTTACCTATTATGATTGCATCTAAATCTTTTGATCAAAATGCTTTTTGTCAATATCATCATCAGAATGGTCATGATACTGAGAGATGTTATTCTTTAAAACACAAGGTTCAAGATCTAATCGATTCTAAGGTTTTATCTGTTCATAATCTGGATAGTAGTGGGAATCAATCTGTCTCTCCTCCTAATCAGAACCTTCAAATCTATATGAATCCTTTACCTACACATGATACTAATACTATTGCTCAACCATCTACTATGGAAATTATGTATGATTCAAAGATGGATGATCTCAATCATGTTGTTAATCAAGTGGAGCATGTTGATCAGTCTGTATCTCCACCTCACCCTCAACCTAAAATTCAAATTCAACCTCAAGTTCAATCTCAACCTCGACCAAAACCTAAACCTACAATGAAAACTCAACCTAAACCTTGACAACAATTTAAGAATAAAAGACCTCAGGAACTTTTTATTACCTTTGATAACTCTGAGATTATTAAGGCTCTTGATGGTCCCCTTTACATTGCTGCTAGGGTTGCTCAGATACCTACTCGTGGTTGTCTTGTTGATCCTACCTCCTTAGTCAATGTTATCACTGAAGAAAATATTTTTATGAAAATTTTACAACATGACTTCTATGATACATCAAATGTGTGGATTCAAACTTGCAATGGTTTTCTTTATCCATCATTTGGTTCTATTACTTTACTGGTTGAACTTTTTGGAAAAATTGTGAACACAACCTTCATTGTGGTCCCTACTTCTGATCAATTTCAAGTTAAGCTAGGTTTTCCTTGGTTGACTTCCATGCATATTGTTTCTTCCCCTATCCATAAGTGTCTTAATTTAATTCATGATGGTGAAGTGAAGGTGATTAATCATAGTCTATATCAACCTTCTAGGCCTAGAGATTGTGCTGCTCTAGATTTCTTTCGGCCTTCCTTACCTAATTCATGTCCTCCTCGCCTTGATAATCTTTTTCAATCATATTAAGCTTATAAGCATCATAAAATCCTTGAATTAAGTTCACCTCCTATGGATCTTAATCATGGTCTTTTACCTACACCTTCGATACCTCCTTTAACTATGGCTTTTGGTTCTATTAATCAAGTTCCTTCTACCAAATCTATCAAAGATCTTGTGATTGTTTCTCCTATGGATAATAATCCTATTGATCTTCCTAAAAAACTTGTGAAGGATACCATGATTGTTCCTCCTAGTTCTCAACCTACTTCAAATAAATCAAAATGTAATCGATCTACTAATGAATGTTGTAAAAAGCGTCATGCTCATGCTAAAGCTAAAAGATCTCTACCTTCTTCGGATAAACCTATGCATAATGTATTAGAAGATGTTAATACTAATAATGATGTTCACATGCATGATTATGATGATTCTATTCATATCTTAGATCCTATTTTAATTAACTTGGATGAAGAAGATACTCTTGATGATACTGATGATGTTAATGATGAATATGAGACTATTGACATTGACATTGATTTACCTAATATGCTTTCATCACAATTAACTCTTACACCTAGTGTCAGACATAGTGATTCTCAAGAGGATCCTTGTTTGGAACTAGCTATCATTCCTACTATGTTGGATATAGTCCCTCTTGCAAGTTACCCACCTTCCCTAAATGATATACAATGAGATGGGGAGAGTAGGTGGCACACTTGATTGGCTTGTCCTTCGTGGTAGCTTTGTTGTGTGTTTTCCTACTATACAGTGCTTCTCTCATAATGTGTTTGCTAAATGTTGTTAGATTCTTTTACATGATCCTTGTTACTCAGTAGGTGCAAGGTGATAAAGGAATTGAAACTGTTGTTCAAATTCCTCTATATGTATCTCTATTCTTTTATGCATTGTTCAATGTTGTGTTGTAATTCTGCTATTGTTCATAAATTTTTCCTTGTGTAATCTTCTTGGATTCAAGATATGGTAGCACTAATTCTTTTTGGTCTCCATGTCATGGTCTGAAAAGATTCTCCTTTGTATATCTTATGTGATCTTTCCTCCTTTGTGATTGTAGTTCTACTTTCTTTGGGGAATGATGTCAATTCATTTGCAATAATATCATATATATATTATCTTATGATCATATTGACCCCATGGTAGGTAGATCCCTTCTGTGTCTTTTGTAAGTTTCTATGATATTTCCCTTGATTTGTCTTCATCTGGGGGCATCTCAATGTGGAAACATAATCAGTGGAGTTGTTTATGTTTCCATTAAAGCCATTGCTCCTGTTAAAGTGTCAGCAATGCCTTTAACGTGGGGGCATACACTCTGCTCACCTATTGCACACATGCACTTTTCAATACACACATATTTTTCAAGATACTTCTTTTCCCTTTTTGGATTAGTAACTAATCCTTAAAGCACAGATTTATATTTTAGGATCTCTTGATCCCTCCAATTTCAAATACACATATATTGTGATCCCTTAAGGTCGAAAGTGTCCTTAAGATTGGATCTCTTTTGTTTTTATTTTTGGTTTTATTCTTATGGAATAGAATATTCCTAAGGATAAATACTTGATGGGTTGACTAGTGAGTAGCCACATTCACTAGGTGATTCAATTCCATCTTTCCAGTTGCACCATTTTCCTGTGTGGTTCACAATGGGACATAAGTTCTCATTGGGTGAGGTAATCACACCTTCTTTCTCTCTCTAGAGATGTCTCTCTTATTGTGATCTAGGAGTCAATGAAGACTTGAGTCCCTGGGGGCTTAAGGTTTCTCTTTGTCCTTTGGATTATGATAAGATTATCTTTTTATTCTGATCTCCCATACCAAGAGTTTGCATCAAGTCCATACTCTTGCTAAAGTGGGGGCTTAATGTATTGTCTTAAAATGGAAGCACTTCCATGGTAAGAGAATTTATCCCTCTGAGTAAGTGGTTTGGGGTCATGCTAAGTGCCTTGATTAGGTCTTTGCATGTATTTGGTTTTTCTCCTTGCTTTCCACTTCTTCCTCGCACTTGATTTCTTCATTCTAGGTGAAATTAGGGTTAGGATCTTAAGGATTCTCCTTAATTTCCCTCTTCCATGGCTCTATTTTTTAGGTAGGATTTAGAAATGGATCCTCCTAGCCTTCATTTCAGTAATCATAGGATTTTATGTCTATTCCTAACATTATGTCATGTTCTGGCATCATTTATAGGTTTTCGGGCATCCTTGGGACCTCCTAATTTAATTTTGAGTCAACCTAAGAAAAAGGTCAATGTCTTAGGTCGACCCTAACTAGGTCAAGGTCAAGCTCGACACTGAATAGGTTAGGGTCAATGTTGACTTTGACCCCTTTCTCCAAAATTTCAAATTTCAAAATCTCCAGGCTTAAGGCTTTCGGGAGATTTATTTTCCTGCTTCCAGGTTGGCCATTTTGGGTTTCGGGATGGTAAATCCTTTAATTGCATTTAATCTAGGTATATTTTCTAAAGGTGAGGACCTAATTGGGATTTAATTCTCCCAGGTGGCCTATCTAGAGGAGTGTGCCCTTGATCACTATAAAAGGAGGCCTTTCTCTCTCATTTTCACATCAAGCAATCAAGTTTTCACATCAAGTTTTGCAATCAAGCATCTAGAGCTCTCAAGTGCAAGAAAGTCTTCAAGCATTCAAGTGTTCAAGCATCCATTCATCAAGGAGATCCATTGTTAGCTATTGAAGGATTCAATCTCTTTGGAGCCCCATTTGATGATCCATCCTTCTTCATTCATTCAAACCTTCTCATATGCAAAGATCAAATCAAGATTGGTGTTGAAGATCAAAATACCATTGATTGGAGACATTCTACATCCATTGAAGCATTCCTACTTGTGGATTTGAGGATTTGAATCCTCTACAAGGACTTCAACATAAGCAAGGTGATTTGTTTCAATTACTTTGTTTATGCACAATACATTTCAATTCAATTTCAAGGTTAATTCCTAAATTGGGGTTTGACCAAGGCAAACCCCCCATACAACAAAAACCCCCATTTTCTTGCAGGTACAAGTGTGGAGTTTTGGATCTGAGAGCGAATTTGAATACCCTTTTTAGCCAACTTTCAAGATTTGTGAATAGAATTTGAATCGGACTTCAAATAAAGAATGTAGTATTTGACCTTTTATGAGGGTCAAACCCGAGCTGAGCCATCTTGAGGAAAGATTTTTGGGTTTTCTCTATCTCGGCATTTCCAATCCAGGATAGGTTTTAGATTTTCTTGAAAGTACACACAGACACCAAAATTCAACATTTTCTAGATCTGCCCTAATTTGAGTTTAGTACTTGTATTTCAATTAGTCTATATTCTAAACATAATCCTCCACATTTAGGGAAATATTAGATTTACTTTCTTTTCCATATTAACCATAAATTGATTCGATTGTGTATTAACCTCTAGGCTGATCAAATCGGATCTCTTCATTAGGGAATTGGGTTTGATGATAGGTCTCATATTTCCACCTTTACATTTGAATAGAGGTGAATCCATTTTACATCTATTCAATTATTAAACAGGAAGACTCGGCATTGTCAAGATAAAACAAGTTACCTTTGGATTGTGCTCCTATTCCAACAAGTTTTCCTCTATCATCAAATATCTTTACCTTCTTGCTCTCAAAAGCTACTCGGTGACCTGAGTTGTTAAGATGTGCCACACTTAGCAAATTGTAATTTTGTCCTACCCAATAAGCATTATCACATTTGATTTTATCATTTATCAGTAAAGATCCTTTTCCTCTAACCATACATGGTGTATCATTACCCATTTTTATAGATCCTCCATTATATTGCTCAAGATGATCAAATTTTTCTTCATCACCAGTCATGTGATGTGTACAGCTGTAATACCCCAAAATTGGCACCTTGTAATTCTAATCAATTTTGGTGCATTCCTTCAAATCTCTACATCATTGAAGTCCTATTGTACTAGGCAATTCTATCTCTTAATTGACTTTATTTGACTTTGTGTCAAATGAAAAAAAACCCTAAATTTCCATTAATCATACACTATATTTAATTCTTAAATATTTGACATTTATTGGCTAAATAATCCCTATGATTAATTAATTTGATTCTAAAGTCCTAGTGCTTTTATAAAATTAATTCCACCCCCTTTAGCTAATACACATCAAAGGAATTAAATATTATTTGGTTATTTAAATGGATTATCCCCACTTGAATTTAATAATTCAAATAATGTGAAAATCCACCCATGTGGCCATAATTCATTTTCTTAATTAAATAATTCCTCCAAATTGTTTCACCTCCCACCAAGGAGATGAAGAGATGACCATTTCTCTCAAAGAAACTCTTCACTCTCCACCCAAGCTCTTCTATATTATGAACCTCTCTTTCCTCATTTGAAGAGGCAATTTTGAGAGCACTAAAACTATAGCAAATTTTTGTCTCACTTTCATATTTCCCAAGCTTTGATAATATTGCATTTTAGAATAATCTCATTTTAGCATAATCTTGCACTCATATTAATTAGTTTGTTTACTTTGCTTTAGACTAATTCTCATCTTTCATTTTCAAGCTTTAGATTAAATCTGCATTCTCATATTTCTTTCAATTTTATAGTTTAATTTTCACAATCATTCTTAGTTTAATTGCAATTCAATCTTCTTATGCATTTTAAATCCTCCGTTTAAGAATTGGTCTATGGTTGTTGGGCTCTTGTTCTAAGAGTAAATTCAAACACCCCATCTAAATAGGAGGTGACTGGTTGATTCAATCGAGATTGTGAAGTGAATAATTCATATTCATTGTCATAATTCAAATCATTGAGCAATGACTATGTCGTGTCTATGGCTGAATTAGAGGTCAACATTCAGACATAAACATTTTGGCACCCATCGTGGGGAAAAAAATTGATTTATGGCCTCATTAATCTCGAACTATTTTTGAAAATTTTGCACTCTTTCATATGTTTGTACTTCACTGTGTACGAAATCTCATGTGAGTTTTCTAAGTGTGCCACATGAATTTGTACTTTCATTAGCACTTTCTTGCGTGATAAAAGCACTATCTCGCGCAAGACCTTGCATTTGCTCACGTGAAGCCAGGCAATTGCTCGCGCAAAGCTTGCTATCAGAATTTGAAATTTCTTAGTTTTTTGTACTATTTTGTGTCTTTTTTTTTCTGACATTGTTATTTACTATTATTTTCATATCTCTATTTTCTACCACATCATAACAGTGAGCTGCAGGACGCTTGACAAAGACACAAAATTTTCTAATGGTTTGCTTGCAGGACGATTGTCAAAGACTATTTTAAAAACATTGTGCTTGTTTACTATTTTTACACACATAGTATAACTAGGGCCTTGTTAAAATTTCTTAAGGGTCTTGATAGAAGGATAGGGTAATAGGCTCTTCATTACATGGAAGTGATGCCCATGGATGAATCCAAGACCTAGATTTTTCTAGCATGATAGATACCTGGGGAAGCAAGGAAAGGTAGTGAATCTTTAGCATGTCTACTTGTTAGGGGATTATGCTCTTCTCTCTTTGAGAGAACCAAAACCCAAAAGCTTTTGGATTGGTTAAGGAGGAACTAGCTCTATGATAGACATGTCTTGTGTGTTTGGGTAAGGTGAAGAGGTAGAGAAGTATGCTCTTCTCTCTTTGAGAGAATCAGAAAATCTTACCCTTGGATCCAAGCCAAAGTTCGTGTCACCTTTAGAGGGCCTACCGGAAGTTGAACCTCCAAGAACAACCCAAGTGAGTACACACCTATTGTCAATGATTCCACCTCACTATAATAAAGAAAGCTTTGTTGAGTCTAAAGACTCCAAAGCCATGTTAACTTCTTTCTCTTGATTTCGACTATCATCTTGAGAAAGCCCTGTCTGTTGTACTAAGCGGCACCACTCCTAGCCCTACTTGTAGGGGTCTACGACTTTCAGGTGTCAGTGTGGCTGCGAGGCCTCAACCCTGTATCAGGGGCATCAAAGGTTAGTGTGAATGGAAGCCCACTAAACACTTTCTTAGTTAGTTGGCTACCTGGATCACCTTCGAAAGGAGACATAATCTTTGTGGAGGGAGGGGAAAGAATCTCTCCCCTAGATTCTCACCATAGGCATGTACCTAGATGTTTGAAGGTGGTATATGACACTGGCCCCTGCTTCAAGGGTAACCTTTGAACATATATTATTGAGTCCTTGGAAACATCAAAAACATGAGTGCCCTCTAGGGGGTGACACAGCTGTGTGAGGTGAACACATGCACATAAGTTGTGAGGCATGGATTTTGTCTTCTCTACCTTTTTCTTTGTAGGGATAACTAAGTGATTGTTTTGAGTCTTAAATTTTCCATCATGATTAAACAAAGACTCCCATGATTCTGCCAAGTTGCTTTGTCCTTGGTAGAACTATTTGCGACTACTTCTTGCATCACTATTGCTTGATCTAAAACTTCATGCTTGTAAACAATTGCTTGCAACATTCAAACTGAGATTGTTGATTCAAACTTTCTAAGAACTATCCAAGAACTGGAAATTATGTCAAAGAATAGTCCATGATGTGTCTCAAAATCTGATTTTTATCTCAAAGACTATGTCGATCTATCGAACCCTGGTATTTTCTCACGTGAGATTTCAGGAACCTGTGCATTTCCTCGCATGAGACTTCAATTTCTCACATATAGTTTTGTGTTTCCTCGTGTGAGATTTCATTTCTTCACGTGATTCTATACCTTGATTTCCAAAACAATGAGCTATTTCCCGTTGACTGGTCAACTTTTTGCCTGATTTGATTCTTGTATGGGGTTTGTCTGCCTGTTCTCTTGCTGTCCACTATCTAAAATTGACTGTCTCAAGCTGAGAACCAAATGATTACTGCTTAAACTCATATTGTCTCCTTGTTGTCTATCTTACCCTACTATGCTTGTGTACCTTGCGACGTGATAGTCACATCTCAGCTATTCTAGACACACTCTCGATGATTCATGTCAGGTGCATTTCACTTTTTATCTCTTTTTCGCTATCTTGGAGACAAAGTTATAGAATAATTCCAAGTCCTCTCTCATTACATCTTCATATATGCCTATTATGACTAGAAGTGGCAACACATTCCCCATCTGTGGTATCAGACAAAGTAGAGGTAGATCTCGTAATCAAGGAAGAGGTCGTTCTGAACCCATTATCCAACCTGAGTGTCAATAAGGATCCTCATGTTCCTCCTCACCAAAAATCTCAAGAGAAAGTTCACCTCAATCTTCATCTCCTATCAGTCAACCCAGCATCAGACATTTGTTCCATTTAAACCTCAACCTGAATTGGAATCCAGTGTTCGAAGAGCATTACAACTTATTATTTCCAAACAATCTTAACCCATTGTGGGAATACCAGAAAGACTCTGAAGGTTCACTTTATAGAATTGATCCTATTGATCCTTTTGAACCTATTGACCCTTTCGATCCTATTTTCATGAAACCAATGTTCTAGCAGTGTTATAATCCCTTATTTCAAAGACAACCTGAATTATTGTTTTGAGAACAACATAACCCACTATTCCAAGATCAACAAAACTCTGAAAGTCCCCTTTCTTGTGTCAATCCTATTGATGATGTCAATTTAATAAACCCTTTTGAACCTACTGATCATATCAAATCTATTGCCACTCATGTTGAATTTGTGCATGCTATAAAATCCCACATTGACAAGATGGGAGACCCCTTCGACTTCCAACAGGGTGAATACAGAAAAACTCATGAGCAATCTCAAAACAACCAGCATCCTAGTCACTCTCGAAATGATCAACATTATGATCAATCCCAAAATGATCAGAATCAACACCAATCTCAAAACAAATCTCAAGGCGACCAGCAACCATATCACTATCGCCCTCCTCCACATAACCAAAATCAAAACCAAAATGTCCAGAATCAAGATCAAGTCCCAAACATTTATGAGATTCTTGGTAATGATGATGAGAGGATAACTCAAAATGACATAGATGTTGCAAAAGCTAACAAGAGTCTTATCAAAATGATGGAAATCCTCATTCTAGAGGAAAAGGAGAAATATTTTCTAGAACTACCTAAACAAGGGGCCAAATTACCCCCAGACTACCAAGTTGAGACACTTGTGGCCAAAGAGGAAGAGACTAAGACCGCCAAGTTGCAAAAGATGATTCAACACATGCAAGATCAAATTAGCCAACTTGCAAAGGATAAGGATAAACCAGTACAACAATTCACAATGGAAAGCATCTATCCTTTCCCCTTCGATAAGACTCTTCACATGCCACCTTTTCCCAAAGGTGTAGAGCTACCTAAATATGACTAATACTTGGGAACTACTGATCCCTAGGATCACTTGAGGGAGTTTGGTGCTCTATTTATGGAATTTATGCATGATCAGACTTATCTTATGTGCATCTTTCCTTGTAGTTTGGGTGGGTCGGCCATGGAGTGGTTCTCTCGACTACCCACGGGTATCAAATCTTTTGACAAAATGGCTAATTTGTTCATCCAGCATTATTCACACAATATTTAGCATCCAGTCAATATTCGAGATCTTTGTAATCCAAAACAGTGACAAGCGGAGCCTTTCTTAGCATTTCTCTAGAGATGGAGACAACTATGTATAAAGTATCCTCGCAAACTACTAGAGTCTGAGAGACTCAACATCTTTTTGGAAAATCTTCTCCTAGATTTTGGATATCAAGTACAATTACAAGGTCCCCTAACCTTTGATAGCATGATTAAATAAGTTGTGCAAATAGAAGCATTTATGATCAAGAAAGGAGAGTTAACTGTGAATAAGGATAACAAACAAGGGTCTTCCTCCTCAAAAAAAGATAAGGGGAAGTTTTTCAACAAGAATAGAGATGTTTTGAATGATGGAGTGGTTGACAATGTGACCCCGAAGCCTGTGAAATCTATTTTCAATCTTACCTCTAGTATTCAGGCAGTCAAAGCTACTAAAAAGGCTACAACAGACACTCAACAACCTTCAAAATTTTCTAAAAACAAGCCTTGGGCATCTTGACCCAAGCGTGAGTTCACATCCTTAGGAGAACCCCTTGATGTTGTTTATAAGACTCTAATGCAAAACTAGATACTCGCTCCTTTGGAAAATCATCTCTATGATCTGCAACTATGACCTCATTGGTGGAATGACAACGCATACTATGATTATCACCAAAACAAGGGTCATAAGACTTCTACTTGTCTCCAGCTATGCCATAAGGTCCAAGATTTGATTGACAACGGTGACATCATTGTGGAAAGCCATAACAAGAATTTAGATCACCAGGCATTCAAAGATCCCTTTCCTCCTCATGAGAAGGGTGAATCTTCCAAGGCTAATAATACCAATGCCAAGGTTAACTACATGTACACTCCCAATTACAATGTCATCAACATGATTGAACCTGTTGAGGTTGAGTATTGTGATGTGATTACTATCAAGAGGAGAGAGGATGCTCCTAAACCTAAGACTCTATTTGTCTTGTGAGGCCCTAGGACTCATTCTCCCAAACCCAAATCATCTCAAGATTACGCAAATGTTCTTACTCACTCTCATTCGAAAATCACCATTAAGGGTCCTGACCCTTCTACATCTGCTCTGAAGCAACCTGCGGATAAAGTTGTTATTGGCCTAGCCAACAAGAACTCAAAATCGGTACCTACACCTAGTGTGGCTAATTATAGCATTCTAGACCAGCTACAACATGCCAACACTCAGATCACTATCTTTAAGCTATTGAAGATCTCACCTACTCATAGGTAGATTCTATGTAAAGCCCTCACCAAGGCAAATGTCCCAAAATATTTGGATCTTGATCAGTTTCAATCCATGGTGGGTCACCTAACATCACTGCATTATGTGTCCTTCTCCAAAGAAGATGACCATTCACTGAGCCATCCACACAATGTTCCTTTTCATATAGAATTCATGATAGGTCCAAAGGGCATCCACCGCGTCCTCATTAACAATGGTGCAGGCCTCAATATTTTGTCTTTTAAGCTACACACTTAATTAGGCTATGATGAAGATTGCATAGATGCCCACAAGAAAATCACCATTAAGGCATATGATGAAGAAGAACACAAATCCAAAGGTTTGGTTGTGCTACCCATTCAAGTTGGACCTGTTGAAAGAGATTTCATTTGTCAAGTTAATCTAGATATTCCTCTAGCATATAATATACTATTGGGTAGACCATGGATCCATGAAATGTAGGCAGTTCCATCCACATATCACCAATGTATCAAGTTCCCATTCCATGGAGCAGAAGTGACAGTACCTACCAATACTAACTATTCTTGCAACACACTCACGCAATCTGCAAACAGTCTTGTCCCAACTAATAGAGAGTCCATTGAATTCTATGATGCTAAACTTAAAGAAATGAAACAAACTCTAAAGCTTAAAGATACATGCATGGGGGGTATCAGATAGAACCTGTGTTATCACTAGCATCTTTGCCTCCATCTCCACGTTCCTATGGGAGACCCTCTGAGAGAAATAAACCCTCTACTAGTTCTCCTCAAATAGTCTATGATGGTGCATTTGTATTGGCCAAAATGCCACTAGAAGATGCAGATGAGGAAAGAGCTATTATAGCTTGGCTTTACAAAGAAAAGAAAACATCTGAACAAATCACTCCTTATGACTTAGAACAAGAACCATACAGTGAAGCCTTCAAAATCATGAAGCACTTTAGTTATAAAGGGAGTGGCCCTATAGGGGTGAATGATAATGGTTTACTTGAACCAATTGAAGCCACAGGTCATCGCACCAAGGACACCACAGGTCTAGGCTTCAAGAAAATCCTGTTTCATTTAGGGATTAACAAGTTTGTACCAAAACCAAAACTCCTGCCAAAATTTGAAGAAACCACCACAACTGATAAGTCAGAGAATATCTCTGACGAGGATACTTTTCCATATCCTATTCCTCTAAAATTTGTTGCACTCTTTGTAGAACTAGATGAACCTATTATACCTGTCCACCTGGTAGAGACTGATAGTGATTTTGATGACACCGCTTCAGTGCAACAACTCACATATGACTAGTGGAGAGCAATGCAAATGGCTGATCTCAATTTTTAGGGTGAATGGTACGTACCACCATCTTTCCAAAAGTGGTTTGAACAAGATCAACTTTAGAAAAGCATCAATAATACAAGAGATGAAAATGAGTCAGATGGTACAGCAAGTGTTGATGGAATTCCCATATCAAGCATCACTGACTCACATGAGTATGAGTTTGATTCTTTGTCTGATGCAACTTTTGATAAAGATATAGATGTTGTTCATGTGTATGAAAACCTTTTCGAAGTAGGTGAAGGGTCTAGTGTTAGGATGATTGAGTATGATTCCACTAATGCTAACATTCCCTCTACTTCCACCATGAGGACTCAAGAGGAATCGAACACACCTCTGGATGAGATTTCTCTAGGTCTTGACTTACTCATCCATGCTTTTGATGGCTATACTATGAATGCACTTGAACCCTCCACTTCTCTTTCACTCCAAAATCTTGAACTCATCGACTGGAACTCTCCCTCTCCATCTAGTGAAGTCCTTATGTTCCATAATGACTACACTCTTGCCTGTTATCTCAATGTTGTCAAACCTGTAATGTTCTCCACTAGTGAAGACAGTATCAACATGACTGAAGTTGATATCAAGTATCTTAGTCATAAAATGAAAAGAAAAAAGAATAGGTTCTCTGATGGTGAAAACCACATTGTAGCAGTGTTAGAACTGAAAAAAGTAAAAATAAAAGACATATCCGAGGGTGAAAACCTCTTTGAGGTGCCCAAGGATGAGATACTTGATACACTTCCTATTCATTTTCAAGAAAGATCATTAGTGCTGATTGAGCCAACCCAACTAGTGAATTTGGGTACGAAAGTTGCACCTTAGATTATTCATTTAGCATAGTCTCTATCTATAGAAGAGAAAGAAGAGCTCACCAATTTCTTTCAAAGTAAGAAAATCAATTTTTCATGGAATTAATCTGATATGCCTGGATTGGATCCCAATCTAATCATGCATCATCTTTCTATTCCACTAGGCATTACACCTGTCAAATAGAAGCTTTGAAAGATGCATCCACATGTGGCACTCTTAGTCAAAGATAAATTAGAAAAACTTCTCAAATTTGGTTTCATCAAAGCCATTGACTATGCAGAGTGGATCTCTAATATTGTTCAAGTTATGAAGCATGATAAATCCATTCAAGTCTGCATAAACTTTCGGGACCTAAATAAAGCATGTCCTAAAGATGACTTTCCATTACCCAATATCAACATGATTTTGGATATGATGGAAGGCTATGAAATGTATTCTCTAATGGATGCTTTCTCTGGTTACAATTAGATAAAGATCATTCCAGAAGACCAAGAAAAGACTACCTTCACATGTGCTTGGGGAAATTTCTGTTGGAATGTCATGCCCTTCGGGATTAAGAATGTTGGAGCTACATATCAAAGAGTTGTCACTACTATTTTTCATTACATGATGCACAAAACAATGGAAGACTATGTGAATGACACTTTGGCTAAAAGCATGTAGCAGAAAACAAATCTTGCAGATCTAGGCCCTATACTAGATCGAATGGAACAATTCAGTCTCAGGCTCAACCCAAAAAAGTGTGCATTTGGTGTTACTTCTGGCAAGTTATTGGGTTACATCATATCTGCTAAAGCCATAGAGGTCAATCCTGAGAAAGTTCAAGCTATCATGGAGATGCCTCCACCAAAGAACATTAGTCAGATGAGAGGACTTCAAGGTAGACTACAATCTATTCGGTGCTTCATTGCACAACTGGCCGATAAGTCACAACCATTCACCAAGACTCTACATAAAGGTGTGACTTATGAGTGGAACGAAGAATGTGACAAAGGGCTCACTCAAATCAAACAATATCTTGCAAATCCTCCAATCTTGATGCCTCCTATTCATGGGAAGCCACTCATCCTTTATATTTCAGCTACAAACACATCCTTGGGTGCTTTGTTGGCTCAAGATGACCAAAATAACAAGGAAAGAGCCATTTATTGCATCAGGAGAACTCTGGTCTCTTATGAGATGAACTATTCAGTCATTGAAAAATCTTGTCTACTAGTGGTGTTTGCTTCACATAAATTACAGCATTATATGCTTGCTCACACTACAAGACTCATTGCTAAAATTGATCCATTAAAGTACTTACTCAGCAAAGCTTCCCTCACAAGCAGACTAGCAAAATGGGTCATGATACTCAGTGAGTTTGACATTGAGTATGTAGAGATGAAGGCCATTAAAGGACAAGTGATTGCAGATCAGTTGGTAGAAGCTCCTCTCAAGGATCATCAACCCTTGAAAATTGAGTTTCTAGATGAATCCATAATGCTTCTTACACACCAAACATGGAGCATGTTCTTCGATGGATCTTTTACCCAGCAAGGCTCAAGTGTCGAAATACTATTCATCACTCCACAAAGATACTCTTTACCAAAGGCTTACAAAATGTTGTTTCCCTACACAAATAACATCATTGAATATGAAGATTTAATCAATGGCATGAAGATAGCCATTAAGTGGCATGTGGATGAACTTAAGGTCTTTGGAGACTCATAATTGGTCATCAATCATGTTAGGAATAGTCCCAAGAGATAACTGAGAGGGGGGGGGGTGAATCAGTTATCTACAAGTTCCAATTCTTTATCCAATTAAGTATACTTAAACATAAAGCATAAACACAATGAAAGAAGACTTGAATACAACACCAATATTTTGGTTACGGGGAAACCCAAAGAGGTAAAAACCCTAGTGCGAATTGATACCCACTAATATTCTGCACTAGTGTATTATGATCCTTGTTAGAAGATCCTTAACCTTGTTAGGAGTTGCTTTACAATATATTTAGTATAGTAGACCTGGTCAAGGGTCAGACCCTATAAGGATTCTTTTACAATAGTCCCTGTTAGGGGAGAGGACGCACTATCCAAGAGCACACTTCTCAAAGGGGTGAAGGCTACAACCTTCAGTTTAATAGATATACACTATATCTAGATCTTGGTGAACTATGCTTTGACCTTTTGTTAGGATCAGTTCCAATGTATAGCACAAATACTTTACTTGGTCACATAGACCTTCTTCTGATGGATCAACACTTCGCACACTCTGCTCTGCTCTTACTAACAACCATGAACCACACTCAAGCAATCACAAATGATTGCCTATAAATATCTTTCCTCTAAATGATATAATCAAGTCAACTTGTTAGAACCATCTTGAAATCATATTAGAGAAACCATAACAAACTCCAATAACAATTCAGTCAGCTCTACTAAGCATGCAACACATTCTGGGACCTATCCAATAAGATAATTGTAAACACACACTACGCACTGTCGACTCTACCAAAACAACTGGATCTTTCTCCTCAAGCTGAATGACTTCATGTGCTCTTAACTAAACATCACTAACTCTTCTCTAAGCTCAAATCCAAGGGCACATACTGAAATGATAGGTGCAACTCCAGAACCAATATAATCTATGTCAGCTCTTCTGAACAAACATAGAAAACTGCTACTGGTGAATAGCAACTACATAACTTCACTTCTACTAATCATTAGACTCTTTATCCATGAATTTAACATCACTAATATGTCTTCAACATATATCCAAGAACACAAGGCTCCATGATAACTGTACGAACAACCATACACAGAACACTGCCTGTTACTCTGTTAGGAACACTGCTAACACAAGCTATTGTATAATTGTCTGTACTAATAGTTAACCTCTACACCCATGATATCATACTGATATCATCTCCATGCTACATATATATAAAGCTTACTACATAAGACTTCCATGCATGCTACTTTCCATATGTTGTCATCAATGACAAACATACAGTCAGTACTGACCTACTGGAAAATCTCCAACAATCTCCCACTTTGCCATTGATGGCAACATATGGAATGAAAAACTCCACCAATCCAAATGAATAATTCTTTTGTAACATTCTCCATTTCCTCTTCAATACTCCCCCAAAGAGGAGTCCTCTATCTGCTGCAATATCCTTCAACATTCTCCATTTCCTCAACTGAACTACTGTCATAACTAAATAATACTCCCCCTTAGTATATTACTCCTCTTTTGCTTCTATTTTTCATGACTATATATTACTCCCCCTTTGACATCAATGGAAAAAGGGTGCCAATCAGTTTAAGCACTGGTACTATTCTAGAAGTAGAGTAGTCAACCATCCATCAGTCCCTGAGGACTAATGCTTTTCCTTCTTTCTTCTAAGCAGAATCAAGGAAGGGAATTACTCCCAACTTCTCCCTGAGATACTCAAAAGTATCCTTTGGCAAGGGATTTGTGAATATGTCTTCCAACTGACCTTTAGTACTCACATAGTTTAGCTTGACTTCTTTCTCTACCACTTTCTCTCTTAGGAAGTGATACTTGATCTCAATGTGCTTTGTCTTTGCATTAATCATAGGGTTCTTCGACATATTTATAGTGCTAGTGTTATCATAGTGAATAACAATAGGATAATCAATCTGAATTCCAAAATCCTTTATCATCTTCTTGATCCAAACAATTGTAGAACAATTTAAGGCTGCTACAACATACTCTACTTCTGCTATTGATTGAGAAATACAATTTTGTTTCTTGCTTGTCCAAGTGACAAGTCTATCACCAAGAAACACTACTCCATCTAATGTACTCTTTCTATCATCAATGCATCCTGCCCAATCTGCATCAGTGTACTCATGAAGCTCAACATTTTCTGAATTAGGATACTATAGACCATAGTCTATAGTGCCTTGCAAATATCTGAATATCATTTTTACTACCATGAGGTGACTTTGTTTAGGCTCTACTGCAAATCTTCCAACTATGCCAACTGCATTGGAAATATCAGGTCTAGTCTGAGTAAGATAAATAAGTTTTCCAATCATAGAATTTTACAATGTTATATCTAATGCTGGTGATTCATCTTCTTTTGTAAGTTTGCATCCTGTTATCATAGGTGTCCCTACCAGTTTGCAATCATCCATCTTGAATTTCTTTAATATTTCTTTCACATACTTGGACTGATTAATGAAAATACCTTTCTTTGTCTATTGTACATTCAATCCCAAAAAGTATTTGATAGGTCCAATCATACTCATCTCAAATTCATTTTGCATCTCCTTAGCAAATTCAGCACTAAGTTTGTCATTACCTCCAAAGATAATGTCATCAACAAATATAGCTACAAGTAGTAAACCTTCAAATGTCTCTCTTATGAATAGATTACAATCTGCTACTCCTTCCTTCAATCCAATCTTTGTTAGATATCCATCTAGTCTCTCATACCATTCTCTAGGGGCTTGCTTAAGTCCATAGAGGGCCTTCTTCAATCTACATACCATATCAGGTCTGTCTGATAAGGTGAATCCTTCTGGATGCTCAATGTATACTTCTTCTTTCAAATCTCCATTCAGGAATACTGACTTGACATCCATTTGATAAAGTTTGAACTTTTTGACTGTAGCATAAGCTAGAAACAACTTAATAGCTTCTAATCTGCTCACAGGTGCAAATGTGTCTGAATAATCAATGCCTTCTCTTTGCGCATATCCCTTATATACTAACCTTTCTTTATTTCTTACTACTATACCATCTTCATTCATCTTATTCCTAAATATCCACTTTGTTCTAATTAAATTCTTATCACTAGGTCTTAGGACCAGTTCCCAAGTGTTATTCTTAATAATCTAATCAAGTTTTTCTTTCATAGCATCATGCTAATCTGAATCATTACAAGCATCTTCAACACTTAAAGGTTCAATCTGAGATAGTAAACATATCGCTTCACTACTGGCTGTGTTCTTTGCTTGTGATCTTGTTAAGACTTTGCCACTCTGATCACAATGATTTCTTTCTTGGAATAGTTTCTATATGTAAACTTTGGAACCTTAGGTGATGCTGACTCATCAACCTTATGAGTTTCTTCTTCACTTGTCTCAGGGTCATTGAATAACACATCAATACTGTCAAACATTTCTTCAATAACTATCTCACTAGTGGAGGGTTTGGGTTCTTCTTCAATCATGGGTGAGTAATCATGATATCTTTCTTGAACCATAAAATTTTCATCAATCTTAACATGAGCACTTTCAATGATCTTTTTCAATCTTAAATTGAAACATCTATAAGCTTTACTTTTAGTAGAGTAACCAAGGAAAATACCTTCATCACTTCTTGCATCAAACTTTCCTACTACTTCATCCCTCTTGATGTAGCACTTGCTTCCAAAGATTCTGAAGTATTTTACTGTGGGAACATTATCAAACCATAGCTCATATGGTGTTCTATCAGTGCCAAGCCTTAACTGAATTCTATTGATGGTGTAGACTGTTGTATTGACTACATCTCTCCAATAGGTGTGTGCAACTTTTCCTTCAATCATGATGGTACACGCTATATCAAGGATGATCCTATTCCTTCTTTCTATAATTCCATTCTGTTGAGGGGTTCTAGGTGCACTCAACTATCTCTTTATGCCATGTTCTTTGCAGTACTCATAGAATCTGCTAGAGGTGAATTCTCCTCTATCTAATCTAAAACATTTTATCTTTAGTCCAAATTCATTTTCAATCTTAGCTTTGAATATTTTGAACTTCTCAAATGCTTCTTACTTATCTTTCAGGAACGCAACCCACATCATTTGAGTATAATCATCAACAAAAAAAATGAAATACCTTTCACCATAGTATGATCTTGTTTGAGTTGGACCACATAGGTCTGTATGAATCAGATCCAGCTTGTTCTCTACTAAATTGTGCTTGCTCCTGAATGAGTTTCTCACATGCTTTCCCATCACACATTCCCTACATATAGTATCAACTAGTTTTTCTATGCTAAGTAGATCTCTTACTACCTTTACATTGCTTATCTTTACTATGTTATCAAAATTGATATGACATAGTCGTTTATGCCACAACCAACTGTCATCAACTTTAGCAACAAAACAACTTGCTTCTGAATTGAGTTGGAAAACATTACCTTTAGTCTTTGAGCATGATGCAATCATAACACCATCCTTGTTGTTAATGATGCATTTTTCATCTTTGAACTCCAACTGATAACCTTTTCCAAGTAACTATCCAACACTAAGAAGGTTATGTTTCAAACCATCTACATAGAGAACATCATCAATACTATTATTTCCATCCAAGGTGATATCTCCTCTAAAAAATATGGGTTTATGAGTGTTATCTCCAAATCTAGACATGCTACCATTGTATTTGTCCAGATGAACAAACCTATCTTTATCACCTATCATGTGATGTGAATAGCCACTATCTATAATCAAGTCTGTCCTTATATCAGCTTGTGAAATCAATGCTAGCTCTTGATTCTCTTTCTTATCTTCATGATCTATTTTATTGTTCATTTTCTCTATGATAGCAATAAATCCAATTTCTTCTTCAGCTAAATCATCATCTGAAACTCCATCTCCAGCATAGTAACATTCCTTGGATAATTTAGGCTTGTAGTCATTTTTTAACTTTCTAGCTCTTAAGGGACATTTAGATGCAAAGTGACCAATCTTATTACATGAAAAGCATTTAAATGGCAATTGACCTTCATATTTTCCTTTTCTTTTCTTTTCTATTTTGGCAATCATATAAATGAAATCATCTAGTGTTTTCTCTTCATCATCATCATCAAAATTACTAGAAGTGTTTGCAGATTTCTTACCATGAACTGTTGCTTTGAAGGTTGTCTCACTTTTAGGTTCTATCTTCAATCTTGAAATCTCAAAGGCTGAGATTTTGCTGATCAAGGTCTCTCTCTTGAAATTTGATGTAATTTTCATGGTCTCATCAAGGATGTTGATCTTGTTTTCATATTCAGGAGTGAGAGTAGTCATTAATTTGTCCATGTTGTCTTCTTCTGAGATCTCTCCACCATTTTTCTTGATTCCAGCAACTACTTCATTAATCCTTTGATTGTAAGCTCTGATGTTTTCTTCAGGCAGCATCTCTAATTCATTGTATCTTTTCTTCCATGTCTTTTTCCGTGCATCATTTTCTTGTTTGTCTCCTTAAAATATGTCTTCTAGGTACTTCCATATTTTGTGGGTTGTATCTACCTTCTCTATTTTTTAAAACTCACTATCAGATAGGGCGTTGATAAGAGCTTATTTGGCTATTGCATTTTGATGAAATAATTCCTTTTTCTTATTAGTAGCATCATCCTTTGCAAGGTCTTCTAAGGTAGGGATCTTGACTGCTTTGATAGTTACATCAAAAACTTCAAAAGTAATGCACTGCAAATGAGTCACCATCTTGTTCTTCCAATCAAGATAATTCTCTCCATCAAACTTAGGACTTTCTTTTCTGAAGAATTCCATATGATCAACCTCAAGCTATTAAAATTTCTCTCTGAGGCACTTGGCTCTGATACCAATTGTTAGGAATAGTCCCAAGAGATAACTGAGGGGGGTGAATTAGTTATCTACAAGTTTCAATTCTTTATCCAATTAAGTATACTTAAACATAAAGCATAAACACAATGAAAGAACACTTGAACACACCACCAATATTTTGGTTATGAGAAAACCCAAATAGGTAAAAACCTTGGTGGGAATTGATACCCACTAATATTCTGCACTAGTGTATTATGATCCTTGTTAGAAGATCCTTAACCCTATTAGGAGTTGCTTTACAATATATTTAGTACAGTAAACCTGGTCAAGGGTCAAACCCTATTAGGAGTCTTTTACAATAGTCCATGTTAGGGGAGAGGATGCACTATCTGAGAGCACACTTCTCAAAGGGGTGAAGGCTACAACCTTCATTTTAACAGATATACACTATATCTAGATCTTGGTGAACTATGTTTGACCTGATGTCAGGATTAGTTCCAATGTATAGCACAAATACTTTACTTGGTCACATAGACCTTCTTCTAATGGCTCAACACTTCACACACTCTGCTCTGCTCTTACTAACAACCATGAACCACACTCAAGCAATCACAAATGACTGCCTATAAATATTTTTCCTCTAAATGATATAATCAAGTCATCTTATTAGAACAATCTTGAAATCATATTAGAGAAACCATAACAAACTCCAATAACAATTCAATCAGCTCTACTAAGCATGTAACACATTCTGGGACCTGTCCAATAAGATAATTGTAGACGCATGCTACACATTGTTGGCTCTACCAAAACAATGAGATCTTTCTCCTCAAGTTGAATTACTTCATGCACTCTTAACTAAACATCACTAACTCTTCTCTAAGCTCAAATCCAAGGGCACATACCAAAATGATAGGTGCAACTCCAGAACCAATATAATCTTTGTCGGCTCTTCTAAACAAACACAGAAAACTACTACTAGTGAATAGCAACTGCATAACTTCACTTCTACTGATCATTAGACTCTACGTCCATGAATGTAACATCACTAATATGTCTTCAACATATATCCAAGCATGCAAGGCTCCATGATAAATGTACAGACAACCATACACAGAACACTTCTTGTTACTCTGTCAAGAACATTGCTGACACAAGCTGTTGTATAACTATTTGTACTAACAGTTAACCTCTGCGCCCATGATATCATGTTGATATCATGTCCATGCTATATATACCAAAAACCTACTACATAAGTCTTCCATGCATGCTACTTTCTATATGTTGTCATCAATGACAAACATATAGTCAATACTAGCCTGGTGGCAAATCTCCAACAAATCAAGTTAATGATATCTATCAAACTAAAGATGATAAGTTGGTGAATTATAAATGAATGGTTGATGATTTGAAAAATTACTTTGCACACATTACTTTCCAAAAAATTCCAAGAGTAGATAATAAAGAAGTTGATGCCATAGCTACCCTTGCCTCCATGCTCCAGATGCTAGAAAATGACTTCAGACATGAATTCCTGGTGGAGACATTACACTACCCAACCTACAATACCCCTAAATCTAAGATGATATGTTCAATCATTGGACATGATTCATCTTGCTACCATTATATCTATTCCTATCTTTGGGATCAAATTATTCCAGACACTTATACCGAGAACAAAAAATGTCACCTAATCCACAATGCTTCATGATATATCATTGTAGCTAACGACTTGTATAAGTGAGGTCTAGACGGTACCCTCCTTAGGTTTCTAGAACCTGACGAGTCCAAATGTATGTTAGTTGAGGTGCATGAAGGCATCTGTGGTTATCATTTGAGTGATCTGACATTGGTTTGTAAACTTATTAGAGTTGGTTACTACTAGCCCGATATGGAAAAAGAAGATATACAATATGCCAAATCTTGCAAACAGTGTCAGCTTCACAAAAATCTGATTCACACTCCTGCCAAGGAGCTCATTCCCTTCATTAGTTTCTAGCTGTTTCATCAATGGGCCTTTGATTTGGTGGGTCAGATTCACCTGTCTTCCTCAAGAGGACACAAGTTCATTATCACAACTACAGACTATTTTACTAAATGGGTTGAGGCAGTGCCTCTAACTATAGCTGATGGAAAATCTATGGCCAGATTCATACTGAATTACATCATCTGTAGATATTGTGTACCCTCCTCAATAATCACTAACAACGGGGGGAAATTCAAGAAAAAGGGTCTAAAATAATTATGTACTAAGTTCAGGATCATTCAGCATTGGTCCTCAATCTATTACCCCCAGGATAATGGATAGGCAAAAGCTTCCAACAAGACAATTCTCAAGATCCTGCACAGAACAGTTCACAAATCTGGTAGAGATTGGCACCTCTAGATTAATCCGGCTTTATGAGCCTATAGAACAAGCATTTGAACACCAATAGGGGCCATGCCCTTTGCCTTAGTTTACGGTGCAGATGTTGTGTTGCCTATTGAGGTTGAGATTCCTACATTGTGAGTCTCTCTGAAGGGCCTCATTACTGATGAAGATATTAGAATATCTTAGCTACAAGAGCTAGAGTTACTGGATGAACGTCAGCAAGTGGTGTTTGATCATCTTCGAGCATACCTAAAAAGAATGTCTAAAAGCTACAATAAGAAGGTCAGACCAAGTGAATTCCAAGTGGGTGATCTCGTCTTGAGAGAGAACCCAAGAATCAATAGCAGCGGATCCAGAAGGGAAAGTTTGAACTAAATTATCTTGGTCTGTATGTTATAACTGTAGCATTTGGGTTTGGTGGTTATCAACTCTCTACTACTGAAGGAGAACAACTCAAAGAGTTGATCAACACTCTACACCTAAAGTGGTTTTATAGATGAGACATTTTTTGTGTGCTCCTGTACATACTCTATTATGAAAAAATCCTAAAAATTGCAAAATCTCCTGAAAAAATGATCATCTTAGTGAAAACCTAGTAAACAAGCGCTTTGATGTATCTATTATCCTAGTGAAAACCTCGTAAACAGGTGCATTGATAATAATATAAAAAATGAAAAATACAAAAATACAAAAAAATCAAAAATTGAAAAATACAAAAAAAATGAAAATTGAAAAATACAAAAAAATCAAAAATTGAAAAATACAAAAAAAATTGAAAATTGAAAAATACAAAAAAAATCAAAAAGAGAAAAGTACAAAAAATTTGAAAAAGAAAAATTGTCATTGATGAAAACTTGGCAAATAGGTGTCATGGTAGCAAAAATAGAATCTCTGCCAAGATGGTGAAAACCTAGTAAACAGGCGCCTCTTGTTCCCTAATGTTGTACCTTTTGCAGCACTGCTTGGCTCTATATGGTTGCTCCTTGCTTTAGTTTGCTTTCCCGCCTTTCTTGCTTTAGTTTGTTTCATGCTTTAGTTTGTTTCCTACTTTAGTTCATTTACTACCTTAGTTTGTTGGCTCGCACATTCACTCTCAGTTATCTTTAAGATTTTTCTTGACTCTACATGGATTGAAACTGGTCACACTTGGGGGCACCTACCTAGTCTAGGGGGCATTGTCCTATTATTTTTAGAGGATTTTCCTTGCATCAGTCACCAGTGGTTCTCACTGTGTCTGCCTATTGATGCCTGGCTATTATTGGGATTTCTCTCCTTGAGGATCTCTTGTGTATCAGTCACCAGTGGTTCTCACTATGTCTTCCTACTGATACCTAGCTATTGCTCGGATCTCTCTTCTTGAGGATCCCTCATACATCAGTCACCAATGGTTCTCACTACATCTGCATGCTGATGTTTTGTTTGCTCTTAGATCTCTCTCCTTGAGGATCTCTTGTATCAGTCACTAGTGGTTCTCACTGCGTCTGCCTGTTGATACTTCATTAGTACTCTGATTTCTCCTTGAGACCATCTCTTGCGTTAGTCACTAGTGCTTCTCACTACGTTTGCATACTATCACCATCCTATTGAGACTTCTCATGTTGTATACTTCTGATCTGACATCAATCCGCTGAAACTAAAAACTAGATTTGTAACTCTCTAGAGTGTGCTGAGCCTTTTTTCTTTTGTGTGTTTGTCTTTTTTGCTTAATTATTCCTCCTTGAGAAACTCTAAGACATCTTTTTTGGCCAAGAGAAGCAAAGACTAGGGGCATGAGCTTTTATTTGCTTTTTGTTTATTGGTTTAGTTCCAATGATCCAATGAATCTATATAAGAGGGGTGTCCACTATGAGAGCCTTCATCACGTGTTGGATAGCCATGTGTACCTCAACTCCTTTTATATGGAAACTTTGGTGAGGTTGGTTCTTCTCCTTATTTGTTTGAGTGACTTCTTTCTGCTACAAGTGGAATTGCAAATGCTCGTATTGTGAAGTGAACGTAAGGGTCACTGTGAGCACCTTTGATATGATTATCATTCACTTAGAAAAAAGAAGAAACTCTCATGTGTCTGGCATGTTTGTATGCAAGCAACATTCAGGTCATTCTAGAAACTATGCTTTGATGCTTATGTTAACTTGCTAAATCAAAAGGAATAGGTGTTCAGGTCATTATGGCTTCTTGTGCCTCAATGCTTACACCTCATTCTGACAAATCTAAGACTAATGTCATATTCATATTCTCATGATTTCAATGTCAGTGAGGGTTGTATGGCATCCTACGATTGTTCCTTACTAAAAAATCTATGATGATAACCTAATGGGTCCAACAACCAAGTCCTAGGGTTGCATTTAGCTTAAGCTTGCATTTTCATTCTAGGCTTGCATTGAGACAATATTTTGATGCTCACTTCATTGTCTTCTTCTGGATTTATTCACCAAGGGTTCTCATCTTATGTCCCAAGCTTCATCACGACTGCAAAGTGCTCTATTTTGTGCAAAAACCTCACCCTTGGCTAAATCGACTACTCTGAATCCATTTTCAAGATCGAAATCAAAATCTGACATCTCTAGATAGCTCAAAATCATATTTTAAAATTTCTAGGATCAACACGATCAAATGCTTGTGTAGTCAATCTTCTGGTAATGTTTTCTTGTCAGAATCTTATCTCATCATCATTTTCTCAGGATCTTCAATGTTTTCATCAAAAGTCAAATTTGGTCAACCATGGTCAAACTTTGTCAACAAGACCTCCAAATCACTCTAAATCACTCCTGCAGCTTCTCGATCCTTCTGTAATCTATTCTGAGTTCCTCTAGATCTTTGATTTTCTCTCTATCTGCAACCTTTCGCTATCAATCATCTTTCTGACATCATCTTTCAATTTCGCTCCTGAGGGGGCAGGATGATTGCATCATTGAATCTTGTTGAATCAGTCTGATTTGAATCAAAAGTTCTCATCACTAGGGGCATCTTTGGGCCTCTCATCTTGTCATCTATCTATTAGGTATCTGAGAAACCTAACTTGGATCCTTGAGGATCAAGCTTCATTCTAGAGATGGTTCTCAAAATCTCATTAGGTATTGGGGCAATCTAACCCTAATCCGTGAAAGTCAAGCTTCATTTTGGAGATGGCTCTCGAAATCTCTTTTTGACCGTTATCTAGGAAACCCAACCCAAGTCTCAGAGGACTAATCTTCATTTTGGAGATAGTCCTAAATCTACATCAGTTATCATTTAATCAATGGGTATTGGAGTAATCTAACCCTAACTCCTAAAGATTGAGCCTCGTTCTGGGGACAGTCTTCCTTCAAAGTGGTAATCTGACCGATGTCTTCGCAATCTAACTTAGACTTCAAAGAATCAAGCTTCGTTCTGGAGATGGTTCTACAACTTGATCTGATCGGTGTCTTGGTATTCTAACCTCTACTTCTAAGGGTTAAGCTCTGTTCTGGAGATAATCCTAAAACCTCATCATTTATCACATCAGACTATTCTTTGAATCAACGCATTTCTCGCACATCAATTCAAAGAGGGGCAAATGTAATACCCCAAAATTGGCACCTTGCAATTCTAATCAATTTTGGTGCATTCCTTTGAATCTCTACATCATTAAAATCCTATTGTACTAGGCAATTCTGTCTCCTAATTGACTTTATTTGAATTGGTGTCAAATGAAAAAAAACCTAAATTTGCATTAATCATACACTATATTTAATTCCTAAATATTCGACTTTTATTGGCTAAATAATCCCTATGATTAATTAATTTGATTCTAAAGTCCTAGTACTTTAATTAAATTAATTCCACCCCCTTTAGCTAATACACATCAAAGGAATTAAATATTATTTGGTTATTTAAATGGATTATCCCCACTTGAATTTAATAATTCAAATAATGTGAAAAGCCACCCATGTGGCCATAATTCATTTTCTTAATTAAATAATTCCTCCAAATTGTTTCACCTCCCACCAAGGAGATGAAGAGATGACCATTTCTCTCAAAGAAACTCTTCACTCTCCACCCAAGCTCTTCTATATTATGAACCTCTCTTTCCTCATTTGAAGAGGCAATTTTGAGAGCACTAAAACTATAGCGAATTTTTGTCTCACTTTCATATTTCCCAAGCTTTGATAATATTGCATTTTAGAATAATCTCATTTTAGCATAATCTTGCACTCATATTAATTAGTTTGTTTACTTTTCTTTAGACTAATTCTCATCTTTCATTTTCAAGCTTTAGATTAAATCTACATTCTCATATTTCTTTCAAGTAAATATAGTTTAATTTGCACAATCATTCTTAGTTTAATTGCAATTCAATCTTCTTATGCATTTTAAATCCTCCATTTTAGAATTGGTCTATGGTCGTTGGGCTCTCTTTCTGAGAGTAAATTCAAACACCCCATCTAAATAGGAGGTGACAGGTCGATTCAATCGAGATTGAGAAGTGAATAATTCATATTCATTTTCATAATTCAAATCATTGAGCAATGATTATGTCATGTCTATGGCTGAATTATAGGTCAACATTTAGACATAAACAACAACCACTATCAATGATCCATGTATCATTTTTATTAACTTTAGAAATGAGTGTTTCCTCTACATACCTTTCTTCTTCCTCAGAATCATCCTTCATCGCAACAAATACTACTTCAATGTCATCATCTGTGTCAGTATCAGTATCATTCTCTTTAGCAATGTAACATACCTTTTTTCCCTTATCATTGTTGTCTCGGTTATCTTTGTTGTAGTGTTTCTAACTTCTGTTGTTTCTCCTCCCATAGCTTCCTTCACCAGATCAATCTTTGTTTCTATCATCTTCTTTCCTGTTTGGGCATCTAGCAACAATATGACCAACTTCTTTGTAGTTAAAACATGCTAAAGATAATTTACCCTTATATCTACCTTTACCTTTAGGTAATCTCCTGGCCATAAGAGCTTCAAGCTCATCAAGCTCATCATCAGTATTATTGTCACTATTATCATGTCTATTGCTAGATTTACCGATCTTTAGAGAAGACATAAAAGTAGACTCAATAGATGGTACAACACTATTATCAAAGTTGTTTAGCTCAAAGGTTGTTAGCTGACCAATCAGATTATCAAGAGTAAGAGTATTACCTAGTACAGACCTCATTTCATGCATTGCAGATATTCTGATTGCATAAGTAGGCAATAAGATTCTCAAAATTTTGCTTACCAATGTTTCTTCCTCAATGACACCACCAGATGCTCTAATAGCATTAACTACCTCTTTTATTCAGTTTGTATACTGTACAATGTTCTCTCCTTCTTTCATTTTAATATCATCAAGTCTCCCTCTTAAACTTTCAACTTTGGCTCTTTTCACATTTGCATCTCCACCATAAACTTGAGTAAGTTTATCCCACATTTCCTTTGAAGTAAGGCAATCTTTGACATCTTCAAATTCGGTATCAAACAAAGAAGTAGCAATCTCCATCGTAGTAATATTATGCTCATGTCTATCTCTCAATTGATCAAGAGTCAAAGGTCTTGTAGGCGGTGCTAAGTAGCCATTATCCAATAGGGTGAGATTAGAATTCCCAATTCCAAATATATGAAGTCTCATTCGGCTTTACCATATTGTAAAGTTATCCTTGGTCAGCTTTGGCACTTCCCTCTTATACATTTTGTGATCTTTCTGCTAAAGTCCTTAAAACTCTATTCCAAGCAACAAATATGCTCTAATACCAATTGTTAGAATAACTGAGAGGGGGGGTGAATCAGTTAGATTAGTTATCCAATAGTCCCAATTACAAAATGTATCTTTTAAAACAAATTTAGCAAATATCTGCAGCTCGGTAACATAGAATACTAAACTGTCTATGCCTTTACTGATTACCAGTTAATTACTCACTGTGATTACCAACCAAATCAAATATGCAACATGTAAAGTATGACAACAAAGAAATCATCACATAAACACATAACACAAAGATTTAACGTGGAAACCTTGTTAAGGGAAAAACCACCTAGGACCGGTAACCTAAAATATTGTTCACTCTTCTGAAGTGAGCTCAGGGAAGAGCCAACCTGTTAAAGGTTACAAAACACACTATAAGGTGTGACCTTGTTAGAGGATTTAAGACTAACAGTTATCATCCAACCAGCATTCACTATGGGGTAGATAGGATAACAATGTACATTCTATGAATGAACATAGGGCAATCATAAGACGGTTAAGTCCACTCGGTTAAAAGATTTTTCTGTTACAATGGTTAAACTAAAATAGTAGGTGATCTTATTACAATACAACTTGATTTTGCAAATGTTCAAATCTATTCTAAGCCCATAAAAATCCTCTGATCAATATTTCAATTCAGTTCTTCAACATTCAATAACTTATTGTCCCTCGGTAATAACTCTCTAACGCTCAGTACTATTCTGCAGTTTGGTTCTTCTTCAACCAGTCTGATCAAGCATGCATGAAGCTATGTTCACGTGATATCTCTACAGTCTCCTTCGGGTGTAGTTTCAATAATGAAACCAATGTCGCTTATATAGACAAGTAAACCATTTTCTTTTCATCCATCAAATTTTGCCGCTTAATCTCCTTCATTGATTTTTCCTCTTAAACCTTCCTCGGCAAATGTGTCAATAACTCATTTCAATTCCATCCTTTAGATCTTCTTCTAATTTTGTTAGTCGTGGATCTCATAAAAAACTTTATCTTCAACCTCGAAATCATACACATTCCAGCTCATCAATTTATGTCGGCTAAACTAACCATTTATTTCTTTCATCCATACTTGGTTAACAAAGAAATGTGTCAGCGAACACAAGCTCGATTAATATTGTCACTTGGTATACACTACACTAGCTCAGTGTATACTGAAGTGCTTCATTTACCGACCACACTGCTTTGTACATTTTTGCTTCCAACTTCATAACAAATTAATGCAACATAATCAAGTCAACTATATGAAGTCATTGACTCATCAATATGTTACCAAAAGTATTCCTTATCCTCATCTGTCATATCCATCTTCCTCTATGTAGATATCTCAGTTCTCCATCTTTTCTCTCCTCTTTATAGATGTTTAGATATTTGCAACTATCATGATAAGTATTGTCAAAACTAGTTGACATCAATGACAACAAAATAACTGATTTAATTATCTTACATATCATTTTAGTACTTGGTGATCTCTAATCACTGATCTTCAAGTCATTTGGGCACTCAATCAGTTGTAGTTCATCAATATATATGTTTGTACATGCTCTTCTTTTATATGAGATTTCAGGTACCGGCTATTGACTTCTCTGAATTGTTAGGATGAGCATGTCCTATCGCATTATCTCAATTGTAAGAGAGGGGAGATAGCATCCAGGTCTAAATCCCAACTTAAACCAATTATTGTCCTCAAATAGTGGACAAGTATCTTATTTTCTACCCTTTGAATTTGTTAAGGTGACATCATTCATGAACCCTTTCTTTGAGCTTGATTATTACTTTATGGATTTGATCAGTTTCTCCTTCATGTTTGTTTTTTGAGTGTCTTTATGTGAATTTTGTGTTATTAAGCATTAAAGAATTAATTACGATTAATTTTGAGATTAAAATAATTATGTCTTATGAATATAGAAATATTAAATATATGAATATTTAATTAATAAAAATTAATTAAATATCATTGATCATTTAAAAGACTTAATTAGAAGTCTAGTTATGAAAATAAGGATTCAATTAAATATTAAATCAAAATTTAGTTTAAATGTTCAAAAAATATAAATTGATATTATTTATCAAATTGCCTAATGAGTGGTGTTAAAGATATTAATTATAATTAAAATCTAATCATGCATTATATGCACACCAGTTAAAAGGAATTGAGTTATCAGTTCTAAATTAGAAGATTGAGTTAAGAGACTTAACTGAGGGATTAGTTATAATTCATTTTAATAAATTAATGAATTGATATTTAATTATCAATTTGGATATTATTAATATGCTAAAAATATTGATTTTTAATTAAATATTATTATGCATTTAAATTTGTACATTCAGTTAATAAAATTGAAATATAAATTTAAGATTAAAAGTTGAGTGATTTGCATGAATTGGAATTATTAATTAAATAAATAATTCTTTTAAATAAATGATTGATAAAAATGAGGTAGGAGTTGAGTTCTGATTTCTGTGAGTTTGAGTTAATTATTTTTATTATTTTTAACAATTGAGTTCTCATTCCTGATTGTGAGTTGCATGTTTAAAATTTGGTTTGTTGGGTTTTCTTTATGAGAGTCATTTTTGGCCATTAATTGGGACACAAGTTTTGGAAGGTTTTACAAGCTTGGCTCTGGATTGGAATTCAAGGAATTTTGGTAAATCTTGGGATCTTAGAAGTTTTGGATTTGTGTTTTGGCCTTTATGTGTGTTTCATATTCAACTTATGGAATTAAGGTAGGGCTTGAAAACCCTTAAAAATATTTCTTTTTAAAAAAATTGTTCTCTTCATGTCTTCCAAATAGTTATTGTGTTTGGATTGATTGGAATGCATGTCTTTCTTTGTTTGTGGAAATTGGAGGAATACCATTGTAGTTGTGTTATGTATAAGAGATTTGATGACTATTGAAAAATAGTTGAAAACTCTAAGCTCTCTTTGAAATAGAATTGTACCCCGAAATAATTGAGAAAACTTTAGAATTCAATCAACTAGGGTTTGAGTTGAATTCTGGCTAAAAATCCTTGCAAATATATCAAAATTAGAATTAGAAAATGGATTGGGTAAATTTGTATTTGAATTCAATTTTTGAAAAGAATAAGAGTTTAATTATAGTTTTTATCTTTATTTTATATATATATATATATATATATATATATATATATAT
This sequence comes from Chamaecyparis obtusa, assembly GCA_027943335.1. Classification (NCBI taxonomy): domain Eukaryota; kingdom Viridiplantae; phylum Streptophyta; class Pinopsida; order Cupressales; family Cupressaceae; genus Chamaecyparis; species Chamaecyparis obtusa. Next base: position 300,443 of record BSBK01002706.1, read on the forward strand.
ATATATATATATAATGTATATATATTAAATAAGATAATAGAAAATCTATTTTGAAATAAATTATTATTATTATTTATTAATTTTTGGAAATTTAAAACAAAAATTATAATTATTATTTATTAATTTTCAGAATTAAAAGGCATGTTAATGGGCCTAAGAGGGTTCAACCTCTGGGTGATTTGGGGTCTTTGTCTATTTGGAAACCCCCTGAAAAAGGTTGGATCAAAATTAATTTTGATAGAACGTCAAAAGGAAATCCTGGATGCTCAAGGGCAGGGTTTGTTTCCAGGGATGATGAAGGTAATCTAATTGCTTTAGGGGAAAAAATATTGGAGGATGGCTCAAATAATTCAAGGGAATGCTTAGCAGTTGTTAATGCTACATTAATCGAATGGAAGCTAGGATGCAAGAAGATTCACCTGGAGGGTGACTCTCAGTTAGTGGTTAATGGTATCATCAAAGGTGAGATGGATAGATGGTACCTAAACAAACATATCAGAAGGATACGGGAATTATTGGAATCATTTGAAGATTTCAGGGTGATGCACGTGCGTAGAGAGGCCAATTCTTTGGAAAATTTACTATCCAATGTTGGTGTTAAAGGTTCTTTGGAACACAAGGTTAAAATGTTTGAAGACTTTAGTATTCTTCAAAAGGAAGATTTAAACTTGTTTTAAAGTTTCCTTTTTGGCATTATTATGACATGGCAGGGTGATGAAATCTTTATGTTTTTGGTGGCGCTGGAGTTTATGAAGGATCATGTAGAGGACAATCATTAATGGTTATTAAGGGAGGGACGGATGGTTGCATATTTTTACAGATTTGCATAAGGTGGGGAAAGGTGTTGATTAATGATGGCATGCTTTTCGCAACTTGAGAACTCTCGGTGATGGCTTTAAAGAGCCTTGCATGATAGATGAGTGGAGTGCATTGAAAATTTAGTAAGAAGAGCTAGAGTTTTCCTTTTGGTCGACTATGGAGGTGAATTTCTCACAGTCATCACCTAGGAAAACCTTGGGATTTTGAGGAAGTATATCGTTTACAAGAATGAGGCATGTTTTTAATTTTAATAATCTAGATTTTTTGTCTGCAATTTATAAAATGTTTGGGGATAAGTTTCTGAATTTTGACCTTAGGCCATGCACAAACTTGGAGATTTCATCTTTTTTGTGGCTTTGGCATTGATGGTGGGTGAATCCAGGGAGGAGGTGTTGTAAGTTTCTCAAAGGTGCTTGGTCCCAAAATGGGTGGGAGGTTTGGCTCCTATTGTGTAGAGAGAAAAAATTGGGAGCGGGATTCATATGGATGATGGTATGTGGCATTTGGTAGGTGGTGGTGATGGGGAGTTGCAACCATTAGTCTTGTGGTCGTCGAACCACCCATTGGACTTGCATTTTCCACAAGTGAGGAAAGGGTGGTAGGAGTTACTAGGTTTTCTAAAGAAGATTTATGTGGAGAAAGTGGAGGTGGAGGGTGTAAGGAGTTGGATGTAGAAGACTAACCCCCCGCAGGTCTTCAGCTCTAGTTGGAGCAAATGGTGTGCCCTTACTGTGTAGACAAACTCAAGTGGGTGGGTGTGGCTTAAGGGAAGGGAAATTTAGGCATTCCTCGGTGGCTGGTGGGGTAGCTTGAGAAGGTTTTACAGTTGGTGTTGATGTTAGTTTTCTCCAAGAGGCTAAGAAGAGGAAGGTGGTTTTGGAATCGGTGTTCGGTGGTGGGGGTTTGGGTGTCATGACAATAGGTGCTTCGGCCAATGCACGTGGTGGTAAGTCTGGATAGAAAAGTTGTGAAGATTTTCCAAACTTCACGAGGGATGAGGTTGTCCACTGGTTTGAATGATGTTGTAAATGGTCCCTATTTCTAGTTGTCTAGTGGATTTCCAACGTGTAGATGCATAAATTTTGGATAGCATTTTGGACTTTTTTTTGTATGTAATGAATTTCTATTAGCATATTTTTTGGGTATCTAGTTTAGTTTTGTTATTTCAACAATGCATCCTTACCAATGTATGGAAAGCCCAAGAGTGGCATCGTATGTAAAACTTTTATGGAATTAATAAAATATCTCTATTATCTATCAAAAAAATTTAGAATTAAAAATAATAATTATGGGGGTGGGGATTTATTTCCCCCACCCCACGACAGGCAAAGTTGTCGGGCATCTTGTTGTCGTTAGCATCCAAAGCTATTACGATAGCTACTGCCACAGTAGGGTTGTTGTAAGGCAACCGTGGCGAGGGCTAGGCCCCCCACATAGGGTTTTATTTTATTTTAAATATATATATATATATAATTTAAATCTTAGTTCATAATTAATTAATATTTAGTAATTAAATTTATTAATATTATTAATTATTAATTATTAATTATATTAATTATTTCATTATATTAATTTTTAGTAATTATATTTAATAGTTAATTTATATAAAGATTATTATAAAATAATCTATAGAAGTTTTATATTATTGACTTTTGTTAAAATTTAATTATAGTGTTATTTAGTAATTTTTACTCAATAAGTAAATTTGTATAAAGAGTATTACAAATTAGTTTATTGAAAGTTAAATTTATATTATGTTAATTGATCATCATCTTATTAATCCAGTCAGTTATGACTTAGGATTATTGAAATTAATAACATTAAATAATCTATTTTGATATGGCAACAAATACCTTTCATCGGTTTGTGCATTTTATGTCATGGTGTTTTATGGTAAATGTTTTGATTTTGATTGATCATGTGAGTAGAGTACACCTTAGGTGGAATTTTATCTTTTGAACTTAAATTAATTTATGAAATTAATTATTTCACACTTGAGTTCATATGGAATAAATTTATAACCATTTTGGTGTCTCAATTATAAGAGTATTATTTTGGGTTTCTCTGTGATATGATATCTTGTGTTCTCTAAGATCTTAATCTTTAACCATAGAAGGTAATGACCATTCCTGTTTGGAGTCTTAATTAACTTGGTCACCTTGTTTCTTTTATTATGATGATTTTATGATTTAAATAATGATCTTTGTGGATTTATGTTTTACTCAATGGTTGGAGAATGATCCTATTGATGTTCTTGATGATTACTAAACTTGTGTTATGCGACTATGTGTATATGGTATTTGGTGATTGTTATGTCCAGTATGTGATGGACAGTTTGGGTCCTTATATAGGATGAGATATTGTTTATTATGCTCCAACGCTTTTCTTTGATGACATTCATGGCTTACTGATTTATGGAAGTCTTTTATGATTTTGGGTTTTCTTTCTCTTTGGTTATTTTGTTGAGAGCATTAGGGTAGGTTATCTAAGAGCATAGAAGAGAAGTGGCTTACTTTGGAGGTGTTGGATCCCTAAAGTGGCTACCTGGGTATCCTTTTTAAGTTGATTTAATAAATTAATTAGGATAGAAACATTAAAAATATAATTGTGTCTCGCTCATGCCTTGAGTGCTAGTACAGGCTAGGATGGGAGTGGGAGAAGATGTTTTCTCATCTAGAGAGAGATGTTGAGATCAAGCATAGATGGTTTTTCCTTGTCTGTATGAAAGGATGATTGACATCGCATGGAGTCACTAGGGGGTCGGGGGCCAGAGAGGCTACTAGATGACCTTAGAGTTGACTTATGTGATGACACTTCCCTATGTGTGCCTCAAGTTCCTATGTTGCATTTGGTACACCTTTTTTGTGCCCTGATCATTTATACTTGATAACTTGTAACTACTTATTACCATTTTACCTTGTGTACTATTGCATTAGTCTTGATTGTTTGAATGTATCCTTGAGTGAGGCTTGGTGTTGTCTCCTCAGCACGGTGGGAGTGGACTTCTTGGTTCCACATGGTTGAGTGGTAGTGATTCTATTACTATTGAGATCTGACGTTCATGACTTTGTGCTTGGATGATCCTTGATGTTGCTTCTATCTTTGCATTCCTGCTTGGAGACTTTCTTAGGAGATGTATATCTCATATTCCATTTTTATGTATTGGTTAGTGACCTTGATTTTAGAGATGTATATGTTTTTTACTATATTACTGTTATCCATGCAACATGTGTAGTGAAGTTGCATTATCTTGAAGACTATGATGTATCAGTTTATATCTTATTGTATTTACTTTTATTTCATTGATGTAATAGATATATCTTATCATTCAATTGAAATGAATATGTTAGTATAATTTATAATTTGTGTTCTTTTCATTATGATTAAGTAAAGGATTAGGAATACTTTAATTTGGGTTTTAAAATGAACCGAAGATATATCATGTGATTATGTTATGATTTATTCTTAATAAATTAATTATATTTATGTAGTTCTATGTCGTGGAACCCTTGAGACTTTTAATATGTACACGAGTTACATTTAGGAATATTTATTGTCTTGCATTATATTTCTTTCGCATTTTTATTCATTATTGATTATAAACTCTTTAAAAAATAATATTCGGTAAACTTAGTAACATGTTTAGATTAATTTCTCCTAGGTTCCCTGGCAGGGCATTACAAAAGAAAAATTATAATTGCTTCAATTCTAGAAATAGGAGAAAAGGTATCCTCAAAGTCAATACCTTCCATCTATGAATATCCTTTGTAAACCAATCTAGCTTTTTTCCCCACCACTTCGCCAACTTCATTCAATTTGTTTTTGAAAACCCATTTTGTTCCAATCACATTCTTGTCCTTCATTTTGGGAACTAGGATCCATTTTTTATTCTTTTCAATCTATTCTAGCTCTTCGTTCATTTTCTTAACCCAACTTTCATCTTTTCAAGCTTCATCAATATCTTTAGGTTTAACTTTTGAAATCAAACAAATTTTATTTTTGATTCTAGCATGTTTTCCTCTAGTTAAAACACCTTGACCTCTATCACCAATAATCTAATTTTCTGAATGATTTAACCTTACATACCATAGAGTCTTTAGATTTTCTTTTTTAGTAGACTCTTGAGTTTCCACTTCTTCATCAATAACTTCTCCATCTTTTTATGTTGATCCATTTTTATTTTTATTTTGATTCTATGCTTGAACAATCTAATTTTCTTCTTCATCATCTGATTCATAACTGTGTGAATTGACCTATTTCTGATAATTCTCATCAACTTTCACATTATCACTCTCCACTATCTTCCTCAATTGATTGTTAAAACATTTATAAGCTTTTATCTTTATATAATAACCAAGAAAGATACATTCATCACATCTAGGATCAACCTTCCCTAAATCTCCATCTCTCTTGATATAATATTTAATTTCAAAGATTCTAAAACACTTCAATGTGGAAATATGTCCATACCAAATTTCATAAGGATTCTTACTAGTACCATGCTTTATTTGAACCCGGTTCAAAGTGTAGACTACAGTGCTCACAGCTTCTCTCTAGTACATCTAAGGCACATTTTCTTCCATCATCATAGTTTTTGTAGTGTCAAGAATATATATGTTCCTTCGCTTTGCAATTCCATTCTGCTAAGGGGTTTGGGGGGAAAACATCTACATTCTTATTCCATTCTCTTCAAAGTATGCATTAAATTCACCTAAATTACATTTTCCACCTCTCTCTAATCTCAAACATTTCAACTTCAATCTTGTCTCAGTCTCAACCATGGCTCTAAAGACTTTGAATTTGTCAAAAGCTTCTAATTTTTCCTTCAAAAATGTAACCCACATCATTCTTGAATAGTCATCAATGAATAGTATGAAATATTTTTCACCATAATAGCTCTTAGTTCTTGTAGGACCACACAAATTTGTATGCACCAAATCTAACAATCCTTTTAAAGAATATATCTTGCTTTTAACAATATATCTTGTTATCTTTCCCAACTGACATTCCTTACACATAACATTATTAGGTTTCAATAATCTAGGTAGATCTCTTATAGCATGTGCAGTACTTATCTTCACAATGTTATCAAAGTTTACATGAAAAAGTCTCTTATGCCACAACCAATTGTCATCAATTCTAGCAATCAAACATTTATCCTTTGTGCTATTCAAATGAAAAACATTACCTCTAGTCTTGGCACCTGATGCAATCTCATTTCTAGAGCTTCCTTTGATTATGCATTTCCCATTCTTGAATTCCAACTTGTATCCTTTACCAACAAGTTGTCCAACACTCAAAATATTATGCTTTAAACCTTCAACTAACAATACATCATCAGTATTATTCTTACCATCAAGTGAAATAAAACCTTCCCCTTTGATAAAACAAAGTGTATTGTCACCAAATCTGACACCACCACCATCATACCTTTCCAATTTCACAAATTTGTTCTTATCTTCAGTCATATGATGTGAACAACCACTGCCTATTACACATTCATCTTTTACTTCAACATGTGTAGTTAGGAATTTCTCTTCATTCAAGAAACTAGGATTCTCATCTCTAATAGCAATAAAGACAATCTCAAATTCACTCTTTTCATATTCATCATCAATCACACAATCAATAGTAGCTAAATAACATTTCTTGTGATATTTAGGCTGAAACTTTCTATGTTTATACTTTGGAACTCTCTCAAGAAATCTAGAAGCAAAATTACCAATCTTATTGCAAGTAAAACATTTCAAAGGTATCTTCCCTTCATACTTACTTGAAACCTTAGGCACTCTCTTTGAAATTAGGTCTTCTAGATCTTTTAACTTTCTTTCTTCTTCTTCAATTTCTTCCCATTCCTTAGCATATCTAGATCCCAACTTAGATGAACTTGAAGATCTCTCACCAAAATCATAATTTTACTTATCCTTAGAAATAGTAGCTTTGAATATACATTCATATTTAGGAAGATTATCACAAAATCTATTCATTTCAAAATTAGATAACTTACCAACTAGTGAATCTCTTTTCACCTTAAAAGGGATCATGATCTCTTCAATTGCAACAACTTTATTGTCACAAGAAGGAGGAAAAGGTCTCAAAATTTTAGAAATAGTCTCATCCTCATCCAAATTTCCACCAGCACTTCTGATTCCACAAACAAGTTTTGTTACCTTCTAAACATAGGCTTGAGTACTTTCATCTTCACTCATCCTCAAGGCTTCTAACTTCCCTTTCAAACTCTACAAGTTCGCTTTCTTTACAACAATATCTCCTTCATGTAATGCTTCAAATTTTATCCATACCTCGTGTGCAGTTTCCAACTCCATGATTTTTTTACATTTGGCATTTGGCACTCAATAAGGCTTCCTTGGCTCTCATGTTATATCTAAATTCTATCTTCTCATCAGTAGTATAAATGGTCAAATTTTTAGGAGGCTTGTAATCTTTCTTTGTAACATCCCAATATTCTTCTCCAATGCATCTCAAATATGTAATCATTATTTCCTTCCATAAAGAATAATTGGTTTCATCAAGTCTTGGACTATCCTTCTTAAAAGTTTCCATCCCAAATCACCTCAAGTAGTTAAGCTTCAAAAAGAGGATCTAGCTCTGATACCAATTGATAGAAATAAGGCAACACACACAACTGAGAGGGGGTGAATCATTTGTCTCCAAAATAGTTGTATCACAAACCAAAACTTATCAAATGCTTAACTTATTAACTTAGATGTGAATGTAAAACATTAAAGAACTAAACCATCATCACAAGAACACATAACACTAAATTTCTTGTGTGGAAACCCGGTTAAGGGAAAAACCATAGTGGGGATCAAACCTACAAGATGATGTACTAGCACATATAACCCTATAAAAGGTACAAAGGGGAATGCACATGCATTCAAGCATACTACCTAAAAGAGGGCAATAACCCTTGGGCAACAATCCAAAATACAACTAGGACTACAACCCCAAAGATGGACTACAATCCACTATGGACAATAATCCACTAATTTTGTGAACTAATTGATATAATCTCATATATGCCAATACAACTCTGATGAAGTACAACTTTGTTATGATTTTATTTTAGATTCCACTCATACCTCTTCGTACATCCATTGATATCATTCTATCTAGCATCACTCTCTCTCCATCCATCCATCCATACATTCACAATACCAAATGATTACATCTTTATATGAATTACATCAATATATAACAACAAGGTTGGCCAAGGACCTAATTACAAAATATTACAAGAGTAATACACAATCCTCAAAGAGATCCAAAAAAAGTCAGCTAAGACTTAGCTAGGACCCAAATTATCAACCATAAACATGCTACAATCCATATAACATGCCACAATCCTTCACAAGACTCTAACTCTCCAAGTCAGCCAAGAACACTAATACTTCTCAAGAAGATCATTGAATCTAATCACATAATATAATGTGTGATGATCTACAACTGATTGAATATCTAAATAAGTTGAAGGAATGATGATTAGAGATCACCGAGCTACTTAAGTGATATGTAAGATGATTAAATCAGTTAATATGTTGTCATTGATGTCAACTAGTTTTGACAATACTTATCACGATAGTTACAAACATCTGAACATATGTAGAAGGAAGAAAAGATGAAGAACTGAGATATCTACATAAGGAAAAGATGGATATGATAGATAAGGATAAGGTAAACATTGGGTAACTTATTAATGAGTCTATGGCTTTATATTGTTGACTTGAGCATGTTACATTAATCTATTGTGAAGAAGAGATTTGAATTGAACAAGTCAATGTGGTCAGTAATTGAAGACTTTTGTATACACCAAGCCAGTGCAGTGTATATTGAGTGACAGTAATAACTGAGTTAGTTATCACCGACACATTTTAGTATTAACTGAGTATGGATGAAAACATTAAATGCTAAGAACAGCTGACTGAAATTGATGACATGGAAGTTGTTATGATTTCAAGGTTAACGATGAAGTTTTTTATGACATCCATAGCTAACAAAATCCAGAGATGATCTAAAGTATGAGATTGAAACGTGTTAAGGACACATCTGCCAAGGAAGGTTTAAGCAAAAAAATGGACGAAGGAGATTAAGAGGCAAAATATGATGGCTGATATGAAAATGGCTTACTTATCTATTTAAGAGACATGAGTTTCATTGATGAAACATGCCGAACAAATAGAGACTACAGATATTTTGCATGAAATTTTTATTTATGCATTCCTGATCAAACTAGTTACAGAAAGAACTAGGCTATAGACATTACCAAGCGTCAGAGAACTATTTACCAAGTGAAGTAAGTTGAGAACTATTGAGGAAGTAAATTGATTAATGATCAAAGGATTTTATGAGCATAGCATAGATCTAAATATTTGCAATTGATTTGTATTTGAATCAAATCATAACTGTATCAGTTTAACCATTGATTTAGCAAAATCTCTTAACCAAGTGGACTTAATAGTCTTATTGTATTACCCTATGACATTCAATGAATGTAAATTATTCTATTGTTGAACCCATAGTGAATGCTGGTCAAAGGTTAACTGTTAGTGATAAATCCTCTAACTAGGTCACACTTAACAGTGTGCATTGTAACCTTTAACAAGGTTGTCTCCTAACCGAGCTCACTTCAGAAGAGTGAATTATTTTGGGTTACTAGTCCCAGGTGGTTTTTCCCTTAGCAGGTTTTCCATGTTAAATCATTGTATTATGTGTTATTTTTTATGATTTTTTTGCTATCATACTTCACATACTGCATAGTTGATTTAATCAGTAATCATAATTTGGATAATTACTGGTATTTGGTAAAATGAACAGACAAATTGATATTTTATGTTACCTAGCTGCATAAATTGTTGAAATTGTTTTGTAATGTACATCTGGGAGTTTGGGACTATAGGATAACTTATTTAACTGATTCACCCCCCCCCCCCCTCTTAGTTATTCTAAAAATTGGTATCAGAGCATATTGGTTGCTTGGAGGAAAGTTTTAAGGACTTGAGCAAAAAGATCACAAGAAGTATAAGAGGGAAGTACCTAAGCTTAACAAAGATAACTTCACAACATGGCAAAGAAGGATGAGGCTTCACATATTCAGAATTAGAGAATCTTCTATACATCTACTAGAAAATAGCTACTTACAATCAAATGTTGGACCTTTGACACTTGATCAATTGATGGATAGACATCAACACAACATTACTAAGATAGAGATTGTTGCTTCTCTATCTGATGTTGAGTTTGAAGATGTCAAGGATTGCACTATAGTGAAGCAAATGTGGGATAAACTTGCACTAGTCTATGGTGGTGATGTGAATGTAATGAGAGCCAGAGCTGAAAGCTTGAGAGGAAAATTTGATAACATGAAGATGAAGGAAGGTGAGAACATCACATAGTACTCTAACTGAATCAAAGAGGTAGTCAATGCTATCCAAGGAGTAGGAGGTACTATTTTTGAAGACACTGTGGTAAGTAAGATACTGAGAACCTTATTGCCTATCTATGCAATCAAAATATTTGATATTCATGAAATGAGGTCTGCACCTAATAGCACTCTTACTCTTGATAGTTTGATTGGAAATTTAACTACTTTTGAGCTGAATAATTATGACAATAGTGTTGTACCGAGTGTTGATTCTTCTTTTATGTCATCTCTAAAGATTGGTAAATCTAGCAGTAAGCATAATATAAAGAATGAAAGTGATAGTGACACGGAAGATGAGCTTGATGAGCTTGAAGCACTTATGGCCCTAAGACTTCAAAAAGGTAAAGGAAGGTATAAGGTAAAGTTACCTTTAGCTTATTTTAATTGTAAAGAGATTAGCCATATTGATGCTCGATGTCCTAATAGGAAAGAAGAAGATAAAGACAATGACCGATCTAGTGATAGAAAGTTTGGCAAAAGAAATAATAGAGGAAACTGACAATACAACTGAGACAACTAAGACTACAAAGACAAAGGCAAGAAGGCATGTTACCTTGTTGGAGAAAATGAAGATGACACCGACACCAATACTAATGATAAAATTGAAGTGGTATTTGTTGCAATGAAAGATGATTCAGAAGAAGAGGAAAGGTATGTAGAAACAACCCTTATTTCTAAAGTTAGTAAGAATGATACTTGGATCATTGATAGTGGCTATACACATCACATGACTGGTGATGAAGATAAATTTGAACATCTTGAGCACTATAATGGAGGATCAATGAAAATGGGAAATGATACACCTTGTCAAGTGAAAGGAAAAGGGTCTATCTTATTGAATAATAGGATTAGATGTGATAATGCATACTGGGTAAAAGGAATTACCTACAATTTGTTGAGTGTAGCACAACTAAATAACTCAGGTCACTGAGTTGCATTTGAAAGAAAGAAGGTGAAAATTTATGATGAAAATGGAAAGCTTGTCGGTACTGGAGGACAATCAAAAGGTAATTTATTCTATCTTGACAATGCTGAAACTTCTAGTTTAGTGGTGAAGAATGAAGATGTATGATTATGGCATAAGAGGCTATGTCATGTGAACTTTGATAACATGATTAAGATCAGTACAAAGAGAAAATTTAGAGGTCTACCGAGTCTAACCAAACCTTCTCATGTTATGTGCAATCAATGTCAGAAAGGAAAGATGACCAAATCTAGTTTTAAAAGTAAAGACTATTCATCTAAAGGCATTTTGGAGTTGGTACATACCAACTTATGTAGTCCTTTGAGAACTCAAAGCTACTATGGTGACAAATATTTTATTTTATTTGTTGATGACTATTCTAGGATGATGACAATCATGTTCTTAAAAGAGAAATCTAAGGCATTCAAATTGTTTAAATGGTATAAGAATAAAGTTGAAAAATAAACCAGGAAAGACTTGAAATGCTTAAGATCTAATAGAGGTGGTGAGTTTATTTCTGATGAATTCACTAATTTTTGTAATGAGCATGGAATAAAAAGATAAGTTTCTACACCAAGGACACTACATCATAATAGAATTGATAAAAGGAGGAACCAATCTATTGTTGATTGTGCTAGAACATTGATGATTGAGAAAAATGTTGCACAAATGTACTAAAGAGAAGCAGTTAGCACTGCATTATACACCTTGAATTGAGTTCAACTAAAGAAAGACATGAACAAGAAACCTTATGAGTTATGGTTTGGCTATACACTGAATGTAAGTTATTTCAGAATCTTTGGAAGTAGGTGTTATATCATGAAAGATGATAGGAATGGAAAATTTGACTCTAAAGGTGATGAAGGAATATTTTTAGGATATTCTACTAAGAGTAAAGCTTATAAATGTTTGAACAAGGCTACTAATAAAATAGTAGAAAGTACTAATGTAAAAGTCGATGAGTTTGCTGAAAAGAATGATGAAGAAAGCATGAAGGAACCAGAGGACTATGGTAGGTTTACATATGTTGAGCATCTAGACTATCTACTGAAGCCACAGGTAGAGTCTATCGAGCATCAGGAAAATGCTACCAAGAATCAGCAACTGCAAACTGAGAACTAGGAAGAAGCTACCGAGCAAGAAAATGAACCTGAACCGAATGATGAGCAAAGAAGAGATCAAGTGCTAGCAAGATTTTTTAGAAGACATCATCCGCAGAACCAAATCATTGGAGATAAGCAAGTTGGCACAATGACCCGAAGTAAATTAAGACAAAACACATGCTTAGTTTGTGAGTTTGAACCTAAGAATGTTAGGGATGCACTTGAAAATGAGGAATGGATTAAGGCTATGAATGAGGAAATTGAAAAAATTGAGAAGAATAAGACATGGAAATTAGTACCCAAACCAAAAGATAAAAATGTAATTGGTGCTAAGTGGATTTTTAGAAACAAGTTAAATGAAAATGGTGAGGTCACTAGGAATAAGGCAAGACTTGTATGCAAGGGATATGCACAAGAAGAAGGTATAGATTATGGTGAAACATTTGCACCTATTGCTAGACTTGAAGGAATTTATATATTACTTACATATGCTACACATAAGGGATTCAAAGTATATCAAATGTATGTGAAATCAGCTATCTGAATGGAATTCTTGAGGAGGAGGTCTACATAGAACAACCGGAAGGTTTTGTTGATCCAAATCAGAAGAACATGGTATGTAGACTACACAAAGCTTTGTATGGACTAAAGAAAGTACCGAGAGCATGGTATGAAAGACTACATGCTTATCTTATCAGTATTGGCTTTGTAAGGACAAGTGAAAATAGTAGTTTGTACATGAAAGGAGAATTTGATGATAATATTTTGATTGCTGAAATTTTTGTTGATGACATAATCTTTGGTGGACATGATCTGATTTGAAAATCTTTTGCTAATGAAATGAGAAAGGAATTTGAGATGTCAATGTTTGGAGAAATTAAATTCTTTCTAGGTTCATAGATTATACAACAAGATGCTAGGATTTCCATCACTCGATCAAAATACATTAAAGAAGTATTAAAAACTTTTGGCATGGAAGATTCAAAACTAGTAGGAACATCAATAGTAATAGGATGTAAGTTGACAAAGGATGATGAATCTACAGACGTAAATCAGACACTTTAGAGATCAATGATAGGAAAATTGATGTATGTAGTACACAGTAGGCTTGATATAGCACATGCAGTTGGGATTGTGGCAAGATTTTTTGCCAATCCTAAAGATTCACATATGGTTGTTGTTAAAAGGATTCTAAGATACTTGAAGAAGACTGAAGACTATGGTTTATGGTACACTAAGGAAGGAAAATTTGAACTTTGAGTTTACACTGATGCAGATTGGGTTGGAAATATTGATGACTGGAAGAGCACAACTAGTGGAGTATTCTTTTTAGGAGAAAGGCTTGTGACTTAAATAAGAAAGAAACAAGAATACATTTCTTAGTCTACTACTGAAGCAGAGTATGTTTTTGTTGCTGCAAATTGTTCAAATATTGCTTTGATAAAACAAGTGTTGGAAGGAATGAATGAGGTAATCACTAACCCAATGATTATATATTGTGACAACACCAGTGCTATAAACATTTCCAAGAATCCTATAATGCATTCAAAAACAAAGCATATATCTATTATCACTACTTAAGGGAACAAGTTCAAGAGAAGTAGGTGAAACTAGAATTTGTAACATCTAAAGAACAACTTGCTGATATTTTTACCAAACCCTTACCGAAGGATACATTTGAGTATTTGAGGACTAGACTAGGGGTCTATCCCCTATCTATCAGTCACTAAGGTGATCAGGAGGTTACATCAACCTATACTTTATCAGAAAATCATTCATGTTGATGCACATAGCTCACACTTTAGGTTTTCTAAGGTTGTAAAAGATTGTAGAAGTTGGAATAGGAATTTGTTTATCAGTACATGAAGGTACTAGATCTGGACCGAACAATAGAGAATTACTTGGTTGCTGAAGAGTTGTTTATTTTCTTTGGCATTGTTGTCAAAGGGAGAGAGACTGCATATGAAATATCAGTTAGTGAGAACACAAAAAGGGAGAGGAAGTTCTATGGAATATCTATTGCTGAGAACTGAAAAAGATCAAATCCGCAAGGAGAGTCTGCATGGAATGTTGTTTGTTTTGTAGTGATTAAACATATTAAATATCAAGCTAGGGAGAGCTTACTGAGCTACAACATTTACCTACATAGTTGTAGAATACATGTTTGGTATGTGTATGGCATATTTTATATTGTTTGTGTTTCCATCAATTTCAAAGGGAGAGATTGATGATCAACAACTGATTGAATATCTAGATAAACTGAAGGAACAATGATTAGAGATCACCAAGCTACTTAAGTGATATGTAAGATGATTAAATCAGTTAATATGTTGTCATTGATGTCAACTAGTTTTGACAATACTTATCATGATAGTTACAAACATCTGAACATCTATAGAAGGAAGAAAAGATGAAGAACTGAGATATCTATGTAAGGAAAAGAAGGATGTGATAGATAAGGATAAGGTAAACATTGGGTAACTTATTGATGAGTCTATGGTTTTATATTGTTGACTTGAGCATGTTACATTAATCTATTGTAAAGAAGAGATTTGAATTGAACAAGTCAATGTGGTCGGTAATTGAAGACTTATGGATACACCGAGCTAGTGTAGTGTATACCAAGTGACAGTAATAACTGAGTTAGTTATCACCGACACATTTCAGTATTAACTGAGTATGGATGAAAACATTAAATGCTAAGAACAGCTGACTGAAATTGACAAGATGGAAGTTGTTATGATTTCGAGGTTAAGGATGAAGTTTGTTATGAGATCCATGATTGATAAAATTTAGAGATGATCTAAAGGATGAGATTGAAACATGTTAAGGACACATCTATCGAGGAAGGTTTAAGCAGTAAAATGGATGAAGGAGATTAAGAGGCAAAATCTTATGGCTGATATGAAAATAGTTTACTTATCTATTTAAGAGACATGAGTTTCATTGATGAAACATGCCAGACAAATAGAGACTGCAAAGATTTTGCATGAAGATTTTATTCATGCATTCCTGATCAAACTGGTTATAGAAAGAACTGAGCTGCAGACATTACTGAGCATTAGAGAACTATTTACCGAGTGAAGTAAGTTGAGAAATATTGAAGAAGTGAATTGATTAATGATCAAAAGATTTTATGAGCATAGCATAGATCTGAATATTTTCAATTGAGTTGTATTTGAATCAGATCATAACTGTATCAGTTTAACCATTGATTTAGAAAAATATCTTAACCGAGTGGACTTAACAGTCTTATTGTATTACCCTATAACATTCAATGAATGTAAATTGTTATCTTGTTGACTCCATAGTGAATATTGGTCAAAAGTTAACTGTTAGTGATAAATCCTCTAACCATGTCACACCTAACAGTGTGCATTGTAACCTTTAACAGGGTTGGCTCCTAATTGAGCTCACTTCAGAAGAGTGAATTATTTTGGGTTACCAATCCCAGGTGGTTTTTCCCTTAGCAGGGTTTCCACGTTAAATCATTGTGTGATGTGTTATGTGTTATTTGTTATGATTTTTTTTCTATCATACTTTACATACTTTATAGTTGATTTAATCGGTAATCACAGTTTGGATAATTATTGGTATTCGGTAAAGTGAACAAACAGATTGATATTTTATGTTACCGAGCTGCATAAATTTTTGAAATTGTTTTATAATGTACATCTGGGAGTTTGGGATTGTAGGATAACTGATTTAATTGATTCACCCCCCCTCTTTGTTATTCTAACAATGTGATCCAAAAACATGAATAGAACATGATCTAGAAACATGAAATACTACAACAATAATACAACCATCTATATCTCAAAATTCTCAATTGTCTCTGCACTATTCATCAAGAAAACTGAACACCAACAACTGTCACTCAAGAAGAATAGATTGCTAGCATATAAATCACAAACCTTCCAATATGAGGACACACATCCATGTCTCAAACTCACCACTAGTTTAGCAACCAAAAATATTCAATAATTGATCCAAACTGATCCAAAAATTACAACATTGTCTCTACTAAAATAACTAGAAAATTGTCCTTTGATAAATCATTCATAACTTCCTCAAAGCATTGGGAAAACCTCTACAACTTGAAAAAAAATCAAGTATAGACATTCCTCAACCATTATATATCTTATCAACAACTTATTTGAAATACACTATCCATATCAAACCAAAACTTTGAACTAAACAAACCAGGAAAATGTCAGGAATAAAAGATATGTTGACATTAATGACAAAACATCAATGTCAACATATATATGCATGAAATCTCCAACATGTATAATGTGAAATTTAGGATAGTAAAAAATCAAATAAAGATGGAATGTGAGAAATCAATTTGATAGATTGTTTGGGCCTAAAAAGGGCCTACATATTTTGCATTTTTTAAATGTTATTCTACAAATCATTTTTTATTTTTTTATTATAAAAACTTATGTATCTTTCCCTGAAGAAGTGATCTTTAGTTTGCAAGCCTTTTTTATTTTACCCTAGGGTAATGCATCCTAGTCTACAAGTTAGGGAGTGATGTGCTTCCTTGGTTGTGATATGAAAATAAATAATTGTATTACTAGTTTCATATATTGTGAGTTAATCCTCACTTTGCTTTTCCCCTACTTGTAAAATTCTTGGTGTTCTTTTTTATTCTAATTTGCTTCTATTTGTTTGTTTCTCTCACATTGATGAAATGGATTAAAGTTTGATAAATGAATAAATTTTATTTTATGCTGACTCAACCCCCCTAGATCCATATGTGATCAATAAGGATGACATACCATCTACATATATTAGATGCATCTTGTATAACAATTCAAAGTTCAAGTTGTCAATCTGTGTAAAGACATGTTGCATTAAGAGAGTTGCAACTTCCTTTAGGTTGTATCCCACAATATATAATGTATTCCTATTTTCACTTGTGAGGTTAGATTTGGATAGTAGATCCAAATAGATTTCTCACTTTTGATTTTTCCCTTGTTGGATTTTCTACATAAATCTAGTGTCCTTGTGCATAATGATTTTGTGTGTGTTTATCTTTCTAATTTTCTCTTTCGTAGATATGGTTTAGAGTTAAAGTTGCAAATTAAAATGTTTGAATTTGAGAAGCTAATGTTTCACCCCCCTTTTAGTATTCTAGTGTGTTCAACATATTATAGGTCATTTTCGCTTTAGCTAGGTGATTGTTTTGGATTCTTAGTTTAATTGATGCTCTCAATTATCAAATATTACATGGTAAGAGTTTAAAAATTGGTAAGACATTCATAGTAGACTTTTGTAAAATATAGAAAAGAAGAATAAAATGATACTCTTAAGAAAAATGTGCCAAAAGAATATCAAGGATAACCTACCACCTCATACCTCACCTCCCTCATATCCTTGTAGACACCTAGATATGATTACACAATTAGGTAATATTATTTAGTTCTCTCCTAAGGAATTTATTAATTAAATATTAATTATTCAATTGATCTATGTCATCCCTTGATTGATTAATTTATTTAATTAACTATAGTCCAATTAATTATCTAAATGACAACTCATAGTCTGATAATTAATTAAAACCCTCTTCCTCTATTAATTTAAACAAATGTGTCCATCTATTTAAATTAATTCATAAAACCCCTTTTCTTCCTATTTTGGATTTAAATAAAACATTTAATCCAATTTGAGTACATGGCTCCTAACTTTAACCCCTAACCTAACCAATCCCAACAACCTAACCTTGAGTTCCTACTCAACCCAAACCATTCACACATACTAATCACTCTTAATTAGCTAATGACCCATGATTAGATAATACAACCCTCCACTCATTCTCTCTCCTCCCATCACATCCTCCTAGTTCTCCCACTTGCCTCCTAATTCAAGCCTAATCACTCCCTAAACATTTGCACAATCATAATCGATAGATTAATAAATCCTAACCCAACCCAAGTCAACCCTAATGTCACATCCTCACATCCCCCAATTCCTTCACCTCATGTCAACCTTAAATTCTCTTACACATCCCTTACACACTTCATCTCCCTCTTACACATTTGTCCCCTCTCACATCTCCCAAAATGATCACATTCCCCCATACCTTCCAACCTCTCCCATTGTGACACTTGTCACAATGAGATGCATTTAAGAAATCACAATCCATGTTCTCTCTCTCAAATTAATCTTGACCCTTCCTTAGGTTTGCATCTTAACCATCCATTTACCTCTCTTGCCTATAAATTGAACCCTCTTCCCTTCATAAATCATCCATCTTTTATGCAAAGTTATCATGCCCATTTGAGAGCCAAAAACATCAAACACAACCTCCTAATGCCAAATTTTCCCTGCATTATTGAAGCTTGATAATAGTTCATGAGAACACATCCATTATTGGACAAATCTTCTACATATTTGGAGGCTTCTTGAAGGACAAGGTTTGCATCTTTCACAGTTTATTTGCTTGTATTTTTGTAAAACCTTGGTAAAATAAGTGACGTGAAAAAAATTAACTGAAGTGCTTTCTCTTTAGACATCGACCCCAAACCGGTAAATCCCCAATCGATATACAAACAAGGTGTTGAGAAAACTCTCACCTTATCCTCTCAAACTCAGGTGAGGCATGTTGATGGTAGTCCAAGGTAGGTGAATATCCCTAAAATTTTGGCATGGTCAACTAGGCTCTTAAGTGAGTCACGCACATACAAACCAATTGAGAGGATGCCACAGATCTTACTAGAATCCATTAAATCATAAACCTACCCAATCTACCCCTGAAGGCTTCCTAATCTTTGTGTAAGGAGAATAGTAATCTCCCCAAGACACTCATCATATCATTTCATCCTTGAGCATTTGGAACCAGCTAATATGACATCATGACTGGAGTCATTACATGCTTGGTGATGACTGTATTCTCATTAGCTCTTGGGTGTGTGCCTAAGTCAATGAGAAAAGGTTTTTAAGTCGCGTCATTTCCTTAGGATAGCAATTGTTTGTGTGTCTTTGAAGTTAACAAACTAGTGAAAATATTTGTTCAAACATACACAAATGAAATTACAAGTTCTTTTGCAAAAGAGAGAAAAATTTATTGTCATTATTCCCACAAGATTTCTTTGTCTCTTGTGGGATTGTTTGTCCATCATTCCAAAAGATCCAAAATTTTCTCAAAACCAAGCCAAGGTACACTTAACCTAGTTACTTCCTATCTTGACATATTTTCAAATCTATGCTCAGAGACTGAAGATAGTTGGACTTATGACTGAATCAGTGAAACACAAGAAAGAAAAGTTACCAACACCATGTGTGTATTGAGATAAAAAGGTCAGCGAATAAAAACTCAAAGATCACCAGCCTATCATAACTATGATCCAAGAAGAATAAAAGTATCAAGAAACTAGATAACATGGGTTACAACACAAGAGTAATGAAGTTTGTAGCATTTTTCCAAGTTAATCATTGATTTGTTACACTTTAAAGAGATAACTAGTTGGCATATCATATACCATGTCCTTTCAAATCTCATAAAACTATCTTAGCATCCTTACATCTTAGATCATCCCCTAGTTCCATTCATGTCATTCTCCTAGGTACCCTCAAATTAAGCAAAATCATCCTTATCCAAATCAAATATGAGATCATCTACCATCCAAGTAGCCACTTAGTGTCACCCCCCTTGAGTTTCTTAAAACCTTATCCTAAATCAAAATATCTTAGCTCCACCCATCAGACTAAGAATTGTCTAGGGTAGCTAGTACTTATCTTTGTAGGCCTCATCATCTCAATCTAGAGATTGGCTCACACTAACAAGGATCCCATCTTCCAAAGATCACAAGTCTATTTGAGGTCGACAATCCCCTCCATTTTGATCCTATTAGGATTAAGTAATACTAAGAGGGGGGTGAATCAATATTATAATACTTTAAATTAAACTTCAACCAATTGTAAATAAACCATATCAATGCTGAAATGAAAAGAACATAAACACATAACACATAACTCATAACACCATTATTTATTTTCAAGGAAACCCCAGCCAAGGGAAAACCCCAGTGGGGATGGTACCCACAACTATGCACTAAAATATTGAATCCTTGTTAGGAGATCTAGCCATGTTAGGAGCTGAGTATTACATAGTACATTTTCTTGTTAGAGGAATACAAGAACCCTGTTAGGGGTATACAAAAACCTTGTTAAAGGTGGTGAGCTTATAGCTCTTACAATCAAAATACTATCACAAAAGTGTCCTTCAAAAAATGAACTGCACAAGCATCTCCTATGCTTTGATAGTTCTAGTTATATATCTGTCAAGCTCAGATCTTGCATCTGTTATTCACATTTATCATATCATCCTCTCATCCATACATATCACTTTCACAAAACACTCTATACTTATACTAATTATGTCATCCATTTGGCTCCCAAATACAATATAAAACATAATAAATAATTATGCAAATGATAAATATTGAGTCAGTGATCTTATAATACCAAAGTGTCAGCAATATAAAAATTTCATCTAACTTAGCACGTTACCATTCCATCTGATCTTCCCTTAATCATCGTGACTATTCATATACCTTGTTTCACTAATTCTCTATCTTTGCATACCTTCACAATACTATATCTTACTAATATCAACACCAAAACTCAAGTGACCTTAACTAAAGGTCCTACATATCCCAAAATGTCTTCATGTAACTTCATAAGCCATAATAAAGCATATACCATCTTTGTTGACCAAAACTGTATTGCAGAATATTGTTATTCTAATTTTGTACTTAGTTATTTTTGTGATTGAGTCTCCAATACCTATTCTCACTTGATGCACTCACAACAACATAAGTGTTGCCATAAATGACAACCCTTAAGTGATCCATAGTGCTCCCAAAACATCACTTGCCAACAATCTCTCCATTTGGCATTGATGGCAACACTTAGCAAAAAATGACTAAGTGTCAAAGCATTATCTTCCTTCTACTTCTCTACACACACACACACACAGAGAGAGAGATATACATACATATATATATATATATATACAATTTTCTCTTTCTTTTCATTCTATTTATTTTTTTCTCTTCTCTTCATCTAATTCTCATTTTCTCATTTTTCTCTTCTCTTCCTCTCCCTTTGACATCAATGGTAAAGGTACTTACAAAACTTCAAAATTTTAAAGTCTTAAGCACAAAAGACTTAGTGCTTACTCACCAGATTTAGAATGTCATGGAAAGAGTCTTCCAAGGTCTTCACTTCATCAGTCTATGACTTAATCAGAATCTCACTGACTTGGATCAGTCCATTCAATACATAAGATGCAGTCTTTGCTACCTTCAGCTCGGTGTGTACATAATTTTTCATTGACCCTTCTATTTTCTCCATCTCTATAAGATGAGTTTCAATAATTGATAGCTTTAGAGTGATTAGACTCTTTAGCAAACCAAATCTTTCCACTACTCTCCCTTTATCTATATTCAAGACACTTATCTTATCCAAAATCTTGGATGCCTACTTGTCCATATCCAACACATTTTGTGAAGAAGTTTCACAACTATCCATTAAGTTGTCTAATGTAGCCATGTCCTTGGTTAAGATATCTTCAATATTTTGATCATGTCTACTAGGATTTATGAAATAGCTATATACCTTTCTTCCATGTGCCACATAGATTTTAGCTTTGATTTTAGTTACTTTCAGAATGCCCAAGTCCCATGAGATAAACTGGCAGACTTCCTTCAACTTCTTCTCTAAGAATCTCTTTTCAGCCTTATCCTCTGTGAGCTTCAACATTGATTCAAAATGACTATCAAAGTTGTCCAGAGCCATGTTCAAGTTCTCAATGTCATCCTTTCCTTGAAAAATAAGAGGTGTAGGGAGTATCTTATTTACAGTCTCTACTACCCTAGAAATCACCGTTACCTTCTTGTCCCCTTTTTTTTCTCACCTTTCCTTTGCCTTAGAAAATGCCCTAAAGGATAACCTCATGAGTTCATCCTCATCCATGCTTTCCACATCTATGCTCACTGGTTTGGCTATACTTTCCAACAATAGAGTGGAGGAGGTATCTAGTTCATGTTTGAGCTTAACTCTTACCTCTTCTACTTTTTTTGTTGTTGTCTCTTCTTCCTACATTTCTTCTTTTTGTTTCTCCTTCTCTTGTTCTTTATCTTCCTATTTGTCTTTTATATGTTCTTCCTCTTTCTATCCTTCCTCTCCTACTGTCATCGCACTATCTAGATTGTCTTGGAATGGATCATGTGCATCAAGTGATATAAGCATACCAAAAATGAAGAAATCTGGTTGCATGTCAACTTCGCTTTCTTTCTCACTCACTTCATCTATCCTAGAGATTTATCCCATTCCTAGAGGTGTAGGCTTTGTAACCTTGGGATTTGAAGTCTTCTTAGGCATTTTACACATAAGAATTTGGTCCAATGCCTTTTTTGTGTCCTCTATTACCTCATCATACTTCCTCGCCATTATTTTTACAAGTCTAGCTTTTGTTCTTAGTAGAGATTTCAACTCTTTGATGATTCTCTCCCTCTCTTGTATGGAGACTATAGGTAACATGTCTTCAATAGCCTTATTTATTATATTCTCATCCTCACATTGTGCTAACTATTTCCTTATTTCCAACTTGCTAAACAAGTCCAGAGGAATGTTGCCTTCTATTTCTAGCAATTTTTTCTTGAAAACTAACAAGTACTCAATTACTGTGTCCTTAATTTTTGCTTGATTATCAGAATCATACCTTTCATAGTATCTATTTACTGTCTTCAAATTTCCATCTCTTATCACTCTCTTTTTTAACATTTGAACATCTGTCTTCCATAGATCTTGTGGCTTCTTCTTTTCTTCTTTTTCCTATTTCTTCTTTGTCACCTTATCCTCTTTCTTCTTTATTTCTACTTCTACCTTTTGTTTCTTAGGGATTCTTGGTTTATTAGATCTTGTAGATCTCCTAGGTGTGCTCGTAGGTGCAGCCTCTTCTACAATCTTCTCATGTGAACCTGATAAATCAATAATATCTGGAGTAGGACTTACTATCTTTTCAGCTATAGAAGGAGGAGATGCCTCAATTACCAAGCTAGAGGATCCTTCTGTCATCTTTTTCCTTACTTCTCTCAGCTACTCCTTTGTAATTCCTACCTTCACAACAATGTCATCAACTATTTTCTCAATTTTCCTTTTTCTTGTCCTATTCTTCTCTTACTTTTGCTGACTTTTCCAAGTAAGTTTCCCATCTCTCTTTAGATGTGTCTATCTCAACTATCAATACATGTTCAACCTGAATTGTGAGAACCTCAGAACTAACCTCATACCCCATAGGGTACACCATTTCTTTCTAGGCTCAACTGCCTCAAAGCATACACAGTCAGTTTCAACCATGAAACAGATTGTGTCTTTGTATTTATCAACTATCTCCTCAGGTATCCTATACCTCTCCTTCATTTTCCTTTGAAGAATTTTGGTCATTGCAAATAGTTCACCATCTACCCAATTTTTATTATATCTTTGGTAGCTTTCTCATATTTTTATACCAGTAGGTACACTATCCTTCCATGCCCTAGGGTGCATTCCAAGAAAATTGTGTACAATGTGGATGTACATGTGAACCAAGAGTGATCCAAACTTGGATGCCTTTGACTTATCTTTCTTGATAATCTTTACATTTTCCAAGAACTGTTGTGCTAGGATCTCACATAGGTTATATTTAATGTTTTCCTTCACCATTCTGTATGCCATCATTATTACTCCTACTGACATAAAATTAGGCCTGATGTTGTAAAACAACTTGTAACCTAGTAGCATTGCTACCAATCTCACATCTTGCTGAAAGATTTCATTAATAGTCATTGCTCTCTTATCCCACTTAGAATGTGTAAGGTTTTCTACTTGTTTCTTGATGTTTTTCTCTACTACTAGTAAGGCTCTAGTATTATCCAATCTGGTTATCTCATGAATCAGCTGGCTACATATCTTAATAGGCTGCTCTCCAATCCATATGAATTGATCATGAATTCTTCTTGGAATGCTCTTGAACCATTTGGTTTCATAGAATTCATTCAGGAGGGTTATCTTGATAATAGATTGATCTTCCAAGTGTTTAAACTCTTCTTTCATCTTTCCATCAGATTGTATCATTTCATCTATCTCTCTATAGATATCTACATCCCCAATAGTCTCATATTTGCAATGGATGCATGCCCTAATATCTTCAATGTGTAACATGTTGTAAGGGGTTTGTGAAAATGCTCCTTTCGGGTCATCCTCACAAGACTTGAATGAGTGTTTCTTAAACTTATACCTCAGTCTATCAATGCCAACAAATATCACAAGTGAATCCATAGCTTCTTGAAAGAGTATGAAGTCTAAATACCTATAATATACTAAAATCTAGAACTTTGCTTCAAATGATCACATGATGTATCTGCTAGATGGTTGTAGTGCTTCTCAGTTCTGTTCTCCTTGGTCATTGCTAATCAAACGGTGTAGAAATGATATGCTTCAAGGTGTTTTATTCAACACAAGGTGAGTGAATGCATTAATCACAAGTAGCTCAACTTTGCATGTTGTCCAGTCAACACAAATCCCATGAATATATAATATAAATCTCCATGTGCTCCAATTACAAACATAAACTCCATAGTGTCTATACACACCATATCTAAGCTCACATGAGCTTACTCCTCATAATCAGGAGCTGGATGTATTTTGTTATCTACATCCAATGCTCCCCCTAAGGCTATGCGGCCTTCTAGGTTGATGTAGCAATGCCAACATCAAGCAAAGACACAGTAGCATCTTCTGTATCTCCCTGAACCAATGCCTTATTGAAATTTTTTACCTTCTATATCTTCTCATCATCTTCATCTGCTAGTTTCTTGAAATGATTCTTAAACTCATCCATATACTCATTAATACTTTTACCACTATCACCTATATTCTTCTTTATAACCATAGGTGGTGATCCTCTTCTATTGTTTGTTCCATTATACCAGCAAAACTTCGCTATGTGTCCTAAGTTGTTGTATTTGAAACATGTAGGTGGTCTTCTATTCTGATTAACCTGTAGCTTACAATACCTTGCAATATGCCCAAGGTTATTGCATTTGTAGCATGTGATCTTTGTAGTTGATTCTTCTCTGATGTAATCTTGTTTGTATCTAGATTGATCAGGTTTCTTGTATTCTTCTTTCTTATGTCCATATGCATAATAGTTATAACAATAATTGGTAAAGGGTTTGAAAGAATTGTTACCTCTACAATATCTTTTCATGTGTCCAAGTTTGTTGCATCCAAAGCATCTACCTCTGAAAGGTATGATCTTATCTCTAGGTCTCTCAAGAGTAGGTCTTTCTTCAGTCTTTACCTCATGTGTTTCTTCATTAGTCTTAGAACATTCACCTTCATTGAATCTAATTCCAATCATGTCTCCTTTAGGTTTATGTCTTTCTCTTTGTTCATCAATTTTGTTACTACTCATGTGTAGCTTCTCAATGTGTAATTTGGATTGAGTGAGTTCACCTTTTATGATCTGATTATATTTTTCCAATTCCTAACATTTATCCTTGTAATTATCAAGTTCAGTCTTCATTTGTCGTATTTGCACATTTTCTTCTTTTAGTATCTCTTCAACTATGTATCTTGCATCCTTTTCATGTTGAATTTATTTAATCATCAGAATATTGATTTGCTCCTTTTCTTACTCTAGCTTATTTTTACTTGGCTTGATGTATCATTGTTTGAATCCTCTTTGATCTTATCCATAAGGTCTTGTCTCTAACTTTTTGAAATTTCAAGTTGGTCCTTTAGTTTCTTGATGAAACCTTTTGCTCTTCTCAATTTGAATTTCAATTCACCATTTTCAGCCTTTTCTTTATCTAGGTCATCAAGTGCTACTTCAAATTTCTCTTGCAAACTTTATGAATCCATTATGATCTCCCTTAATCTATTAAGCTTTCTCTCCAAGGTCTAATAGATCTAATACCAATTGTTAGGATTAAGTAATACTGAGAGGGGGGGTGAATCAATATTAAAGCACTTTAAATTAAACTTCAACCAATTGCAAATAAACCATATCAATGCTGAAATGAAAAGAACATAAACACATAACACATAACTCGTAACACCATTATTTTTCAAACTCAGATCTCACATGTACTATTCACATCCATCATATCATCCTCTCATCCATACATATCACTTCCACAAAACACTCTATACTTATACTGATTATGTCATCCAGTCATCTCCCAAATACAATATAAAACATAATAAATAATTTTGCAAATGATAAATACTGAGTCAACAATCTTATATTACAAAAAGTGTTGGCAATATAAAACTTTCATCTAACTTAGCACGTTACCATTCCATCCGATCTTCCCTCAATCATCGTGTTTGTTCATATACCCGGTTTCACTGATTCTCTGTATTCATATACCTTCACAATACTGTATCTTACTGATATCAACACCAAAACTCATGTGACCTTAATTGAAGGTCCTACATATCCCAAAATGTCTTTATGTAACTTTTCAATCAATAATACATCATATACCATCTTCGTTGACCCAAACTGTACTGCAGAATATTGTTATTTTGATTTTCTACTTAGTCAGTTTCATGACTGAGTCTCCAATACCTATTCTCACTTCATGCACTCACAAGAACATAAGTATTTCCATAAATGAAAATCCTTAAGTGATCCATAGTGCTCCCAAAACATCACTTGCCAATAGATCCCACATCAAGAAAAGTAACTCATTTTGACACCTAGCAAAATCCTTGAGACTTTGTCATCCCCGCATCAACCTATCACCATCCAAGCATCCTTCAAAATCATCCTAGGTCCTACATTTATCTACCCTAGCCTCAAAACTTAGAGCCATATCACATACATCCCCTTGTTGCATTTTCACCTTCCACATCTTAGGACTTGCATATCATGCCTCTTGAGACATGATCAAAGAAGAGAAAAGGTATGGACTACAACTATGCCACTAGTTCATCTGATCAAATGATCCTAACAATGCCATGGTAACATACTAGCCTCAACCACCACAAGTCGAGAATGTGTGGGAAAATCCTATCGAGGCACCCACCATAGATTCTATGGAATCATTCATGAGCCATCTTGGACACATGAAAATGGTTAGTGCAATCATAGCTCAGAACCATCTTGCTATTTTGGCAAGCTACACATGGGAGGGTACTCCCATTCCTCCACACCTTTATCCCTTTGACCCCATAATACTCATACATATCCCCACTAAATTCTACCCCCTATTATCCAACAAATCCATGACCCTAGCTTACAACTAACCCACGCTACTTCACCTATTCCCTATATCCTAAAAACAAGCTCCACAAACCCCACAATTCAAACAACAACACAATCTACCCCCTTCTCCATCATGGGTCCACCACCCCCACCTATCACATCGCAAAATGCCACTCAGGTATAGAGTTCCACACAAGTGCCACCTCCACCCCCCATGCAAAGTGCCACACAAACAATACCCCCACCTTTCATAATCCAAGCCTCCACATCAACATCACTCTTCTAAGGGGCAACACAAACATTTCCCTTTGCCACTCAGTCAACATTCACCCAATCCATCACACAACCAACTTCTGCACAAGTTTCTCTCCCACCCTTCATCGCTAGCATGCAAGCTTAGCAACTTTCCTTCACAAAAAGAATGTCATTCATGGGATCCCAAAACCCACCATCTGCATCAAAAAATCCCACCACTGCTCCTACATTCCTAGGTGCCTCTACATCTCAGCCCACTACAAAGACTGGGGGCTTCCTAGGGTTTTAATCAGGCACAAATGAACGCCTTGGGGATACAGACACACTATAATCCTACAAACATGCGGCCTACCTAGCACGCGACAGAAATCCCACCACCACCTCAAAATACATCCCTTCCAATATTTACCAACTATCTTTCCATGTCATCCACCATCTCCCAAACTATACCACTACCATAATAGTAGAGTTCCTCCCATCTCACAAGCTATCTCGCACAACCACCCCCCATTATCCATTGCCAAGAAACCTTTCCACCCCTTAGCAATATGGGCATGCATCCTTCGTATATCAGAAAATCCCATCAACAAACCCCACTATTCTACCAATCTCCCCCACAACAACAATACTTCCCAGCACAACAGTAGCATCCCCTCATTCCCCAACAACAACAAGAAACACCATACCCTATGCAATAGCATGCATCAACATTCCAGCAATAGTACATTATCCAACAATCTCTTTAAAACCTATTCCAATCTACCTACGTGGCAGGGCAATCCCCCTATCTGATCCCATAATATCCTCCACAAATCCCTACATATTCGCTTGCACCATCAGATCCCTTCCCAATTAGAGTACCCACTTTAATGTTGGTCAACTTAGAATAGGAAGAGATGAAGAATGCTCTTAAGGAGCTCAAAGCCGATAATAAGAGCAAGATATTAAAGTTTGAAGAGGTATGTCCCTAACCTTTCGACAAATATATCATAGCCATCCCCTTCCCCAAGCATTTCAAAACTCCCAAATTTGGTAAATATCAAGGGAAGGGAGATCTCGTGAGCCATGTCAAAAAAAATTACATGGCTTGTCAAGAGGTGGCATACAATGATAAATTTCTAATGTACCTTTTTCCCAAGAGCTTGGGAGGGACCTCCATTGAGTGGTTCTATAAAATACCATACAGATCAATCACCACATTTGCCAAACTATCTGAGAAGTTTGTGGCACAATATGCGCACAACTTCAAGAATGATCTCTCCTTACTAGATCTATAAAATTCCAAGAAAAAGGGAGGTGAGAGCTGTTAGGGATTTTTCTTGTAGGGTCAAACTTGGCAAGATATGGGCTTGATTCTCAGTTAAAAGGGACTCCAAGCTTGCAAGAAAAGCCTAATTGATGAGGATTGGATAAGATCCTCCTTCTACTTCGAGCTCCATAGGACTCAGGTGGGTATTGCCTATGAATATGTTACTATATTTCAAGTAAGCTTTTGATTAGTGGATTTGGTCTTCACTATCATGCTATTTA
This sequence comes from Chamaecyparis obtusa, assembly GCA_027943335.1. Taxonomy (NCBI): domain Eukaryota; kingdom Viridiplantae; phylum Streptophyta; class Pinopsida; order Cupressales; family Cupressaceae; genus Chamaecyparis; species Chamaecyparis obtusa. The sequence goes on from BSBK01002706.1 coordinate 329,824, forward strand.
GGCTTTGGATTACTTCAACAAAAGATCACTCTATAGACAGCTGAGAATCTCCTGATACAGAGCTTGACAATAGAAACTATACATGTAACAACATTGACAATGGAATAAGGAAGTGAATCCTTCTTCTTTTTGTGAGTACAACTCAAGGAAGGTTAACCTTTGATTCTCTCTTCAAGGAATCAACAAACTAAACTATATCACCTAGATATAATCCTTTCATAGTATGCTTGAAATTAGAAACAGAAAAGAAATAGTAATGAAATTTTATGTTTGATGACTTAAAGATAATTGCATTACAAACAGCCAACTAGTGCCTATTCTTGGACAAGGAGTCAAAAGATGTAATCCATAGGTTATAAATCAAACAAAATACTACAGAATGCCTAACAAACTGTATGCAATCCAGACATAGTGCCTTACAAACTATCCTCTCACTTCCAAATTGTTGCATCAAATCTTTCAATAATGCCTGCTCTCTAAAACCATTTATGAAATTTAATTCTCTCCTTGAGAGAAACTCACAAATTATTGAACAAACTACCTTGTAGTTGGTATGTTTTTAGATGTCTTACAAATAAAACATACAAGAGCATCAATAGAATGCAAAGAGACATAACAATAGAGAATAGGGACTGCACTATATTTTATTGAAATATTCTTGCTTCAATACATTAATAATAGAAAACTCAAAGCATAGATAAGATTGAGAAATTTGTCTTGCAGAAATACATTCAGAAAACCATTTGGAAGCCTGATGCAACAATTTGGAAGTGAGAGGATAGTTTGTAAGGCACTCTGTCTGGATTGCATACAGTCTGTTAGGCATTCTGTAGTATTTTGTTTGATTTATAACCTATGGATTACATCTTTTGACTCCTTGCCCAAGAATAGGCACTGGTTGGCTGTTTGTAATGCAGTTATCTTTAAGTCATCAAACATAAAATTTCATTACCAGTTCTTTTATGTTTCTAATTTCAAGCATACTGTGAAAGGATTATATCTAGGTGATATAGTTCAGTTTGTTGATTCCTTGAAAAGAGAATCAGAGGTTAGCCTTCCTTGAGTTGTACTCACAAAAAGAAGAAGGATTCACTTCCTTATTCCATTGTCAATGTTCTTACATGTATAGTTTCTATTGTCAAGCTCTGTATCAGGAGATTCTCAATTGTCTACAAAGTGATCTTTTGTTGAAGTAATCTAAAGCCTGAATAGCATGACAGTGAAGACCAAATCCACTAATCAAAAGCTTACTTGAAATATAGTAACATATTCATAGGCAATACACACCTGAGTCCTATGGAGCTCAAAGCAGAAGGAGGATCTTATCCAATCCTCATTAATTAGGCTTTTCTTGCAAGCTTGGAGTCCCTTTTAACTGAGAATCAAGCCCATATTTTGCCAAGTTTGACCCGACAAGAAAAATCCCTAACAAATTGGCGACTCTGCTGGGGAGTGAAATAAGTTTACTACTAAGAGTATCCCAGAGTCTTGCTATATTCAGTTTGGGGAAGAGTCTCATAAATGTCATAATCTAAAAGTTGTTTTTAGATCTGCAAGTGTATTACCTGGATTTATTGTTGCAAAAATTTAAAATTATATGTGACTTTGCTATGAGGAATGCCCAGAATCTGTTGGTGTTTCAAGAAAGATCAATGAAAATTTTGTGTCCTCTGAAGAGAGGTGGCGACTCTATGCTAGAATGAACCTAAGGTATGAAGCCTTGTTTTAGATTTCAGTCTAATGTGAAGAGAGTAACAACAATCAGAAAAGGCTTCCAAGTATTCTCCATTCAATTTTTTATGTGTTCACATGGTCCTTATCAAATGGTTTTTTCATTAAAGAAAGGACATATAAGAATGAAATTACATACTTCTGGTTTGAACTATGAGTTAATTAAAAGTTTGTGAAGTGTGTTTGAAGAAGTTGGTTTGGTAAAAAGTATATATGTCTGCTGCAAGTTGAGAAGGAGAGTTATTGTTGGTGAATAAGTTCCATAGTTTCAAAGAATGTCACATTTCTTTTCATCAAGCATGCAGCCGGTTAGTGAAGTTTCTAGATCTATTTCTACCAGGAGATATATGCCATTATGTTTTGATGGTATTCATGGTTTCCCAAATGTCATTCCTAATGATATCAGGAAAATTTTACCTAAGTTTAATGGGAACCATCTTGTTTCAGCCAGTCATCATGTTCATTTGTTTTGTGACTTGATGTGTGACTTTGAAATTGCTCATGAGGATGTGCATATGAAATTATTTGTTCAAACTTTAGAAGATAATGCTAGAGACTGGTTTTCTTTCCTACCGACATGTTCTATTTCATCTTGGAGTGAGTTACATTCAGCCTTCATGGAGCAATTTGGAGGAAGGGTAAGCAGATCTGATTCTTATAGTAAGTTTTTGAAGATTCATATTGAGAGTGACGAACTTGTTCCTCAATTCAATATCAGATTTGCAAAATTTTTGAATGAGATCCCTGAAAGTTATAGACCCAATGATCAAGTGTGTGTAAGTGTCTACTTCGATGCATTTGATAAGAAAATGAATTACTTATTGAGGGATAAAGAACCTAAATCATTATATTAGGCATTTATAACTGCAATGGATATTGAAAACAATTTGAAGTATTGATTGACTAGAGGTCATTTTGCCATGAACGTATGCCAGTATAATGAACGTGAAAGAAAAGAGGAATGTAGTGTTGATGCCTCAGTCTCAAATCAGTGTATTGACACTTCTGTTGTAGTCTATAATCAAGTTGAAATTGCAAATCAAAATATGTGTATAAATGTGGTTGAGTCTTTTTCTATTGATGAAACATGTGATCATGATGCTACAGCAATAAGATATATTTTAGACTTTGATAGAATTGAACAATGTGCTGATATTCTAAATGAATTAGCTACAACAGTAAGTTCTTGTAACATTGATTATGAACATGATGTTGTTAGTGTTTCTAGACATGAACTTGATGCATCTATATCTCAGTCTTGTGCAAATGAAGAGGCTGAAAGTTATGTCTTTGATAATGAATTTGAAGTTGTTGACCTGACATTTCAAGAAGAGCCAGTAACACAAGATGAAAAATGTGATTCATGTGCATATCAGTCACAATTAGAGGAACATAGTGCTGAAAGTGGTTATTCAAGTGAAAATGAAGAAGGCAATGATGTTGAGATATCTTCGTATGAGTCGGATGCAACATGGGAAGAAGAAAGTAGTGATGGAAGTGAACACTCCTTTGAAAGTGAAGGTATGAATTCTTTTTCTAAATCTAAAAATGAGATTGCATCTCAATTTTTGCATTATACAAATTAGTTTGAATATGAAGATTTTGAGAGTGATTTATCCTCAAAGTATGAAGATAAGGAAATGGTGATTCGATGTGATATCAATGAACATGAAGATTTGAATGAAAGGTTATCTAATGGTTCTACATTAGATAACGAAGTTGTAGCATATAGCAGAGAGTTTAGGGGTGAATCATGGTCATGTCGTAATGGTTATCCTAAACAAGATAATGAAGAGGATGTAATTATGGACACTATATACTTGGTAGGTGATGTTGACAGTGAATCTTCATATAGTTCTGATTTTTCTTCATATGCTGAGAGTCTCCATGAAAATGAAATGGGTAGTGAATTTAAAGTGTTTACTAATGCTTTATATGATGAGGATTTTGATGATGATCAACCCATTTTTTGTCATAGTGTTCAAAGAGGAGTATTACATGGAGTTATCAATTCATTGTTTGAAGAACACATGGAGGTTTCAGATTTAGTTGAACCAGATGCAAATGATGACATACTATCTTCCTTCTGTGAGAAATGAGAATGTTCTTCTTCCATGTGTGACAGAGTTTTAAATGATGATGTTGCATTTTGTGAGTTTGATGATGAAGTGCTTGATAGAGTTGTATTTGAAGATCAGCTGGCACTTTATAGTAAATTCAATAATAATTAATGTGATATGAATACTCATCAACATTGTGATTATGGAGATGCATTCAGAGGTTTTGGAGTGTTTTTAGAATTTGATGATGATGAAATGTGTGAGTATAAATCTGATTATTCATTTGAACTGCAACCGGCTACTCCTAAGTATATGCAAAGTCAAGGTCTGAATGATGATTTTTATCAAGTAGAGTATGAGACTTTTGCATTTCAAATTGATAGCATGCGTGAATTAGTAGATAAAGATCAATTCCAGTCTGATGGTAGTATTCATGAGCATGTTGATTCTTATTTTCATAGTGAGAAAGATGAAGAAAGTGTTTCAAATTTTTACATGCACTATGAAAATGAAGATAGTTATTTTGTTTCGCTTAATGAGCTAATTGAAAGTGTTGATATGCTTGGTGAAACAAATGGGAATAAAATGCCCAGCTTACCTCAAGAAGAAAGAAATGAAAACCAAATGTATGACAGAGGTAAAGATTGATTTTAGTTTTGGGGCTTTGCGCCTTTGTAAATAAGCTTCATGTTTGTACAGTTGCTTTGCTTTTAGTTGTGTGTTTTCTTTTAGTTGGGTTCCTATTTTTTAGAGAGAGGAGTAGAGATTGAAAGGATATAGAAAATAGAACGAGATTGCTTAGGAGAAGATCACCAAGCTTTGTGTCTGGTCTTCTGAGTAATGGAATTGTGAATGTAAGTGGCAAGTTGATTTTAATACAAATACACTGCAACTTCTGCCATATATTGTTGTTGTCTCTTTGCTTATGTATTTTACTCTTGTATGTTTTTCATGTTAGGCATTTGAAATATACCAGTTGTAAGGCAACATGCTTGACTATTTTATGAGCTTCTTTCAAGGAAAGAATTAAATGTGCTTATATTTCATCTTGGAGAGTAAATATATTTGTATGGATCTTTGATGATAACAATATTTGGTTAACGGAATAGTTTGTAAGGCAACCTATTTGGAGTTATAGTAGTGTGTAAGACATATTTTTGTGTTTCTTTTAGGGTTTACTTGTTGATTTGCATTGTGACTCTGTTGCCCTTAGGATTACGCACTAGTTTGGTATTTGTTTCTCACAAGTTGTATCTTTCATCGATCTCAGAGAAGAAGTTGAAACATTCACATTATTTATTAATACCTTTTTATTTTTATGTGTATTGCACTTGGTAGAATGGACTGTGCCCAGGGCATTTAGTTCATATTTCCTGATTCTGCAAAGAGAGAATGATATTAGGTTGTCCCTCCTTAAAAGGAAGAAGGATGAGAATCCTTAAAGCACTGATTATTGCTTCACTTACAGTCACACTTTGTCTAGTTAAAGTTTGCATTAAAGTGATTACAGTCATATGCAAAGTGTTCTATAGGTTTATGCATTAAGAAGACTAGAAGTTGGTCAGTGTCCACTCATAAGAATACTGCAAAGACAGTCATCATTAAAAGGTAATACCTGCCTGAGTCTGTGGAGCTCAAAAATGAAGGAGGATCTTATCCAATCCTCAGCAATTAGGTCTTTCTCTTGTGGGAATCAGTCTCAAAGAAAACAAGATCAAACATCATTTTATGTCCTACAAGAAAAATCCCTAACAAGAGCCTGGATGACTACTTACAAAGATGGAAAAATCTCACCACGAGGCTATCATATCAACTGCTAGAAAAGCATCTTACCAAGATATTCATTGATAATCTACATTTGAAGTTGTCCCACTTCATGAGGATGAATTACATATAGACCTACCAAGACATCAAAGGAAAAAGCGATGGACATCAAATGAGGCCTTTTGGATGATGATACCATTAATAATTATGAGGAAAGCTTGTAGGATAGGTGCAATAATGACCAGCATCATTACTAGAATAAAAATAAGAACATTGTTACTGATGGGGCCATTGATACCAAGCATGTACAAGTAGTTGTGGATGGTCCTAATCCCCCTTATGCCAGTATGTTAGCAACATGCACCCACCTACCAGCAACCTTAGAAAAATTTTCAAAACCCACCTAACCAAACCAACGCAATATCAATTACCCAAGGTCAAAACAAGTCGCGTGTCCAGAATAACCAAAAGTGCCCCTCTCAGTGAACCATTGGATGCCATTTTCCATTGTATGGATATCGCTAACCTAATTCTCCACCCTTAGACTCAACCATTTGATGATTCAACCCCCAAGCTATCCTGGTACAAGGACAAAGAGTGTTGTGATTATCACCATGTCAAGGGACACGCCACCGTGAAATGCATGAAACTCAAACACTATGTCCAAGACCTCATTGATAAAAAGGAAATCATAGTTGACACACCCAACCAAGCATCACCTAACACCAACCTACAAATCTACCAAAATGTGTTTCCTCAACACAATGCATGCAAGAACCTAGCCAATGCTAATCTCCCACCTCAAAACAAAGGAAAGGGCAAACAAGGTGACAATGTCGATAGAAAGGACTATGTTGATGCCTATATCAATAATGACAAGTTTGTTGGTTGTATCTCCCATGTTGAGCCCAATGTAAATGTCATACATGTCAAAGGCATTGATATTCAATGTGTAGTCACCACTTGTAGAGGCCGAATATCTATTGTTGGTGCTAATCCTATGACCATCCCTAATATGTAGTACAACCTCCTGGAGCACCTTGGGAATACACTTGCCTAGATTTCCATCCTTGACCACCTTTGTACTTCCCCCTCCATCAAGAGATCCTCAATAACACCCTCCAAGAGGTGCATGTACCCACAAACATCAACACCATTTAATTCAAGAACCTTGTGGGGAATTTATCTGCATCTTATGCCCTTTCCTTCAAACCTTCATACATGCCATCCATTGAGCCAGATCATAATCTTCCACTCTACATCATTGTAATGGTCAATGACTTTGTCATCAAGCAGGTCATGATAGATAATTGTTCGGCCCTAAACCTGTGCACACTGAAATTCATCTAACAAGTGGGGTATATAGAGGCTGACATTTCTCATGAGGTCATCACCATAAAAGCCTATGATAACTTAGAGTGTACCTTAGAAGGTACTATTTTTTTATCGATCAAGCTAGGCCCAACAATTAATGAGACTATTTGTCATGTTGTTGATCTTGACCTTCCATACAACATCCTCCTCGGCTGGCCATAGATCCATTCCATCAAATTTGTACCCTCCACCTATCATTAGTGTATCAAATTCCTACATCAAGGAACTTAAATCAATATCCACGTCGATCCCCAACCCTGCACATATTGTCATGCATTGGAAGCCTCCTTTCCCCATTACACCCATTGTCCTAGCATCAACATCGGCACTTCCATCGCTGGTTCATCCTAATCCCACTATGATCCAGAGACTATCTTAGCTTCTACCCTCTCTAGTGTCAAGATCAACAACAGGGGTTGCAGTGAATACAGTCTAACTGATTATTTTGTAGTAGGGGCCCTGCCACTAGATCCACATACTCAAGGATGCCCATTTCATCAACATAAACCTCCTCCAGAAGATCTTGAAGTCAAGCAAATAGGTCCATCAATGTTTGTCTCTCATGGTATTCTGAATAACTAGGAAATGGACCCTGACATTAATAGATGGTTGTACAAGGACCCTCCACCACTTGACACTGAGCTTCTTAGATACTTCAAAGACAAGTACCCCACATCACATAAATGAGCCACTGAATAATGGAACTATCAAGATGGTGGCCTAGGACCTATAGAAGTTGGTGCAAAGGACCCAATGGAAGCCTCCCAAAAAAAGCCACATTGATGCCTTGGATTCAATACCCCTCACCTGCCCATACGAGGACTCAATACCACCACTAGGGGCACTAATTCACCCAATGTTGCCCTTTTTAACATCTAGGACAAACTTGTGGGAATTGAAGACATCTCAAAAGAGGAAGAAAAGAGATCCTATGATGATATTTTCAACAATGAAACCTTTATAGGCAATTATGTCCCCCATCAACTTGTCATTAACCTAATCGACCTCCCCCTCATCCACCCCAAACTCATAGACTAGGAAAACCAAGCACGGCACACATCGACAATTTTTGCAATGAGGAAATGCTCTTGAGATTCATGGGAGCTTTAGACCAACAATCCGACTGGGGGCAAGAATCAGCATGTGTCTACAAGCTCGACCCCAAGGGGTACTTCAAGGAAGAGGAAGTCTTCAATAGTAAAATGAAAAAGAAAAAATAAAATGTATCATCAGAAAATGGAAGCACTTCCATTTAGGACCATTTTAGCCCTCTGAGTAAGTGGTCTAGGGTCATGTCAAATTCCTTGAATGGGTCTTTGACTTGGGTCTGGCTTTTTCCCCATGTTCTGCTTCTCTTTCCACCTTTTTCCAGCGTATTTTTGGTACCTGATCTTGAGAATTTGAGGTTCTTGACCTCAAGGTCAAGTTTGACCTTTTGGATCAAGGTTGACCTTGACCCTAACCCTGGGTCCAAATTTCAAGTTCCAGAAGTTTCCAGAGGGCTTCGAAAAGATTATTTTCCTGCTTCTGAGTTGGCTGTTTTGGGCTTCGAACTAGTAAACTCTTAAATGATATTTAAATTTGGTCCACTTCCAAGATTAAAGGCTTAAATTGGAATTTAATTCTCCTATGTAGGCCTCTCTAGAAGTTTGTTCCCTAACTTGTATAAAAGGAAGCCTTCCTCCCTCATTTCCATTTATCCATCTATCATCTCTCTTTTGCAATCAAGCATCCCATATCTCAAGTGAGAAGGAGAAAAAAAGCATTAAGGCATTCATCCATCTTCAAGCATTCAAGATCCAACTCATCAAGGAGATCCATTGGTAGCCATTGAAGGATTCAATCTCTATGGAGCCCCTTTGTTGAATATTTCTCCATCCATTTCCATTCAAGCTTCTTAATATTCCAAGATCCATTCAAGATTGATGTTGAAGATCTAATGCAATTGATTTGAGACATCCTACATACAATTCTAAATTCATTTGGAGCATCCATACTTGTGGATTCAAGGATTTGAATCCTCCACAAGGGTTTCAACATAAGCAAGGTGAATTGTTCCATTTACTTTGTTTATTGTTGCAATTTTAATTACATTTCAAGGTTAATTCCGAAACTGGAGTTTGACCAAGGCAAACCCCTCATCCAACAAACAAAACCCTTTTTCTTGTAGGTAGAGGTGTGGGACAATGAATCACAGATTAGATCTATGTACCCTTTTCGACAAACTTTCAAGATCTGAAAATAGATTTTTCGTAGGAATAGTGTAGGTTAAGGTCGACATAAAGGGGTAAGATTGTGCCCCAAGTTAAGATCTTACCCCTGTGTTGGATCAAGGTCGACCTTTCTCAAAAAAGCAAAAGGTTTCTAGGTTTTCTATGTTTCTGTATTTCCAGGCCAGGTCTGGTTGCAGAATTTCTTGAAACTATGTACAGACACCAGAAAACAACATTTTCTAGATCTATCATATTTTGAGGTTAGTATTTGTCTTCAAATTTAATTAAGATTTCAATACTCCTTTCCATAACAGAATATAAGGTTTTCTACTTTCTCCATATTCTCCATTGATTGATTCATTTATGTATTGACCATCTTCTTGTGGTTAATCAATTTGGATCTTTTCTTTGGGAATTTGGGGTTAAGAAGAGGATCTTACCTTCCCCAATCTCCTATTTTATACAATTACATCTTGATCTCTCCATTTTTTACATCATACACAATTTACACATTTTCATATCATACATTTTGGTGAACCCACGATAGACAACTCTTTCTTTTATGGTGTTAGATCTTGCATTTACATTTAATAGAAAGAAAAAATACAAAAACATTTCTTTGTTCATGCTTTGTGTTTTCCTAGTTTAGTTCATTTGCATTGGTATATGAGCTTTACTACCTCTAGTCCTACTTATAATATTCTAGTTAGATGAAGTTGTAGACTTATGGGTGCCTTTGATCCTAAGTCATCCTCTCCTCTCTTGAGGACCCCGGATGACAATTTGATTATTCATGATTCTAATCCTACTATGGAGCATAACTCTTCTTACTCATCTCATGATGAGGATGATGCTTTAAGATTTCCTCCTGAACAAGTCCAAAAACATTCAACTAAACTTGATAAAATGGGAAATTGGCTTACTCAATAAATCCATATTCAAGATTTTATTCAAGCTATAGATGCTCTTAAGAAAGCCCTTCATGATAGTGATAAAGGTTTTAATCTCTTGTGTGGTATTACTCATCTTGTGGATTTAAATGTTAAACATTTAGCTCAAGAAGCTCAAGATTTAGGATTCACTCCTCCTGTCACTAGTGTGGAACCTTCTTCTGTTCCTTTACCTAGCATTCCTACTTATACTCCTCCTTTAGTGACTACATCAGTTCCCTCTCTTCCTATGAGTGTTCCACCTATGTCCCTCCCTAATTCAAAACCTTCTTCTCATAATGTTCCTTTTACTTATTCCAATCCTCTTCCAAGTGTTCCCCTAATTGTGTCTTCCATTCCTTCTGCTTCATACACTTTACCTAGTGTTTCTAGTGTGTCTATGCCTCCTATTTAATCTAATGATTCAACAATAATCAATTTGGCTCAAATTGTGTCCTCTTCACAACAACAACTTGCATCTTTAACTCAATCCAAGTTTAGTATTCCTACATGTAATATGGGTATTCCTTTATCCCTAGACATTATTCATGCTCTTGTTCCTAAGAAAGACAATATGCCTCATCTTGAGAATTACAATGGTAAAGGAGACCTTGTTACTCATGTTAAAACATTTCAAATCCTTTGTAGTGACTATGCTCATGACCATAGGATTTTAGCCAAGTTGTTTGCTAGAACTTTTTTTGATAAGGCCTTGTAATGGTATTGTTCCTTGCTTCCTTCTATTGATTCCTTTCAAAAACTTGCCAATACCTTTATTCAACAATTTCAAAGTAATATTGGTATGCCAGAGTCTTTAACTGATTTGATGCATTGTAAATAGAATACTAAATAAAAATTGACTCAATTTATTGGTAGATTTAAGAATTTGTATGCTCATATTTCTTATCATGTTCCTGATATTGATATTCAATATATGTTTATTTTAAATTTACAAAAAGATATTAGAGATAAGATTTTTCTTACTGAATTTACCTCTTTTCAAAAACTTTGTGCAGTGCTTCATCATTATCAATTATAAGTGAGTCAATTAGAGAGAAACAATCCAATGGCTCCTATCCTAGTTGATAAGACGGATGCTACTCCTAATCCAAACAAATTTCAAAAACCTAACAACTATGTCAAGATAAATAATCAAGTGAATGCAATTGTTGATCAAGTTGTTGTTGCATCCCACAATGCCACTTCTGGATCCACTTCTTTTCAGTTGAATCATACGTTTACTCCTCTTTCTGAATCTTTTCATTCTATTATGAGTAAATTGTTGACTGCTAATATGATTACTTTACCTCCTATTCGACATCTTTTACCTACTATGGTAGCATCCAAATCCTTTGATTCCAAAGCCTTTTATCAATACCATCATCAGAATGGCCATGATACTAAGAAGTGTTATTATTTAAAATATAAGGTTCAAGACTTAATTGATTCTAATGCTTTATCTCTTGATAATTTTGATGGTAGTGGGAATAAATTTGTGTCTCCTAATCAAAATCTCCAAATCTATATGAATCCTTTTCCTACACATGATACTAATACCATTGTTTAGCCATCTTTTGTGGATATTGTTTATGTTTAGGTTTAGAATTACCACCCCAACTCAGGCATTAGGTCTACACAGTCTTTCTATCCTAACAATGGAAACCTCCTCGAGTTGTGGGGGGACTCTGATTAAGGAGGAGTCTCTAGATTCTAGGTTGGTTCCTATTTGATATGGGATATCACCTCCTGATTGGTAACTTAGTGGGCAAAGGGGAGAAGGAAACTTTAAAACTGAAAATAAATAGGGGTGATACACCAAAAATGGATTCAAATTCTGATTGGAAGGTAAAACAACAACTCCAACTCATATATCAAAGGTTTGACACTTTAAATCACTGTTCAACATTTAGGCTAAGAGATTTCACTACTAGGGTTGAACCACAAGTAGCTTAACCAATCAACAAACATACATATTCCATACAAGGTTCGAATTATTGCTCACTTTGAGAAGGAATATTGATGCATTCACTTCTCTTGGATAACAATAGAATAAACACTTGCAAAGAAAGATGAAAATAGGATCTTGATAATCAAAACACAAAATATATGGGCCAATGAATCATATGATTTATTCTCCTCAAAATCTGACAAAGTAGTTACAAAAATGAACTCAAAGGCATCAAGGAACAATAAGCTCACTTTAGCCTTCTCTCCAAAACTTGCAACCCCTAAACTGATAAAGTAAATCAGTTTTATAACAAGCCCAAGCCTCAAATTTGAAAATCTAAGCCTCACTTATTTACCCTAATTCAGCCAAAATCTTAGCCTATGAAGACTACCCCAACAAATGCCCTAAATGTTGGCTTATAAAGGATACAAATCCTCTTTACATTATTTTACCAACATATAACTTATTAAATTTTGAATAAAAATTCAAAATAAACAAAGACCTACACTACCTAAAAATCTAAACCTTAGGAATAAATCCCTAAGTCTAACAAAAACAAAATGGGAGAAGGTCAACATGACCATTCTACCCACTTGCACATGGTGCGGATAAGAGGTAGTGAGGTGGCACTATGGAAATATCAAGGTTTGCCGAGATTTGGACATATGCCTTAATGGCATTCAATTCTGTTCTGCAGTGCGGACTCCAAATAGTCAAAACTATCTGTTAATCTTGAACTTGGAAACATTATTCATTTTCATAGAGAAGAATTAGGAAGAAACCCTAAAAAAAACTCTAGAAAAATCTTCAATTTATCTTGACATGAATAGTATGAAGCTTCCAGTTTGAATGGTTTACTCCTTGGCATTGGACCTAGACTAAGAGTTTGATTCTATGGGGGCTCGGGTTCCTATTGTAATCTAGAGATTCATTTTTATTCAACCCTGGCTTGTGACCGATGCTTCATCTTTGAGCCTTGCATGAATGGAGTTGTAACTGGTGCTTTCTTTTTAGCCTCAAGCTATGAATTTGATCTGTGTTGAGAAACTCACGGCCTCAAACTGGTATGTAATTATGTGCTTCTCATTTGGGCTGTGGGTGAAACTTTGAGTCTATCTTTGTTTATGGGGCTATGATTAGTGCTTTATTTTTGTTTCCTTCTCAGCTTAGAGATGGAACTGTATCCTCTTAGGAACTCACAGGTTATGGGTTCTACTTATTTTTATAGCTTTGAGCTTGTACTTATCTTTGTGAATGGGGCATGTGACTGAAGCTTACGGCCTCAAACTGGACTACGATTGTGAGCTTTCCCTTCATGATTTAGAGTCTAAACCATGAGTCTCCTTTGTGGCTTGTAACATGACCTCAAGCAATGAATTTGGACTTTGACTAGTGTTATTTGGACTGAGACTTCTTTCTCATCTTGAATCACAGCCTAGCTATAACTCAGCCGCAAGCTTAGACATCTTTGTTTATTCTTTGAGTCACGGCTTGACTATGGCTAGAAACTTGAGCCTCACTGTGATCATGTTCGTGCCTCAAAGCTTGACTGGGATGCATCTTTGTTTTGTTCCTGTAACTCACTCAAAAGTTGAGCTCACTGTGACCTTTTCTATGACTAGCTGGTAAGCTCGACCACTTTCGACTGGCAGAGTTTTAGCATGAAATTTTTTTATTATTACCTTTATTGATATGGGTTTTTGCATCCTTGACAGTGTACCACAATTTGTGGGTTTCCTTCAGTCAGCTCGGCCTAGCCTAAGCTGTGACTAAAAGATGAGAGAAATATTAACTCAGCATAGCTATGACATCTTTCAGTCATAGTTTCTAACTCTACCGAGCTGACTGAAACTTGATCTTCGAGCTTCAACAACAGACACAAACTATTCCACAAAAAATATGTAGATAAGTTTGACTATACTCTTCATTTGTTTTGCACTTTTTTCAGAAGCTTACATACATTTATACATCTCTATTTTTTTCTTCCTTCTCATTATATATATGATAAAGTTTTTCTTTGTAAAACAAAAAAACCCACTTCGAGCCATTGTAAAATGATTTGGTAATAAGAAAAACCCATCTCCATACACAGCTCATGGATAATGTTTTGCACTGCTGCTTTGGAAAATACATTAACCACTTACCAGTCGTGCATGGCTTCTTACAGCTTCACTAATGAACACAAAATATTCATGGTCTGATAGATAAACAAATGAACTAGAAAGTCTGACTATTTTGCATACATTTGTTTATTATTTAAACCATCGAGTTCACAACACAAAAACTCTTATTTCTTCAGTCTGTTGTTGTATTTTGATTTTGATTACACCAGTTGTTTCATTTTTCTACACCTCAATTGATAAAAGGTCATAGGGCTTCACTATTTAAATGTGTACTTTTACAACTAGTTCCTTGATAAATTTGTAATCTCCAAAGTTTGACTGTAGACGCTTATTTGAAGAAAATCATGATCATAGTTTACTACCTTGCATATACTTGTTCACCGTTGAACCTGAACCATCATGCTCATGTATCAATACCTTTCATTTGCACAGCCACTGTTATTTTCTCTTTTGATGACACAGTCACCATTGTTGTATTTTGAACACTAGTGCACCAATCTTTTATTTTTCTTACTGTTAAGAAACATAAAGTCTCACTGTTTTTCAAAAAAAATTATTTTTCAATCACTGTTATATACCTTTCATTTTGTTTCAAGTGAGAATAGTTCACTTTGAATTTTGAATTCAACATTGAAAATAGTGAACATTTTAAACTCACTGGTACATATCACCATGCTTGAACACAATCTTTCCTTTATTTAATGTTGAAACTGAACTTTTAATCTAAGAAATGCAAAAGATTAAAAATGTTTTTTTACTATCTAAGAAGTTTGAGCACGGGCTCGTGACATCTAAAGACATCAGAATGCAATTCAATGAAGTTCAAGCACGGGCTCATGACATCCACTAAATACAAACTGAAATCATTTTTATAACTTTAAAGCTTTAATTCTATAACATTTCTCTTTTTTACCAGCAACAACAATGATTTTATTGAATTTGTACCTTGAATTCAGAAAAGATATGCAATACTAGTGATTATGTAACTGTATCTTGGCATTTGATCATGATTGTTTTGGAACACTTTTGGCATTTTTCTATAGCATCTTGAAAAGTATCTTGCTCTGCATCTTTTCCTCTATGACTGTGATGTGAAAACCAGTCAGCTTTAAATACTACAAAATAAACTGTTAAGCTCTTCAAACAACAACATTATAAACCTGTTAGATTAGTGAGCATAATAAATAATTCAGTTTATGAAAATGCCAAAAATGACACTTGTGAATCAACATTCTGACCATTATGTTCACTAATCTACCAAGGTCCTGCAACTTCTGAAAAAGGTTTCTCAGTTGGAAACACTAAGTCCCTTTCATTCAGATATCTGGTTAATAAAAAGGACAACATACATCAGTATGACCATTAATAGTAAAAGGTTTCATGTTTAGAAAACAAGTCCCTTTAATACTACCTTTCAGTTAGTGTGGATGCACATTTCCTTATTGCATTGAATTTACCAGATAGCTATGCAGCATTGAAAATTTGATTGTCACTGTATGTTTTTTGTGTTTCATGCATTGCTTAGATCCAACTAGATCTAACACCATTTTCTTTTTCTCATGATGCAGGTGAAAACCCTAAAAACCCTAATGCAGATGAAGACTTGGACCTGAGGACCTAGGACCTGACAGACAACCAGCAATGAACAAACAAAGAGGCAATGCATGGGACCCCTACTCCATACTTCTATCATGCTTTCTATTTTGCAAATGTACTCTTTGATTGACATGAAATATGAAATATGAAAAGACACTTGTATACTACATTCAGTTTGAATGCACAATGTAATGATCAGTTATGAATTTTGAAATTTGAAATGTGACCAATACTTAGAGTACAATAATGAAATCTGATAATGAATGCAATAATGAAATTTTAATTAATAAATACTTAAAAGGTAGTATTAATTGGACCCCTAAAGATGCAATCTTTTCCTATTTGTGTTTATTCTTCTGTATGTTGTAATTTTAAGTAACAGTTTATGATTCAAAGATGGATGATCTTAATCATATTGTTAACCATGTGGAGCATGTTATTTTTTCTCAATCTGTATCTCCACCCCAGCTTCAACCTCAAACTAAACTTCAAGTTCTACCTCAACCTAAGATTAAACCAAAACTTCAAACTAAACCTTGAAAATAACCTAAGAATAAAAGACCTGGGGAACTCTTGATTACCTTTGATGATTCTGAGATTATTAAAGCTCCTGAAGGTCTCCTTTACATCCATGCTAGGATTTCTAAGATACCTACGCGTAGTTTTCTTGTTGATCCTACATCCTTAGTCAATGGTACTACTGAAGAAAATCTTTTTATGAAGAACTTACAATGTGATTCTTATGATACATCGGATGTTTCGATTCAAACTTGTAATGGTTTTCTTTATCCATCATTTGGTTCTATTAACTTACCTGTTGAACTTTGTGGTAAATTTGTGGAGACTACCTTCATTGTTTCTCCTACTTCTGATTTATTTCAAGTTAAGTTAGGTTTGCCTTGGTTGAATGCCATGCATGTCATTGCTTCTCCTATCCATAAGTGTCTTAAATTAATTCATGATGAAGTGAAGATGATTAATCATAGTCTATATCAACCTTTTAGGCCCAGGGATTGTGCTACACTTGACTTCTTTTGGCCTTCATTACCTAATCCATGTCCTTCTCGACCTGATAATATTTTTTTCTCATATCAATCCTATAAGCATTGCAAGATTCTTGAGTTAAGTATGCCTCAGATGGATCTTAACCGTGGTCTTTTGCCTATGCCTTCCATACCTCCTTTATCCATGGCTTCTAGTTCTGTTAATCAAGCTCCTAGTGTTGCTTTTTAGCCTACTAAGAATCCTACTAATCCTCCTACTGGTCTTCTAAGTTCTTTACCTTATTTTGACCAGCCTATGCCTGATGTGTTAGAAGAAGTTAATACTAATAATGATGTTAAGATAAATGATTATGATGATTCTATTCGTATCTTAGATTCTATTTCGATTAATCTTGATTAAGAAGATACTCTTGATTATACTAATGATGTTAATGATGAATATGAGACTATTGACATTGATATTGATTTACC
Organism: Chamaecyparis obtusa; assembly: GCA_027943335.1. Lineage (NCBI taxonomy): Eukaryota > Viridiplantae > Streptophyta > Pinopsida > Cupressales > Cupressaceae > Chamaecyparis > Chamaecyparis obtusa. Next base: position 347,037 of record BSBK01002706.1, read on the forward strand.
TAATATGCTTTCATCACAATTGATAATTACACCTAGTCTCAAACATTTCAATTCTCAAGAGGATCCTTGTTTGGAACTGGCTATTATTCCTATTGTGTTGGATATAGTCCCTCTTGTGAGTTTCCCGCCTTCCCAAAATGATATAGAATGAGATGGGGAGAGTAGGCGATGCACCTAATTGGCTTGTCCTTTATGGTAGCTTTTTGTGTTTGCTTGTCATATTGTGCTTCTCCTGTGATGTGTTTGCTAAATGTTTCTTAGATTCTTTTATACGACCCTTGCTACTTTGTTGGTACAAGGTGATAAAGGAATCAAACCTACTGTACAATACCTCTATATGTATCTCTACTCTTTTATATGTTGTTTTCATGTTATGTTGTACCTATTCTATTACTCATAAATGTTTTCCTTGTGTAGTCCACTTGGATTTACGATTTGGTATCACTGAATCTTTTTGGTCTCCATGTTGTGGTCTGAAAAGACTCTTCTTCATAACTCTTATGTGTTCTTTATGTTGGTTCCTCAAACTGGACTTTATGCTTTGGGTATAAACCAATACATTTATAGTTTTTAAGGATGGGTGAGATCCAAATATAAGCTCTCAGATGACTGGACCAACTATAGGGACAATACCGCCCTCTGCACTTCTAGCTCTGCAAAACCAAGGAGGGTACTCCTAATGTAGTCAAATAAAAACAATACTCCTTATGACACCAGGACTGGATTTGAACAAAGCAGATGAAATGGAATGGTGAGAAAATACTAAATGGTAACCAAACATTCATTGATTCTCAATCACCATGATTTAAACAATAGGCCCTATAACCTCAATATTTTAAATGATTTGGGATTGGGTATGATTTAAAACTTTGTGGGATACAACTGACCATACCAAACATGTTATTGTAGAATATACTCACTTTTGATCAGTGCCTTATCCATTGGGAAAAACCCCTAATGCACTGCAGTATACAGAATCCAACTACTATTCTTCGTCATAGATCCAATTCATTCACACAAATACACAAAACCCACACTACTTACAAGCATCCTCATGGAACCTAAATAAATTTATGCTTCATCTACAACATTATTTAATATGTTCCTAAATCAGAACTAGAGGATGAAAATATATGAAAACTCATAAACTTGACACAAATGGAGAGAAATGAGAGACAATATTTGTATTATGCATGAGGATCATGCCTCTATATACACCATGCTTCGAGATTTGAACCACTTCAATCACAACAATAGATCAAGAAGCTTTCCCTTTGATATAACAACATAATCGGATAAACATCTACTACATCTTAGACTGAGAGCAAAGTCATTAGTCGGTGTTCTAAAACTAAGCAAAAGACTATACCTACATCTCCTACCCAGCCCATAGAACACTTGGGACCAACTCTGAGAAAAATACAGAGATTATGGAATGCCTACAATAATGAAAAGATCAGAATATATGGAGAGGGAGAAAGAGACCTAAATAATATTTCAACATGACATCGTCTCTCTCCAGAATAATATAATTTTGCAAACAATCATCTTCCCTCCAAAACTAACTTTGAAAACCAAAACTCCTACTACTCTTTCCCACTTGCTCAAATCAGATTTTAACCACTGCCATTGAATCTATCATTTCCTGTCGTTTCCAACGGTATATTACACTTATATGTTTGAGCAAAAATAGAGCCTCCAAGCAGCATTTTCATTTTCACTTTCATGAGCAACTGACATATTCTTCAAATTTGAAATTATCATATAGTCTGACTATTACAATTTGTTTTAAATCCTTCTACTCATTTGAATTTGGGTGGGCCCCACATGTGCCATGTGGCACCATTTGATTTGCTTGACTGACACCTCATCACTGAGCTGACTGCGACATCACCGCTCATGCCACTTGTCACTCTCTGGTTCACTGCAGTCTCCACCCAGGCATCAACCTACAACCTCTCACCACGTCATTGAGCTGCCATGTGTCAACATGTCACATTATCACAAAGCTAACCAATGAGCACCTTTCTCATCACAAAGATGGGACCACCATTGATCTTCTAGGCACACATCTCAAGGCTATCAAACTTTCCATCTTGTCACCATGTCATTACTTTGTGCCATGTGTCATTACCTAGTTCATTGTACTGTCCAACCGGGCATTTGAACTATACCGTTTCACCAACTCATCACATTTCCACATGGCATCCTATCACGATATCGCAATGGTAAACCTCATGCATCTTTCCCTTTGCAAACTCACAATCACCATTGATCTTTGGCACACATCCCAAGGCATCAAACTTATATCTCAACACTGTGTCAAAAATTCCTTACCTTCATGTGGGACCTGTCATCCAGGTCATCATCTCAATGTTGCCAGCTAAACTCCTTTGTTAGAATAACTGAGAGGGGGGTGAATCAGTTATCCAGTGTCCCAATACAAAATGTATAATTCAAAACAACTTTTTCAATTTCTGCTCCTCGGTAAACAATAATTACTTTCACTATCTGTGCTTTTACCGTTTACCAGTATAATACTATAACAGTTACCGATCAAATCTAACATGTAACATGCAAAGTATGATAACAAACAAGTATCACAATCAACACATAACACAAGAGATTTAATGTGGAAACCCTGTAAAGGGAAAAACCACCTGGGACCGGCAACCCAAAATTGTTCACTCTTCTGAAGTGAGGTCGGTTAAGACCCAACCCTATTAAAGGTTTACAAACACACTGTCAGGTGTGACCTTGTTAGAGGAATTTAGACTAGAAGTTATCATCCAACCAATATTCATTATGGGGTTGACAGGATAACAATGTTCATTATATGAATGATACATCATAAGACTTTCAGAGTCCACTCAGTTAAGAGATTTTGACTGTATACAATGGTTAAATATGTAACAGTAAATGATCTGCTTTAATACAACTTCAATTGCAGATTATAGATCAATATGCAGTCCATACAAATCCTTCTAATCAATATTTCACTTCAGATTCAATAGTGTATCAACTTACTATTCATCGGTAATTGCTCTCTATAGCTCGGTAATTGTTCTAAAGCTCGGTTCTTACTTAACCAGTATGATCAGAATGCATGAAAACCTTGTTCACATGATATTCCTACAGTTTCTACTTCTTCCGGCATCATTCCATAATGAAATTATATTCTCTTATATAGACGAGTAAATCATTGTCTTCTCCTCCATCAAATTTTGTCGCTTAACCACATTCATAGATTTTGTCACTTCAAACTTTCTCAGCTGATGTGTCAATAACACATTTCAATCTGCTCCATTAGATCTTTAATTTTGTTAGTCATCGATCTTCATAACAAACATTATCTGTTATCATTGAAATCGAGGTACTTTACAACTCATCAATCCTATCAGCTAAACTAATCATTTAGTTCATTTTGTTCCGCTCAGTTAACAAAGAAATGCCTCGGTGAACACTGCTTAGTTAATACTGTGATTGGTATACACTACACTCCATCGGTGTATACTACAATTGCTTCATTTACCAACAACATTGCTTTGCATCTTTTAGCTCTATATTTCATCATAGATGAATGCAACATAATAAAGTCAATATCATCAAGTCATAGACTCATCAACAAGTTACTCAATGTGTTCCTTATCCTCTTCTATCATGTACATCTTTCCCCGTGTAGATTTCTTTGTTCTTCATCTCTTTCACCTTTCTTCAGATGTCTCGGTATAGTAACTTACAAGATAAGTGTTGTCAAAATAGTTGACATCAATGACAACATAATACTGATTTAATCATATTACATATCTAATCAGCAACTCCTCAGTGATCTTTAATCATGGATTCTTCAATCAGATTCCAAATCAGTTGTAGTCCAACAATCTCTCCCTTTGGCATTGATGGAAACTCAAGTAATATGAAATGTACCATACACATACCAAACATACATTCTACAACTTTGTGAACAAAATGTTGTAAGTTGAATAGACTTAATATGTTTAATCACTACGTTACTAAACAGCATTAGATAATACAGCTTTACCATTCTATAGTTGTGATCTTTTCAGTTCTCTTATTCCTGCTTCTGTTCTCTATAACTGATCTTCAATACTCTGTCTCATTCAGATTGTCTCTCCCTTAGATAGTTCTCATCGGTGCTTGTTCCTTTTCATATTATTTATCTCTCCCTTTGATAGCAATGCCAAAGAAACAAATAAACAAACAATTATGTCCTCCTCTGTATCTCTATTGACTGATATTCCAATCGGTTCAAGTTCTCCAAACTTAATCACAACCTTGAACATGATTCAAAGTGTGAACTATGCTGCATCAACATGAATGATCTTTTGATAAAAGTAGGCTGATGCAACAACTAGATCACCTTAGTGACCGACAGATAGGGGACGGACCCCAAGTCTAGTCCTCAAGTATTCAAAGGTGTCCTTCGGTAGAGGCTTTGTAAAAATATCTGCAAGTTGTTATTTAGATGTGACAAATTCTAACTTCACTTGCTTCTCTTGCACTTGTTCTCTTAAGTAATGATACTTAATAGATATATGCTTTGTCTTAGAGTACATCATAGGATTCTTTGAAATATTAATTGCACTAGTGTTGTCATAATATATAATGACCGAGTCAGTGATTACCTCATTCATCCCTTCCAACACTTGCTTGATATATGCAATGTTTGAACAGTTGGTAGCAGCAGCAACATACTCTGCTTCAGCTGTAGACTAAGAAATACAAGCCTGCTTTTTACTTGTCCAGGTTACAAGTCTTTCACCAAAGAAAAATGCTCCTCTAGTGGTGCTTTTTCTATCATCCACATTTCCAGCCCAATCAGCATCGATGTAAACTTTTAGTTCAAACTTCCCTTCCTTAGGATACCATAATCCATAATTCTCTATTTTCTTCAGGTATCTTAACATCATTTTTGTAGCTATCATGTGTGATTCTCTAGGATTAGCAGAAAATATTGCAACAATACCCACAACATGTGCTATATCTGGTCTACTGTGAACTACGTACATTAACTTACCAATCATGGATCGGTAAAGTGTCTGGTTTACCTCTGTAGTTTCATCCTCCTTTGTCAATTTGCATCCAGTAGCCATCGGTGTTCTCACAAGTTTAGCATCTTCCATGCCAAATGTCTTCAGTACTTCCTTTATGTATTTAGATTGTGTGATGAATATTCCATCACTCTACTGAATCACTTGTAGTCCAAGAAAGAACTTAATCTCTCCGAACATAGACATTTCAAATTCCTTTTGCATTTCATCAGCAAATGTCTTTCATACAAGATCTGAGCCTCCAAAAATAATATTATCAACAAATATTTCAGCAATAATAAAGTATCATCAGTATCACCTTTCATATACAGATTGTTGATTTCACTTGTTCTAACAAATCCAATACTTAACAAGTAAGTATGCAGTCTTTCATACCATCCTCTAGGTACTTGCTTCAAGCCATATAATGCTTTATGTAATATACATACCATGTATTTATTATCAGGATCAACAAATCCTTCAAGTTGTTCGATGTAGACCTCTTCTTCAAGTATACCATTTGGAAATGTTGACTTCACATCCATTTGATAGACTTTGAATTTCTTGTGTGTAGCATATGCAAGTAGCATTCTACCTCCTTCCAATCTAGCAACAAGTGCAAATGTTTCACCATAGTCAATGCCTTCTTCCTATGCATATCCCTTGCATACCAATCTAGCTTTATTTCTTGTGACTTCACCATTTTCATTCAATTTATTCCTGAATATCCACTTAGTACCGATAACATTCTTGTCTTTAGGTCGGGGTACTAAGGACCAGGTTTTGTTCTTCTCTATTTCCTTCTTCATTTCATTAACTCATTCTTTATTATCTAATGCAACTTTCACATTTTTAGGTTCAAATTCACAAACTAGACATATACCTTGTCTTGTTTTGCTTCTAGTTTGCATTCCAACATGTCTGTCTCCAATGATTTGTGTCTCAGGATGATGTCTTTTGACAAAACTAGCCAGAACTTGATTTCTCCTTTCTTGCTCATCCTACTAAGGGTCATTTACTTGCTCGGTAGCTCCATCTTGTTCATCGATTTGTGTTGCATGTTGTCCTGTATTGTTTCCCTGCTGACCGGTTGTCACAGTTTGCAGCGTCAATGGATACTCTGGATGTTCAATGTAAGTGAATCTACCATAGTCTTCTGATTCCTTTATACTTTCCTTAGTGTTCTTTTCATCAAAATCATCAACACGAACATTAGTTCTTTCAACTATCTTATTTGTAACCTTATTCAAACATTTATATGCTTTACTTGTAGAGGAATATCCCAGAAATATCCCTTCATCTCCTTTAGAATCAAATTTTCCATTTCTCTCATCTTTCAAAATAAAGCATTTACTTCCAAAAATCCTAAAATAACTTACAGTAGGTTTGTGTCCAAACCATAGCTCATAGGGTGTTCGGTTTGTGTCCTTCTTCAGTTGTACTCGGTTAAGAACATACACAGTTGTGCTGACAGCTTCTCTCCAATATGTCTGAGCAAAATTCTTCTGTATCATCAATGTTCTAGCACAGTCAATTATAGATATGTTCCTTCTTTCAACAATTCCATTTTGCTGAGGTGTCCTCGGTGCAGAGACTTGTCTTTTAATTCCATGCTTATTACAGAAATTAGTAAATTCATCAAAGATAAATTCACCTCCTCTATCAGATCTTAAGCATTTTATTTCTTTTCCAGTCTCTTTCTCTACCTTAGCTTTATACCACTTAAACATTTTAAAGGCTTTAGATTTCTCTTTTAGGAACATAACAGTCATCAGTCTAGTATAGTCATCAACAAAAAAAATAAAATATCTATCACTAGAACAGCTCTGAGTTCTCATAGGACCACATAGGTCAGTATGAACCAACTCAAGTATCTTCTTTGTTGAGTAGTCTTTACTTTTAAAACTAGACTTAGTCATCTTACCTTTTTGACATTCATGGCACATGGCATGATCAGGTTTTGTCAAGTTAGGCAATCCTCTAACTCTTTTCTTTTTACTAATCTTGATCATGTTGTCAAAGTTTACATGGCATAACCTTTTTTGCCACAACCAAGCATCTTCATCCTTTATTAACAAACAAGAAGACTGATCCATATCAAGATAGAATAAATTACCTTTGGATTGTGTACCAGTTCCAACAAGTCTTCCTTCATCATCATAGATCTTCACCTTTTTGCTCTCAAAAGCCAGTCGGTCTCCTAAATTGTTTAGTTGAGCCACACTTAACAAATTATAGTTCAATCCATCTACCCAGTATGCATTTTCACATTGTATTCTATCATTGATCATCAGTGAACCTTTACCTCTTACCATGCAAGGTGCATCATGTCCCATTCTCATAGATCCTCCATTATATTCAACAAGATGATCAAACTTCTCTACATCATCGGTCATATGATGTGTACAGCCACTGTCTATGATCCATGTATCATTTCTGCTTACTTTAGAGATCAGCGTTGTCTCTTCATGTTTCTCTTCTTCCTCTGAGTCATCTTTCATAGCAATAAATACAACTTCTATATCATCATCAAAATCAGATTCAGTTTCAATATCTTTGGCTATGTAACATACCTTTTTGCCTTTATCGTCTCAGTTGTCTCTGTTGTTGTATCGGTAGCCTCTGTTGACTCTTCTCCCATAGCTTCCTTCAGATCAGTCTTTAGATCTATCATCATCTTTCCTCTGAGGACATGTAGCAGTGATGTGACCAACTTCTTTATAGTTAAAACATGCCAAAGGTAGCTTACCTCTATACCTTCCTTTTCCTTTGGGAAATCTTCTGGCCATAAGAGCTTCAAGCTCATCAAGTTCATCATCGGCATTACTATCACTATCATAATTCTTACTATTCCTGCTAGAATTTCTAATCTTCAAAGAAGACATGAAAGCAGATTCAACAGGAGGAACAACACTGTTATCAAAGTTGTTTAATTCAAAGGTTGTTAGTTTATCAATTAGAGTGTCAAGAGTAAAGTTGAATGTAGCTCTTGTTTCATGAATTGTAGAGATCCTGATTGCATAAACTAGCAGCAAAGTTCTGAGAATCTTACTTATCACTGTTTCATCATCAATCACTCCATCAAATGCTCTAATAACATGTACCACATCTTTTAGTCTATTTGAGTATTGTACAATGTTCTTGCCTTCTTTCATTCTCATATCATCAAATTTGCCTCTTAGGCTTTCAGCTCGGGCTCTTTTGACATTCAGATCTCCACTGTATATCAGATTTAACTTGTCCCACATCTTCTTAGTAGTATCACAACCCTTGATGTCTTCAAATTCAGCATTGGTACTGTGTGTGTGAATTTTGTACCTAGCTGTAGACACAACACTTTAGTAAAACATTAGAGGTTAGCTTAAAATCAAAATCGTGTAGTGAAATGAAAATTAATCTAACCAGGCGATTTACTACCTTCTAGTAGATGCGAGTATGTATTCTCAGATTGGACTGAGATCAGTGACCTTGACGACACTTAAATGAAGGATTTGAATGCAAAATCTAGATATGAGATGAATGCAAATTAATCTATATTTTTTGGATTTTCTATGCAATAATATGAAAAATGATATGAAATCTAATCTATATGAAAAACTGATATGCAATACAATTAATCTAACAATGATATGCTAAATATGAATGATCTCACAAAAGTTGTTGATTTGCAAAAGAAGCTTCAATTCTTCAGATGTCAATTCACCAGCATAAGTTTGCAAATTATGAGATGATTTGTGAAGAGTTGAAGCCTTGATTTTATAGAAATCCAGGGCTTTGGAGGTGCATGGAAAAAGCCATAAATCACTCTAGTTGATTTTTGAGTCAACAAGGAATTAAAGATAGTTAACTCACAAATAATCATGCAAAAATAGCTTTTTGATTTAAATTAGAAGTTGAGATCAACTTTTAACTCAAAAGAGAGTTGAGTTTATTTTTAAAACAACTTGAATTGATTTTCTGATTTAAAGTTCAACTGCTTTTTGGATGTGCATAATTAATTATGAATTAAATAAATAAATAAAGTGATTTATCCTCAACTTAAATGATTTTAAAAATAAAATAATTGATTTATGGGTTAATCAATTATTAAATCAAACTTTTATTCAGAAACTATATTATTAAATTTGACAATTGACATTAATTAATTAAATAAGAATTTAATCAATTAGTCATAAGATATTTGATTTATTGTCAAAATGGAATAATACAATTTAGGAATAAATATAACTAAATCCAATTAAATAATTAAGTGGCAGTATTAAATCTAATTAATTAAATATTTAGAATATTCAGTTAATCAAACTTTAGGATAAATAAGATTTATCACAAAATAATCATTAAATTAAAGATAATTAAGATGATTAGGAATATATAGGAATATTCCCCGATGCAAAATTTGAGATAATCAATCAGGATTCGATAATGTTCAGATGTGCCTTGGGTTAGGACTTTGATGTCAACTTCCTTCGATGTGTCGATATAAGAGGTTAATGAACCTATAGCCCATTTTTGGGGTATTACATTTTGCCCCTCTTTGAATTGTTGTGCAAAGCGTAGTGGTTCAAAGACAGTCTGTGTATGATGTTGAAACTGATGTTTGAAATTGAGATTGATATCAAACAGAAACTGATTGAAATTGATATGAAGATAATAGGTCCTGAATGACCAAAGATAATGTTAACTATAACAGCAGATGAACCGATGATTGCGAAAAAGTGTCAAAATGCCTGATTCTGAACCTTATGATTGCAAAGAAGTGAGTGACCGATTCCAGACTCGATTGTCAATAAGAATCACATTGGTATCACATCTGAACCCTTTAGTTACGAAGAACCAAGGAAATAACACTAATGAACCAATGGTTACAAAATACTGATACAATTTACAAGATTAGGAGAATACTAGATTGATATGGATCTCGATGAATCTGATATGCCCCAAGCGATGATTGATTTTCCCTAAGCGACGAGGTCTTTTTGATGAATCAGCAATTAGACGTGGTTGTTGTCTTGATCACTGGGAGAAAGATATTGATTTACAAATTTAGATTATAGACTTTGAATGATATGCAATACCATGCCCCCTTCGGGATAAAAATTGAAATCTCACAAGAAAAATCAGTGTTATATGGTTCAGAAGCATGTTAATTGATTTGAAAAGTGGTTTAACACGTTCGAGAATGCATTTTGCATCGTTGGAGGGTCCAAAAGACCAAGTTTGACTAGGTTTGGCCATGATTTGACCATGGTTGACCAAGTTGAAATTTCAATAGTTTGATGGAAGATAATCAGTTAAGTTGAATACTAGATTTCTGTGATGATGGAAGGTCAATTATGCAAGCAGTAGACCATCTTAGGTCCAAAATTTTAAATCATGATTTTGATATAGTAAATGATCTCAAATTTTGATTTTGATCCCGAAAATAGATTCAGAACGTTGAAATTAGCTAGGGGTGCAATTTTTGTGAAAAACGGAGCACTTTTGAAAATTAGGTCAAAAGCTATATAAAGGCCAGAAGGGTCATTTACAATTCATTTCAACCTTTTGACTTTGAAAACTTTGTGGAGCCCTCTAAGAAAAAATGGCAGACAAAGCAGCAAAACTAAAGGTACCTGTGAGTTCGCATCGATTTGAGCATAGCTAGAGACACCAAAGACCTCGGTAGTACGAACATCCGGTAGGTGGACCTCTGTGCTTTGCTAAAAATTCAATTTTTCCATGTTTTATAGGATTTTAGCAATGTTTCGTACGTTTTTCCATTTTTGAATTTTGCATGCACGAAAACTCGTACGACTCCCCAACGGGACTCGTATGACTTTCTAACTGTAGATAGGTTGTCGTCTCATAACCCCCCATGACTTGTATCAGAGGGACCCATGAGTCATACGACGTTTCATCGAGTCCCTCATAACTCATACGATGAGGGATGCATTGTCATGTCACTATGCTTTGTCGTATGGTATGATGTAGAAAGTCGTACGACTTTTCATGCTAGTCTGAAGTGTCGTATGGAAAATAGTAAGCTTAAAACTCTGTATTAGGTCAAATTTTTTATTTTTCTGATTCTGTAGCTTGATTACTGACCTGTTAACCTACCTTCTGAAATACTGAACTGCCCCATTTCTACCCTTGTAACCTGTTCTATGACCAAATTACTGATAGGATTCCCTATTTCTATACTATGTAGGTCATATATCCAGATGTACATGTACAGATCTCACATCTTGCTACGCAGAGATTATGTGTGTCATTGCTAGACCCTATGAGGGTCCACCTTGCTTCTTGTGGATTTGAGCACTTGATACATTTACCCAAGATTAGGGTAAATCACAAACTTTTGACTGCTCTGATTGAGAGATTTCACTTGGAGACACAGACATTCCACTTGCCGACAGGGGAGATCACTGTTACCCCTAAGGATGTGTATCATATACTGCGCATCCCATTCCATGCAGGCCAGCGACCAGAGTATGTGAGTTCAGGGAACTCAGGTTTATTAGCTTTCAGACATCTCTCTGAAGATGACACTCAGATGATGGCCTCCATTTCTTGGGAAACCTTAGTGCAGAGATATGGATAGATGCACCGGCTGGAGTGCATCATTGTCAGGATGATTGGTGGTATTATCATGTCTGACTATCAATAGAATGGTCTTTTGATGGGCTGGGCCCCTATGGTAGCACATTTGATGGCCACTCCCTCTGAGTTGGCTTGGGGTCAGTGTCTATTAGCTCACATGTTCTCTGAGATGCACAAGGTAGTGTATCAGGAGAGCAAGTCTTTTGCTGTAGGAGCTCTAGTTTTACAGATCTGGGTGTGGGAGCATATCCCTGTGTTGAGACCTGTATGTACTTCATAGAGGCGGCCTCAGGAGCCTGTCATTTATATATATGTCAGATATGTCATTCAAGGATGGATGGTTCACATGGAGTACTAGAGGTGATGCCTTGATGACATGACATTTTTGCACTGGAAACCATATGTAGCCATTGAGCCTTGGCCTACTGCTCGAGAGCAGTTTAGTTACTTCTTTTAGAGCCATGTACTAATTGGGAGGTCATCCTCCACTATAGAGAGATTCCTTATTACCAGGGTTTGGTGGCAGTATGGGCAAGTACAGGATGCCCCTGAGGATTATGCTACTTATGCACGGATAGGGTGCGAGATTGGACTTGGATGGACACAGCGGCTCTCTTATGCTTTGTGTTCATAGGAGTATAGTGCTATTGTTGGCAGGGATTGGGAGTATAGACCAGATGTACTTCATGCTGGTGTTACTGATGGATTCATTTCCTAGCTTGCTGACCATCCCATTCATAGATTTTTTGATCCGACCGAGCTGATACCCTCCATGGAGGAGGAAATGGATGTTACAGGTGCTTCGATGGGACAGGGTCCCAAACCTACACAGGCTCCCATGATACATCCCACACCTCTGAGACCCAGAGTGATGGCTCCACCACAGAGACCATTAGGATAGATGAGGCCCCCTCGTCGCACTAGTTCTACAGAAGGCAGATCTTCCAGTTCTCACAGATGGACTAGGGGAGAGGGTGGTACATTAGGTGGAGTTGGTTCAGGTGATGAGATACTAGCAGCCGAGCAGGTGGTAGGTGGAGATATTGGTCTCTTACAGGATGATACTAGATTTGATTTAGGTGCTGAGATCAGATGCTGTAAGGTGCAGAGGGAAAAGACCACAAAGCAGACTACCCCAGATACTGAGATGCCAGACGTTGATCCTATTGTTCCTCCTACTCCACAAGAGACTATCAGATGGCTCAGTGCACAGGTTAGGGACCTAAAGATGCGCAGTGCTCGATGGGAGGAGCGATACATAGAGGTAGATAGATAATGGACTGAGCTGCATGTGGAGGTACAAAGATTATAGGTAGAGGTGATTCATCAGACCTCACGGGAAGCTTACTATGTGTCCATATATTATACAGTTGTTCCTGCTGCACAGAGAGTTCCCTCCTATTCATAGTACATGATGGCATCAGAGGGAGCTAGAGCACCTAGAGTATAGGTAGTACCAAATGCACCACCTCCTCCTCCACCAGATGCAGAGGATCATGTTGATAGTTGATTTGTTTTGATACATTGATATACTGTACTCTTTTTGATCATTGATATACTATTCTGACTTTTGATAGCTCACATGAGCATATTCTTTGTACATTGTGCCAATAGTGCACTCCTGACTAGTTCAAGATTTTATATATATATATGAGATTGATATTTTGGTTGTGACTTCATTTGTACTTGTCATGTTTCAATTTATGATGATATCATGCGATGTTTATGCTATGAGTAGTGTAGAATACATGTATGGATCAATGCAATGCAATGAGTTCTTTCATATGTATGGATGTTATGCAAATGTATTTGATTATGAAAAGATGTATGTATGATTTATGCTTATGCACATGGATGAATTGTAATGCAATAGATGATTATGATATGAAAATGCAACAATACACATATGTTTTGCAGGTATTGATGAAGACAAGTACTCAGTCTTATGTCAAAAGGATGTTTAACCCAAGAGGATAACTGCTTGCGAGTCTATGAAGAGACCTTTGAGTTAGGTTTCAGCTCTTGTTAGATTTGAAGAGACATTTGAAGAATTGTTTAAGCATTGAAGTTCGCTTAGCCATTTGTGAGATCATGCAAACATGCAAAATGCAAAGAACCAAGCAAAGTAAAATGCAACCTAAGACCTAGGACCTAGTCACTGATCATGTGTTGGTCATTCTCATCATTGAATTTTTAGGTAACCGAATAAATCAATACAATACCCACTAGTTATGAAACCATAGACATATGAATATCAATTTGTATGCACAGGAATCAATACAACACCCACTGATTAGGAAACCATCGATATATGAATATTGATTTTGTTTTCGGAATGTCGGATTAGATAATAAGCACCAAGGCATAAGTGCCAGGATGACCTGAATATCATGTCCATTTTGATATAGCAATTTGTATAAGCATCAAAACATAAACATCGTGATGACCTGAATACACCTTGCATTACAAACACATCAAGTAGTCAAGAGATTATTCTAAATCCAATGTGAATTACCTGTAGTGACCTTTTATCGTTCACATCCTTAGGTAAGATTGTGTTTTACAGTAGGAGAAAGAACTCACTCAAAAAGACAATAGTTAGATCAAACTTCCTTGGATTTTCTAGGTATCAATGGTCGAGGTATGCATGGCCATCCAATTCAAGATAGAGGTTCTTACAATCAAACACCATTTCAATCCAGAATTTCCAAAGTGGTTAGATTTTCATATACAAGCAGAAGACAAAGAAAAGATTATGCCCCATTCATCACTCTCTAAATCCTGTAAAGGACATCATCAAAGAGCTTGAAGGAACATAATATGCAAAAATCTCAATGTGAATCAATAAGCATACAAGGAGATAAAAGCATGTAAAAAGCATAGATTATTTTCAGTTTGTGTTTGATGCTTGATTGCATTATTGTAGATGCAAAAATCCTTTCTGGAGATGAGATAGACTAACTGACGCAAATGAAGCTTCAAAGGACTCTGACTGGATATGCTACGTCTCAGACACATTGGAGGCTATAGGATATGACATTGATTGCCCCCAAGTTTTAACATTGGTAGGATACAGACGCATGAGCTGATTGGTATACAAACCTACTTATTGAAAACAAACTGGGAGATATGTACAAACTAAAGCAAGATTGAAAGCTAGGAAAAACCAAGATTGCGTTGATAGATGGAGCATTTTTTAACAAGTGGCACCCGTTTGCCGAGTTTTCACCATCTTGGCAAAGATTCTATTTTTGCTACTAAGGCGCCTGTTTCCAGGTTTTCACCAAGGCACTTTTTCTTTTTCTCATTTTTATTTTTTTTTTGTATTTTTCATTTTTTTCAATTTTTTTGATACTTATGATATTTTTTACTTTTTTTGTGAATCATCAAGGCACCTATTTCTAGGTTTTCACCAAGATGTTCATTTTTTTAAGGACTTTTTCCAATTTTTATAATTTTTTCAGAACATTTTACCATAGACTGAATGCCTTAGGCATAGAATTTCTTCAGATAGAGAACGTTGATTGGTTCTCGAAGATGTTCTCCTTCAGTCATTGAGAGTTGATAGGCACTAGAGCCAAAAGTAGCAGTGATAACAAAGGGACCCAGCCAGTTGGATTTAAACTTTCCCTTGCGTTCTCGATGTGATTGATTTTTAGGATTCTCTCTCAAGACTAGGTCACCAACCTGAAATTCTCTTTGTCTGACTTTCTTGTTGTAGCCTCTAGACATTCTCTTCTGATATACTCTGAGATGATCATATGCTACTTGTCTACACTCATTTAATAGTTCAAGTTCTTGTAACCTAGACACTCTGTAGTCATCATCAGTTACTAGACCATGCATTCTGATTCTTAGTGATGGGATTTCAACCTCAATAGGCAGTACTAATTCAGACCCATAAACTAAAGCTAAAGTGAAAGGAGTAGCCCCAGTGGCCATTCTAATACTTGTTCTATAGGCCCAGAGAGCTGGATTAATCATGAGATGCCAATCTCTTCCTATTTTATTAACTATGCGGTGCAAGATTTTCAATAGATTCTTATTAGAAGCCTCTGCTTGTCCATTCCCTTGAGGATAGTAGATAGATGACCAATGTTGTGTAATCTTGAATTTAGCACATAGATCATCTAGATTTTTGTTCTTGAATTGTCCACCATTATTTGTGATTATGGAATGAGGTATCCCATATCTTCATATGATATAGTTCAATATGAACATAGACATTTGCTTTCCAGTTGCTTGTGTCAAAGGGACTGCTTCTACCCATTTTGTAAAATAATCTATAGCTGTGATTATATGGGTATGTCCATTAGAAGAATGAGGATGTATAGCTCCTATAAGATCAAATGCCCATTGGTGAAAAAGTCATTGTGTAGTAAAGGGAATTAGATCTCTCCCTGGAGCATGAATTAAGTTTCCATGCACTTGGCACTTTTGACATTTCTTAGCAAATTTGATAGACTCTTTCTCCATTTCAAGCCAATAGTACCTAGCCATAATAAGTTTTTGAGCTAGTGTTAAACCATTCTAGTGTGACCCACAAATACCATCATGGACATCCTCTAATGCACGATGAGACTCTTCCCATTCTAAACATCTAAGTAGCCTACCATCTAGACCTTGTTTGTACAGATCATGACCAATGATGACATATCGAGAGGCATTATGGATAAGGTATCTCTTTTCATGGCAATTGAAGGTATTGGGAATGATTTGGTCTTGGAGATAGGAAAATAGGTTTTTGTATCTGGATGAATCATGACCAACAAAAGTGTAGATCATGTGGGTTTTGGGGGAATCATATGCAGGATAAGATAGTGGTTCCACCAGGAACTCGTAGCGTAGCTCATGTTCAAGCTGCAGTAATAAAGTAGATAGTGTTGCCATTACATCGACAGCCTTATTCTTTGTTCTAGGTATTTTCTCAAATGTGATAGATAAGAAATACTTCTTTAAATCATCTACCATTCTCTTATAAGGAATGAGCTTTTCATCTTTAGTTTGGTACACATCATTGACTTGATGGATAACAAGTTGTGAGTCTCCATGAATGTGTAATTCTATTACTCTCCACTCAATTGTGATTTTCATACCATTCAAAAGGGCTTCGTATTCTACAATATTGTTTGTGCAAGGGAACTTTAATCTAAATTCTTTTGGGATTGAGTATCCTTGAGGAGTTATGAATAATATGCCTGCTCCTGATCCATTCTATGTATAGGAGTCATCAAAGAATAACTGCCATTCTCTAGAAGAAAGAGTCATGATAAAGGAATCTGGAAATTCCATTTGCATTGGTGTATCATCAATCATAGGTGCATCTACTAATTGATCAACAATAACCTGTCCTTTGATAGCTTTTCTTTCCACATATTCAATGTCAAATTCACTTAAGAGCATGACCCATTTAGCTAATCTACCTGTGAGGGCAGCTTTGCTTAGTAGGTACTTGAGTGGATCAATTTTAGCTACCAAATGTGTGGTATGAGCTAACATATAATGTCTTAGTTTCTATGATGCAAAGATCACAGCTAGACAAGCTTTCTCAATCATTGAATAGTTCTTCTCATATGCAACCAATGTTCTACTGGTATAGTATATAGCTCTTTCCTTTTTGTTCTCATCATGTTGTGCAAGCAATGCCCCTAGTGTTGTATCTGTAGTGGAGACATATAAGATCAAAGGCTTCCCTGGAATGGGAGGCATCAAGATAGGAGGATTTGATAGATACTTCTTGATATGATTAAAGTTGTTCTCACATTCTTCATTCCATGCAAATGTCACACCTTTATGTAATGTTTTTGTAAAAGGTTGTGATATGTCTGCTAACTATGATATGAATCTTCTAATAGATTGAACTCTTCCTTGCAATGTCCTCATTTGACTAATATTCTTTGGAGGTTGCATCTCCATTATAGCCTTCACTTTAGCTGGATCAACTTCAATGCCCTTCTTTGAGACTATGTATCCTAAGAGCTTTCCAGAAGTGACACCAAAAGCACACTTTTTAGGATTTAGTCTAAGACTAAATTTTTCCATTCTATCTAGTATCTTGCTCAAGTCATTTAGATGTTCAGCTCTAATCATAGATTTTGCTAAAGTATCATCAACATAATCCTCCATAGTCCTATGCATCATATCATGAAAAATAGATGTCATTGCTCTTTGATATGTAGCACCAGCATTTTTAAGCCCAAATGGCATGACATTCCAACAGAAGGTGCCCCATGCACATGTAAAATCAATTTTCTCTTTATCCTCTGGAGCAATTTTTATTTGATTATACCTAGAAAAACCATCCATTAAAGAATACATCTCAAAGCCCGCAGTCATGTCCACTATCTTATCAATGTTAGGTAATGGAAAATCATCCTTAGGGCATGCTTTGTTTACATCTCTAAAGTCTGTGCACACTCTGATTGATTTATTTGGTTTTGAAATAGGTATAATATTAGAGATCCACTCTGCATAGTCAATAACTCAGATAAATCCAGCTTTCAAGAGCTTCTCTAATTCAGCGTTTACCAAGAGTGCAACATGAGGATGCATCTTTCTCAATTTTTGCTTGACAGGTTTGACATTTGGAGCTATAGATAAATGATGCATTATAAGATTAGGATCCAACCCTGGCATGTCTAAATATTTCCATGCAAAGTTGATCTTCTTCTTTGTTAGGAATGTTGTAAATTTTTGCTTCTCTTCTTCTGATAAAGATTGTGCTACATGAATCAACTGTGGTTCTTCTGTTGTTCCCAAGTTGATGGATTGAGTGGGCTCAATTAGAACTAGAGATCTGTCCTGTAAATGACTCAGAAGGACATCAAATATCTAATCCTTAGGTGCCTCAGAGAGGTTTTCACCTTTGGATACATCTTTTATTTTTACTTTTGTAGGTTCTGAGACTGCCACAAAGTGGTTTTCACCCTCAGAACTCCTTTTCTTTTATTATTATTCTTAATTTTCTGACTAAGATACTTGATGTCTGACTCCGTCATGCTAATGCTCAGTTCATTGATGGAAATACTCATAGGCTCAACTACATTGAGGTAGCAAGCAAGGGCATAGTCATTCGGGAAGGTATAAAGACCATGACTCAGATTTGTGGAGGTTTGATCAAGAAGTTCAGGATGTTGGATAGTCAAAGTGGTGAAAGATTAGGAGATAGTGTTTACGGATATGGATTTGTCATCATTGGTCCTAACCTGACGCTCTAGTTCAAAGGTGATATTACAATTTAAGACATTTAATTTGTGAATAGGCTCAATGTCATTGTGGGATTCCACTTTAGCCATCAGTGGATCAGACTCGTTAAGTTCACTACTTCACTCTAGACTTGCGTTGGGTTTAGGTGCATATTGGTGAATAACATCAACATGTTTCTCTATAGTAAGCTCATCTTCTTATAGAATGGCTCCCCATTCATAGTCATTAGATTCTTCATCTATACCTCTAGGAAATCTAAGAACATGAGTAAAGTCAGGATGAATACCCCAAGAAGGGTTACCCTCAGATTTTGATTTGAATTCATACTCATGGGAATCTATCTTAGAATAACTACCACCTTCCTCTTTGTCTGTTTGATTATCTTCGAGATTAGCTGGTTCTTGTGTTGCAACTATCTCTTGCTCTATAGTAGGTTCTTATGTTTATACTACATTAATTCTTTTGATTGGATCATTTTCAGCTTCAAGGAGATTTGTGATTTCCTTAGGCAAACGCTCATAAGGGATAAGTTCTAAGCTGTCTGAATCACTATCTGATGGTTCAGTTTCTTCCTTCTTAAGAAGGGGTTTACCCAGTGCAATCTACTCTATGAAATGAGAACAATTACCTTTGAGGTGGAAGGGTTTCTTTTTAAAGCCTAAGCCAACAGTATCTTTGTTTTTCCTACTAGTATGTGAAATAGGTGTTATAAGACCTTCTCCTCTAACTCCTAGAGGTCCTTTACTTGAATATCCCATCTTAGCTATCAATTTATCTCCTGGACCATATGTCTTAGAAGGGATTTTGGATACTGTAGAGTCACTAGTTGGAACAACTTGAGATTTAGGTTCATCTTTGTATAGCCATGTAAGCACAGCTTCATCTTCTTCAAATTCTTGCTTGGAGACTTGTTCTGCTACAAAATTATTTTTATATGCCTCAAGAGGTTCTTTAGAGTCTAGTTTGGACTATTTTAAAGATTGTCCATAACACTTAGGTGAGATAAGTAGAGATGTCAAAGATAAGACTGTCTCTATAGTATATTCTCCCATACCATTTTCTTTGATATTGACCTCTTTTGCAAGATCTTCCATTTTAGATGTGGATGCTTCTTTTGTTGGATCAATGGAAGATTCTTTATTATTAGGCACATGTTTATCTACACTTTCTTTCAATGTATTGCAAGTGGTGGATATGTCTACTGAAAAAGTGACCTCTACTCCTTAATAAGGAAATTTCAAACATTGATGGAATGTAGAAGGAATAGCCTTCATCTCATGTATCCATGGTCTCCCTAGAAGAATGTTGTAAGCCAAAGGTAGATCAAGAACTTGACATATAGTATCTCTGATAACTGGACCTACTCTGATAGGTAAGACAATGGTGCCTTTAGAAGATCTTTCTTGTTCATCATAGGCTTTTATAGTTATTTTCTTTTTGGGATTAATAGCCAATTCTAAAAATCCCAATTGTGTGACCAAGTTGTATGAACAAATGTTTAGGCTAGCACCCCCATCTATCAACACACATTTGACTCTACGGTTCTAGATCAAGACTTCTATATGCAAGGGATGGTTATGCAGGTGACTCAAGGAGTTGTCATCTTCCTCTAAAAAGGAGATATATTGTGGAGATGTAAGATGTCCAACCATAGTCTGGAACCTGTCTAAATCAAGGTCATCAGGAATATTGGATCCAAGCAAAGCTTTGTCTAAAATAGCCCTATGAGCTGGTGATATTCGAAGTAACTCAAACATTGAGATTTTTGCATTAGTGTTTTGGAGTTGTTGAACAATGCTATAAGATGTTGGCCTTGTATCTTTAGGATTGGAAGATTTAGAAGCATCCCTCTATTTGAAAGTGGAAGAAAGATTGAAGGGCATCTTAGGGACATTTCATGAATTTAGGATTTGTCCGTTCAGATGTGCCTGAGCTTGTGATCGAGTCATTGTGTTAGCTAAAGTATGATCTCTATCTCTTTGCACAATTGTGATGACATTGCAATGCTCAGAGAGATAAGGTTCAACCATATTGATAACAGCATTATTTACAGGGTAAGCATAATTGACCTTTGCCCCCATATTAGGCTGAGAAGATGAAACTTCTTGACCATGTTTCAGAAATGGTTCTGTGAATGTTGTATGATCATTATTGCTCTTATGATTGTCAATTGTGATGTCTCCCTTATCAATCAGATCTTGAATAGTATGTTTCAAGCGTAAGTAGTTATTAGTTTTGTGACCTTTACCTCGATGGAAATCATAGAATTCATTCTCGCTCCACCATTTTGGTTTAGGATCAGGATCAAATTGTTGGATCTCAGGCAAAGAGATGATGTTATTAGCTAGCAGAGTTCTCATAGCTAATTCTAAAGATTCTCGCATAAGAGTGAACTTTCTTTTATTATCATTGGACCAAGATTTGTATTCTGGCTTCTTTTGCGATGGTTCGGGCACCTTTTGTTCTGAAGCTTTGATGGCTTGGGTACCAATAGTTAGATTGAAAGCTGGTGCCTTTGATGGGGCATGGATGGTATCAAAAATGCCATTAGTGACAATGCCTTTATTCTTGTTCCAATTTTTGTTCTTGTCTTTAGAACTGGATCTTGATTCATACTTGGCCTTTTGAAGTGTGATGTCTCCTTTTTTCACAAGTACCTTTTCAATTTTGATCGCATTGTCTACCATCTTATCAAAAGATGTATGATCTTGCATTTTCAAAGGGTAGTTGATCTCTAGGATAAGATTATTGATGAAGATTTCCAATTTCTCAGTTTCTGGAATAGGCCTAGCATATAGGGAGAATTTCTTCCTCCATCTCTTGAGAAATGTCAAGAATGGTTCTCCTAGATATTGTTTGAGATTGCAGATATCAATCATGGTGACTGGATGTTGAATGTTGTAGGAGTATTACTGATAGAATAATTTGATCAACTCCTCAAAATTTTTGATAGTAGAAGGCAATCTAGAGAACCAATGAATGGCTGCTGCTCCCAGAGATAGAGAAAAAAGATGCATGAGATAGGTTGGTTCCTGCATGAACTCCATAGATTGTGTACAGAATTCCCTGACATGATCTTGAGGATCAGAGTGTCCATCATACTTATCATATTTAGGCATCTCCACTCTTTTTGGGAATGGTGGCATGTACAAGTCTTTGTCAAATGGAAAAGGACATAGGGCCTCCATGGAGAACTCCTTGGGTTCCTTTTCTTTCTCAAGTTTATTAAGTTTGACTTGCATGGCATGCATCTATTTCATCATAACTATGAGTGGATTTTCTTCCTCATGTGTAATGATATCTTCAACATTAAAGTTGGGAGGAAGTTTAGCTCCTTGATGAGCTAATTGTAAAAAGTATGCCTCTCTGTCTTCTTTCAAGAAATGCTTCATCATTCTTTTGAAGTTATCATCATTTTGATATTGAGCAATTTCAGAAGGTGTGGGTTCCTGATTTGCACCATGTTGAGATTGAGCTCTTTGAGAGCCAAATTTTGTCCCTGCTTGAGACATGGTGGGAGTTCTCCCTGTGATAGATCAAGGAGGAGTTTTTTTATTACCTCTGTGAGTTGATGAAGGAGGAATGTAACCATTTTTCAATCAAAAATTGTCAAGATCGTCATCTTCGTAAAGACCAAAATTGTAGAGTTGCTCAAGAGTTGGAGCCTGGAGAGTATTCAGAGGTATGGGATGGGATACTTCTCTAG
Organism: Chamaecyparis obtusa; assembly: GCA_027943335.1. Taxonomy (NCBI): domain Eukaryota; kingdom Viridiplantae; phylum Streptophyta; class Pinopsida; order Cupressales; family Cupressaceae; genus Chamaecyparis; species Chamaecyparis obtusa. The sequence continues at coordinate 369,579 of BSBK01002706.1, forward strand.
ATTTCTTGTGAGAGGAAGCTCTAGTTTCCACCATTAACCTTGGGTGAAACAAAAGAATATGACAAAGACAACTAAAGAAAGATCTAATTCAAGAAGATCAAATGATGCAACCTTGTCAAGGTTTGATTGATTGAAGCTTAGATTAGATGTAAATGAAGGAGACTATGCCCTGGATGTATGGGTAGATTCCCAAAAGATAGCAAACATGAGTTCACAACACTTAGCCATTTTGAAGATGGATTGAAGATTGATAGTTATGACAGGGTTTTGACACAAGATGATAAATACTCAAATTGATTAAATAGAAGGCTAAATTAGATTCAAAAGGCCACTTTAGGAAAATGATTGGATTCTCAATAGTTGCTTCTATTATCCTGACACAGTGATTTTCTTGACAGACTCTAGAAATAGGCTAGAAAAGTTGGGTCTCTGACAATTCTGACAACTTTCTAGCAATTTTTCAAAATTTCTCAAACGACTTTCTATAGGCTCGTACGATAGTGGGTGTAGCATGAAATGACAATTGAAAAACTCATATGACTATTGCAAAACTCGCATAATAGTTGATAGCAGGGTTTTTGACTTTTTTGAATTGACTGGCAGCAAAACTCGTACGATAGTATACCATATACCATATGACAATCTGGGGGTTCTAAAATGACAATAGCCAAAAGTCGTATGAATTTCTAACTTTACAAGATGGCTTTTGACTCCAGAAAGGTGTTTGACATCAGATTTTGCAATTTTTGAGGTTTTCAATTTTAGATTGTTCACAAAATTATCTGTCTAGATTTGAAGATTGTATCAGATTGATTCATTCTTAGTAACTAGATAGATAAACAGGCACACAAAATAGCAAGCAAGTGATTTCAAGCACATCTAAAAAAAATGAACAGGGGACAAAGAAACCCTACACATGAAAAATCAAGTGATTGAATTATGCTAATCCCTAGGAGTGCTAACAGTGTATGTTCCAAAAAGTTTTGCAATAATGCACATATTCCTAGAAAATGAAAATTTGGCCTCACTAAGGTTTTTAGTAATGGTCTGACTCTGCAACTTTTGTGATCTCAAGAGGGTGAACTCCAATCCAGGCACACTGGGGTTTTGACATAGTCCAAGAATTTAATCAATCAGGAGCTACTAGGGAGATCTGACAGCCCAACAAGAGACCACACCTGTGAAGATTTCCTCCACAAGGACATTTATAAAGCGGCTACTGCTACCACGATGAAAATGGCTATTACCGCTTGAGGTTCCGTTAATGTAGTTAACTCAATTAAGGGAATGTCCACTACAGTTAACCCTCTCTAAAGGTGACTCACAAAATATACCACATGGAGACTGGTTCCAGATTCAAGGATCTAAGTTTCTGATACTACCCAAAAAGGGAGTAGAGCATAGTCCTCTAGCCTTTTCACTTTTAACCCAAACAAAGTAGACAGATTAATCTGACATGCTAAGACCAAGATTATCTCACAAAGATCTATGATGTCAACCACTTATGATCTATCAACCTCTCTGGAGAGAGAATGTATCAATCAGAAGCTAAAGATGCACAAATCTAGTAGAACGTGAGACGCTCTTAGTAACCTTGCTACCTACAAGGGTTCCTTCATTGAGAAGAGTTTCGCTGGAAACCCACTCTCTCAAGAACCATGAATAGTGTTCATAGGGCCTATTTAATATGTGTAACAAAGATGTTGAAAAGCAAATCTATGTTCATTTTTATAGCCCAAAATGAAATCTGTGATATGAAAGCAATAAAGGTCACACAAGCTTGACACGCAAGAGTTCTTTTTAATCCAAATCGAAATGTTATCAACTGAGAAGATTACCTGAATTCCTTGCAACACGCTTAGTAGATTCTTACCTATTTTTAGCAACTCTCATGCTTTTTCCCAATCAAAATCAGCAGAAATCAATCAGAAATAGCAAATTTCAATTCTTAATGTTAGCTGTTAGTCCAAATCTGGAAAACAAATCTGGAAAACTGGCTAAAAAAGTGAAGCGACAATTGAAACCTGGCACTGAAAATCATATGACAGTGGGTCACCTACCAGACAATAATCCAGAAACTCGTACAATAATGGGTATCAGATCATATGACAAAAGAGCTTCCAAATGACACTGGGTTTCTGACAGTACGATCCTCGATCAAATCAACTATTGTACGACAGTGGGTATCTCCTGATACAAGTTTCTTACAAAACTCATACGAAAATTGTATGGACAAAAATTAAAAATCATAGCTTGGAACAGAAAATGACAAGAAGATGATAGAAATTGATAAAAATTGAATGGAAACCCATTTCAGGGCCCCACGGTGGGTGCCAGAAATGTGTGTGTGAATTTTGTACCTAGTTGTAGACACAACACTTCAGTAAAACATTAGAGGTTAGCTTAAAATTAAAATCATGTAGTGAAATAAAAACTAATCTAACCAGGTGATTTACTACCTTCTAGTATATGCGAGTATTTATTCTTAGATTGGACCGAGATCGGTGACCTTGACGACACCTAAACGAAGGATTTGAATGCAAAATCTAGATATGAGATGAATGCAAATTAATCTATATTTTTTGGATTTTCTATGCAATAATATGAAAAATGATATGAAATCTAATCTATATGAAAAACTGATATGCAATATAATTAATCTAACAATGATATGCTAAATATGAATGATCTCACAAAAGTTGTTGATTTGCAAAAGAAGCTTCAATTCTTCAGATGTCAATTCGCCAACATAAGTTTGCAAATTATGAGATGATTTGTGAAGAGCTAAAGCCTTGATTTTATAGAAATCCAGCACTTTGGAGATGCATGGAAAAAGCCATAAATCACTCTAGTTGATTTTTGAGTCAACAAGGAATTAAAGATAGTTAACTCACAAATAATCATGCAAAAATAGCTTTTTGATTTAAATAAGAAGTTGAGATTAGCTTTTAACTCAAAAGAGAGTTGAGTTTATTTTTAAAATAACTTGAATTAATTTTTTGATTTAAAGTTCAACTGCTTTTTGGATGTGCATAATTAATTATGAATTAAATAAATAAATAAAGTGATTTATCCTCAACTTAAATGATTTTAAAAATAAAACAATTGATTTATGGGTTAATCAATTATTAAATCAAACTTTTATTCAGAAACTATATTATTAAATTTGACAATTGACATTAATTAATTAAATAAGAATTTAATCAATTAGTCATAAGATATTTGATTTATTGTCAAAATGGAATAATATAATTTAGGAATAAATATAATTAAATCCAATTAAATAATTAAGTGGCAGTATTAAATCTAATTAATTAAATATTTAGAATATTCAATTAATCAAACTTTAGGATAAATAAGATTTATCGCCAAATAATCATTAAATTAAACATAATTAAGATGATTAGGAATATATAGGAATATTCCCCAATGCAAAATTTGAGATAATCAATCAGGATTCGATGATGTTCAGATGTGCCTTGGGTTAGGACTTTGATGTCGATTTTGTTCGATGTGTCGATATAAGAGGTTAATGAACCTATTGCCCATTTTTGGGGTATTACAGGTATAGGCAGCAGCAAGTTCCATCATAGTGATATTGTGTTCATGCCTGTCCTTCAGTTGATCAAGAGTTAAGGGACCAGTGGGTGGTTGTAAGTAGCCATTTTCCATCAGATCTAGTGCAGAATTCCCAATTCCAGATATGTGCAGCTTCATCCGGCTTTGACATACTACAAAGTTCTCTTTGTTCAGCTTCAGTACTTCCCTCTTATACATCTTGAGACCTTTTTGTTGAAGTCCTTAAAACTCTGTTCTAAGCAACCGCAACTCTGATACCAATTGTTAGAATAACTAAGAGGGGGGTGAATCAGTTATCCAGTGTCCCAATACAAAATGTATAATTCAAAATAACTTCTTCAATTTCTGCTCCTCAGTAAACAATAATTACTTTCATTGTCTGTGCTTTTACCGATTACTAGTCTAATACTATAACAGTTACCAATCAAATCTAACAAGTAACATGCAAAGTATGATAACAAACAAATATCACAATCAACACATAACACAAGAGATTTAACGTGGAAACCTTGTAAAGGGAAAAACCACCTGGGACCGGCAACCCAAAATTGGTCACTCTTCTGAAGTGAGGCTGATTAAGACCCAACCCTGTTAAAGGTTTACAAACACACTGTCAGGTGTGACCTTGTTAGAGGATTTTAGACTAGAAGTTATCGTCCAACCAGCATTCACTATGGGGTTGGCAGGATAACAATGTTCATTCTATGAATGATACATCATAAGACTTTCAGAGTCCACTCAATTAAGAGATTTTGATTGTATACGATGGTTAAATATGTAACAATAAATGATATGCTTTAATACAACTTCAATTGCATATTACAGAGCAATATTTAGTCCATACAAATCCTTCTAATCAATATTTCACTATAGATTCAATATTGTATCAACTTACTGTCCATCAGTAATTGCTCTCTGTAGCTCGGTAATTGTTCTGCAGCTCGGTTCTTACTTAACTAGTATGATTAGAATGCTTGAAAACCTTATTCACATGATATTCCTGCAGTTTCTACTTCTTCCAGCATCATTCCATAATGAAATTCTATTCTCTTATATAGACAAGTAAATCATTGTCTTCTCCTCCATCAAATTTTGCCACTTAACCACATTCACAGATTTTGTCGCTTCAAACTTTCTCAACTGATGTGTCAATAAAACATTTCAATCTACTCCATTAGATCTGCCTTTAATTTTGTTAGCCGTCAATCTTCATAACAAACATTATCTGTTATCATTGAAATCGAGGTACTTTATAGCTCATCAATCCTATCGGCTAAACTAATCATTTAGTTCATTCTGTTTCGCTCGGTTAACAAAGAAATGCATCAGTGAACACTACTCGGTTAATACTATGATTGGTATACACTACACTCCATCGGTGTATACTAGAATTGCTTCATTTACCGACAACACTGCTTTGTGTCTTTCAGCTGTATACTTCATCATAGATGAATGCAACATAATAAAGTCAATATCATCAAGTCATAGACTCATCAACAAGTTACTCAATGTGTTCCTTATCCTCATCTATCATGTACATCTTTCCCCATGTAGATTTCTCTATTCTTCATCTCTTTCACCTTTCTTCAGATGTCTCGGTATAGTAACTTACAAGATAAGTGTTGTCAAACTAGTTGACATCAATGACAACATAATACTGATTTAATCATATTACATATCTAATCAGCAACTCCTCAGTGATCTTTGATCACGGATTCTTCAATCAAATTCCAAATCAGTTGTAGTCCAACATCCTTGTGTTTTGTGCTTGCGTAAGACTGGCCTCCATATCAGCATCCACTTTGGACACCATGATATTATCCTCACTCATATTTAAACAACATGCTTCCTGCTACACCACCAATGTGGGATTAAATCCCTTTACATTTATAATATATTGCTTCAAAAGTTTGTTCCTAGTGCTCACCCAGCTGGGCCCACACAAATCCAAGAGGCCCCACTCCACACAGCCCTCCTTTCTCTTTCCTCTTACTTCATTTTACTTATAATCCTAGCACCCTTCTATTTAAATACTTCTTGATTACAAGACAAGGTGAATGTGGGATTATAGTTCCTTATAGCACAGCCCCTTTCTTGGTCGGCCTCACACCTGCGTGCGCCCTATTATTTGTGCCTAGCTGCCTTCTTCTTTGAGAAACTTCTAGTTGAGAACAAAAATTAGATATGGAAACTAGAAAACCATACATATCTTGATTTGAAGCTGGACAACCCAAAAGATTTTGGGTAGGAGCTTGAGAAGCAGAATCACAAGCCTGTGATTGAAGTTCCGCCAAGGCTTTTCAAGCAATCTTGGATGCTTCTTCCTTTTTACTATTTGTAATACCCCCTGTGTAGGAAACACCAGAAACTTGAACAATTGATAAAAAAAAATTTGGGGAATGCACCTCTCCTTTAATGCCTCATCTTTAGGAGTAGATTGACTTATGCTTGTACTCTATTTGAGCTTAATAGCCTTACATTCTTCAGAGGTTACTTCCATCTCTCTGCTCCCCTTTCTTTGAGAATCTTCTCTTGATTGTGAACAAATACTAAATATGGGAACCTGAGAACCTAACAAATTGGAATGTGTAGCTTGTGAGTGAGAGATATTTTGAACAGCGGCCTAGGAAATGAAATCACAATCTTGTGGTTAAAGTGTCATGAATGCTTGTTTTCCAGCCTTAATCTCTACTTCTTTTTAGTGCTTGTTGCACCCCCAGTGTACGAAACACCAACAAACTCAATAGTTGATATAAAAACTAGTAAATGTATCTCTTGGTCTCCTAACCTTGTAGATTCATAAACAGGAACTGGTAGGCCAATTCTTTGAGCATAAATTTCTTACACAGTCTTGTTTCATTTACTTGGCTAGAAACGTCTTTCTCTTGATCTGGCTTCTTCAGAAAATCCTCAAGAGCAACTTGTGTTGCACTTTTCTCTGTAGCTTTGACTTAATTTGTAGGCCTCCATTCATTCTTTACGCTGGCCATTGTCCCTTCAATCTAGATGTCTCACACAAGACATTTAATTTTCCCTTTGAATTGTTTTTTCATTCCATGGCTCACACATTGGTTTTGCTAGCTTCACACTTCATAGCTCATCCAAACACCTTTGTTTATGCATGAGTCCTCTCTTGTCTTGCACAAACCATTTTTATTTATGCCTGTAACCTGCACATGCTCACTTGTGTTTGTCTTTATTTTAATTTGTGGCCTGCTGGTGCTCATGCAAGTAATGGCTTCCCTATTCAAAATCCAACCACCACTTCTAGTTTGTGCATTGCCTTTTGTTCAAGTGTACACACCAACCCCTTTGCATTGTCAAAACACACCTTCATTTTCCTTGCCTTGCACTGTCACATACGCAACATTCATAAAACTCATCAGCATAAGACAAGTGTGCAACCTTTGCAAATTAGGTAGGCACATCCCCAAAGTGTCTTCACAATATGACTAGAAAGAAAGTACAACCCCTTTCAAGCATGTACACTAAAATTCATGCCAACATTTAGATGACATGCCAATATCAAAGAAGAAAGGCACAATTATTTACATGGAATGTCTTACATTGACACACAAAACATGCCTAAAATGGAAGTCAAAGAAACATTAATGAACATTGACACCCTTTTAAAACTCCACATGACCATCCTCAAACCAAGATCAAGACACCTAGTGAATGAAAACCATGGTGCATAAGAGACTTTAATCTCATCATTCAGTTCACATCTCTGCAAAACTGTCCACCAACACCAACCAACTTCTGGAAGTAGCCTCAAAAGCTAACCAAAAGACCCCACATGAACACACCAACTAGAATTTAAGATCACTTCCAACATATAGTACGCTCATCAAAGGAATATGCTCCCAGAGTTTTGAGTCCAAAGATATCATCGATCAAACATGGCCACTCAGAACATTTGATCCTATCCGCACCGCCAAATTAACATAAGTCACCTCCAGAGTTGGCACTTGAAACTTATCAACAGAAACCTTCAAGATCTAGAAACTTGGGCATTGATTCACCCCCACATAAGGTATAGAATTCTATCATTAGTTTTCTCACAAGATCAGTATGTGAATTATCATTAAACACAAAATTCAGCTCAATAGATATATTCAGGATAAAAATAGTGAATTATGTAGAAATTAGGTTTGGAAAAGGCTTAGGAAAGTGATCAAATGGATTGGCAGAGGTCTAAAAATCTTCAAGTACACTTCCAGGTCTACAATATGTAACATCATTCAATTATGATTTACCTTGAACTAGGTGCAAATGGACAGACCCCAAAGTAAGCCACTCAGAAAATTGAACTATGCACTCTTGGTAAAACTTAACAATATGCAAATGAAATGGCTCTGGAAAACATGTCAAACAGGAACATGGGAGGCTAAAAATAGGTATGAATACTCTCTCTCTCATGCCTATAGAATGATGCAACAACTTGCATGTTATGACATTCAACTGGGCAATAAATGCACTCCTTTGAAGTGGGCTTCTCAGTGAAAATCTGGACAGACATAAAATGCAGACTTCGGGAAACACCTTCAAATAGCCACTTCAAAAACTTGTTAGATCTAAAAACTAGGACCTCAAACCTATTACATATGTCAAATGATAGGTGATGAACACCCTATCCAAGTGACATGAAGAACAACAGGTCCTTTTATCCGTGCACTTCAAACTAAGCTCTTACAATGATTTTTCAAAGGCACTAATCCGACACTTAGAGAAATTTTCAGAAATATGGACTCAAAACATATTCGGATTTTTGAGCTCCAACACTTTCCTCAATATATATATATATATATATATATATATATATATATATATATATATATATATATATATATATATATATATATATATATATATATATATATATATATATATATATATAATCTTATGATCATACTGACCCCACGACAGGTAGATCCCTTATGTGTTCTATGTATGTTTATGTGGTTTTTTCCTTGATTTGTCTTCGCTTGGGGGCATCTCGTAGTGGAAACGTAACCAGTGGAGTTGTTTATGTTTTCATTCAATCCATTGCTCCTATTAAAGTGTTAGCAATGACTTTAACATGGGGGCATACGCTCTACTCACTTTTTTCACACACACACTTTCAATATATATGCTTTTCAAAGCACTTTTCTCCCTTTATGGATTAGTGACTAATCCTTAAATCATGGATTTTTATCTTATAGGATCTCTTGATCCCTCTAGTTTCAAATTTCAAAATTTTGATCCCTTAAGGTCGGAGGTGTCCTTAAGACTAGATCTCTTTTGTTTTTGTCTTTGCTCTTTTGGAATAGAATATTCCTAAGGGTGAATCCTTGATGGGTTCACTAGTGAGTGTGGACTAGGCTTTTGAGGATACCTATTTTGAAAGCTTCAAACCAAAAAAAGATTAGATTTCAACCTAACATGAAAACAATCCAAAACAAGGAAAACTATAAGCTAGCCACCTCAGATTGAGCCTAAACAGGTGCACCCAAGCACTGTTTGATTTGCTCTTGCTTAAGGGGATGTGGGTGTGCTCTCTAAACACTTGGAGCATATTCCTTATGCATTTTAGGATGGATTGAGATCTATGAAAACCCCAAAATGGCACAAAACAGGTATAGAACACCTGATTTGTCCCTAAGGCCTCAAGGATCAAAATGATGCTGATATGAATATTAAGCTACATGAGATTTATGCTAAGATTGATTTTAAGCCAAATAGAGATGTGATGATGATGATATGCTATGCAAAACAATGAAGTAAACTAAGTTAATCCATTATTGCTAAGCTATGATGTGTTAGAAAGCTTGAAGAAAACAAAGAAATCTAACAATTAGGAATGATTATGGTAGAGCTAGAAGTAAAAGAGCATGATAACAATGCATGAAGATGAAAGACTAAGCTAATGAATTGCTCTTGGAAGAGGGAGTATTTATAGGATTTCCTAAGGGCTTGGGTTAGGAAGAAAGGTTAGAGTTTGGGGTAAGGTTAGGGTCTTGAGTCAAGGGGATAAGGATGAAGGCTTTCTAGAAGAGTCTAGGCTTTGGATGAGGATAAAGACTTTCTAGAAAAGTCTAGGCTTTCTAGGGATAAATATGGAATTTAGGAAATAAATAAAGGTTTATTTATCTCAAAGGCTTTAATGAGTTTGAGGCTCATTAGGGGTAGGGTTTGACTAGGAGTCAAAGGAGACTTAGATTAGCTTAGGGAAAGTAGGTAATTTCCCCTAAATGGGTTTAGGGAAGGATTAGGAAAGTTCTAGAAGAGTCTAGAGTTTTCCTAGGGTAAATTAAGAATTGAGGATTCATATTTAATCTTAATTAAATATTCTTGAGTTGGGATTAGGATTAGAAAATGATGGGATTAGCCTTTAATCGAAATTAAAGAAGGATTAGAAGATTCTAGAAGAGGTTAGTGGTCTTTAGGAAATTGGCAAGGTTTTGGGAAAAAATAAATTAATTATTTTTTTTTGGGATTTTTGGTCAATTTATTAATTAAATAATTAATAAATAGGGGAATAATGTTTAAATAAGATTTAAACATTTTTGGGAGGGATTTCTTAATTAAATATTTTTAATTAAGATAAAGGGATTTAATGACATAAAAATTAATTAACTAAATAAATAATTAATTAATAAATGATGATGTCATCAGGAGATTTTTCAGAAAATAAAAAATACTTTATTTTCTAAAAAAATTTTAGGTGTCTACATTTTGCCCCTCTTTGATGCGATGCCGTAAGTGGCATGGCGTCAAAGACAAGAAAATAAGATGCCCAAGGCTAGAATTTAGAGGAATAAGGGATTGTGCCCCCTCAAGAAAATAACGCAAGGAGTAAACGTTGTGGAATTTTCTCGAAAGGAAACAAAGAAGGAAGGACCGTGGAAGAAGGGGAGATAAATAACCAAGCTTCCAAGAGCAAAGATGAGTGAATGCAAGATGAGATGGAATGCAAAATGCAGGATGCAGCTACATGAGAGATGCAAGATACAAGATTAATCTATATGATGCAGGATGGGGGAGCTCCATGCTTTAGATCTTTTAGAGAGCACAACCTAGTTTGATATAGCAACAATAGAGACCTGCCAAGGTTACGAAAGAACACAAGGCCTTGTCACTAGCATTGCATAGGACTGACACTAAAAAGACACGTAGGGTTGCCCCAGCATCACACATGAAACCCGAAGGAGGCATGGTGGAAACAATGCAAAAGAAACCACAAACACACGACTAACTCATAGGCAGAAGCAAAAAATCAAAAGACCTTGCCCCAGATTGTCCTTATTCGTAGTGCACCATGATATAAAGGATCGTGGTGACTTTGAGTAGAGAACAACGAGAAGCCGTAAAAGATTAACAAGACCCAAAGGATAAAATCCAAGGTCAAAATGATAACTCCAAAAGACAACCTTTGCCAAGGAGAGAGATTTGATTTGATTGATGGCGGGAAGATTGGTCTGAACGTGTGGAAGGATACATCGACACAGACCTGGTGTGCTTGGTGGAAGATTAGGTCAGACAGGAAGGATACAACTGAGGGGACCCGTGATTAGGCTTAGGTCAGACAAAATAGAAGCATACATCTGTGCGGACCCCATGCTGATGGGGAGAATGTTGTGTTGCTAATTGGCAAATGATGCAGTTCAAAGATGGTCATGATGATCAAGGATAGTTGACAATTGATGTTGCTGAAGTGCGAGGTTGGGTAGGACAAAATTTTTGATTAGATACTGCTGCAGGACTAACAAGGATATGTACAACAAGACAACAACAAGGGATGACAGACACAAAGGATGGGACCTAAAGACACATATGTACAAATGAGCTTAGGTGGAGACACTACTGATGCTATGGTACAAGACTCGGGATTAGGATGCACAAAGAGCCTGGGGATGAAGCTAAAAACTCCAAAGATATGCAAGACGATGCCCCAGTTGGGCTGGAAAGACAAGATGGACTGAAGGAAGATGTGTCCTGAAATGACACAGATTTGGGAAGGACATATCCCAACGATGATGATTGGATTGAGATTAGGGCCTGCTACAAGACTAAGGATGTGATTGGATTGGTTGGCTTGATCTTGGATGTTGGATAGCTAGAGGATGTGGATAGGATTGGAAGATGGCTAGAAGATTGATAGGAATGTTTGGATAGGGATGAATGGCATCGGATTACAATGAGGTTAGCCTATAGCTAGATACCAATGACAAGGGAAGATACCAAGTGATGGAAAGATGGAGGAAATGCTTAGGATGAGGATGATGGAACTGCTAGGAGATTTGGATGAAGATTTGGATTTGGATGGAAGAAACTGCTGGGAGATCAAATGGTGGATTTGCTTGAGGATTGGAAGATGGAATGCTGGAGGAACTGTTGAGGGATCTGGATAGAGGAATGCTTGGGGAGATTGGATGGTGGATTTGGTTGAGGATTTGGGAGATGAAAGATTTTGGATGAAAGATAGTCTCCAAGGAATATGTTACCAAGGAATAAGATGCCCCTTGCTTAGGATAGTTCATGTATTTCAGAGACATGGGGTATGCTTGGATGGAAGATATGCTGATAAGAGGATGAGGAAGGTAGATGGAAGATAGGATGAATGGATTGGATAGAGGATATGTAGCTGAAAGGTGTGATGGATGCCAAGAAGGTGCCCAAAAGCATGTATACCTGGTAGTCTTTGTTTTGTCATCAAGATCCAAAGGAGGATGAAGGAGGTGAGAGACAAATGGGATGGAGGAGATGTTGGATAAGAGGTGATAGAAGGGAATGGCCCCCAACTGCAGAAAGGAATTGGGGGGAGCCTACGCATGATGCCTGTTTGCCAGGTTTTCACCATGGTACTTGTCCAAGGTGCTTGAATTGCCAAGTTTTCACCATTGAACGAATGTTTTTCTCTTTTTCTTTTTATTTTCTCTTTTTTATATATTTTTCTCTGATTTTTCCAATTTTTATTGATTTTCTGATGTTTTGCTGACTAGATGCTGACCTTCTGATATTTCTGATGTGTTGCTATCTTTCTTCACTGATCTTCTGATTTGTTGCTGATATTTTCTGATTTGTTGCTGCCTTTCTGATTTGTTGCTTCCTTTCTGATTTGTTGCTTCCTTTTCAATTTCTCTAGATGTTGGTACAACTTTATTGGGATGGAGGGATTATGCAAAGGCATGGATGAGATGGGGTAGATGGGAGATATGGTGGTAGAAAGTGTTTGGATGGAAAGATGGAAAGTGATCATGATAGGGGGATGTTGTCAGGATCAACATTGGCACATGTTGCGAAGAAGGTGGCTGAAGTTGATGGGATGCAGAAGACAAATGTGGAAATGGAGGATTTGTGCTAGGAGATCTTGTAACATAGGGATCCAAGATGGGTTTAGGAGATGGAGGAGGAAACTGAGTAGTTGGGGGATTAGCAACTTTGGATGCCATTATGGATATTTCTTTTAGATGCATTAAATTTTTTTTCTTTGGGATCCACATCATTTTTGTTTTAGCTTTGGAGGGCCTTTGTGGCCATTGGTATGCATCAGATTTTGCTTTTGCTTTACTGAGCCTTAGTGGCCATGTAGTAGATTTTTCTTGTGCTTTGCTAAAATGTGGATACTTCTGTTAGATGCATTACATCTTTTTGCTTTGGGACCCACATCATCTTTGTTTTAGCTTTGGTGGGCCTTTGTGGCCATTGGTATGCATAGGATTTTTCTTTTTCATTACTGGGCCTTTGTGGCCATGTAGCGGATTTTTCTTGTGCTTTGCTAGGCCTTTGTGGCCATTGGGATACATTGGATTGCTTGATTGGATTTTGCTTTGGTTGACCATGTCGTTTAGACTGGACATGGAAATCTTTGGATTTTTGTGGATATTTTCCTTTATGCATATTTGATATGGCATCCAAATTGCAAGGAGCATTGGAATGAATATGAGGAGATGTCTGGGATGGTGAAAATGTGGATGGGGAGATGAATGGAGATTGGTAGATAGGAGATATGGGCATGTGCCTTTGTTGATCCTGACTAGGGATGTTTGGATTTTGGATGAGGGATTGAGTAGGATAAGATGGTGGATGATATTTTGGGATATAAGGTCCCAAAATGGATTGGGTATGTAGAGGATATGTGCTGGAAGATTTTGGGACATAGGGACCCAAAATGGATTTGGAGGATGAAGGAGGAATGTGATAAGTTATCCTGGGTTGTAATGATGGAGGAGGAGGAATGGCATTGTATGTTTTGGAAGATGTGATGGTGGGTTTGGAAGGATGCTTGAATTTAGCTTTAGTTGTACCAACATTTCTGGAGGAAGTGTCTTCTTCTGATGTGTGACCAATTCCACATAACTTTGGATGTTTCTTGTCTTGGATAGGCTCCAGATTTCCTTGTTCATGGATGCCTAAGCCTTTGCCTTGATAATTCCATTTCTTGAGCATTTTATCCAAACAAGGATATTTCTGACTTGGGGAATATGATAAACATCCAGTTTTTGGTTCCCTGATGGAAGATATAGAACTTATTGCTTCTGCTTCAAGTGGGCTACCTCTGACAAACGTAAGTGGACCAAGAGGATAGAGTGCTGGCAGCTGGATAGTTTGGAACAGAGGATCCTCAAGAGGAGAGGATGGGATGATGGGATCTTGACTGGGATTGGGAGATAGTAACAGATCTTGAGATGGAGGAATAAAGATTGTAGGATCTTGGATTGGAAGAATTGGGATTGTAGGATTTTGGATTGGGGGTGATGGAAGCAATAGAACATTTGATGGGGGAAGTGAAGGGATTGGATCTTGATTTTCTTCTGTGAGTATTTCAACATGCTTTTGGACAAGATCTTGACATGGTCGGATTTGTGTGGATAGAATGCTAGGGAATGTATGGATGGACTCTTTAGATGGGGTGGATGGAAGGATGGGATATTCTGTGGCTGTGATGTCTGGAAGAAGGAAGAACTCTTTAGATGGTATGGATGAAAGGATGGAAGATTTTGTAGCTGTGATGGTAGGAAGAGGGGTGAATTCATGAGACTCATCAGATATGCTTTGGATAATGCTAGGAGGAGGTGATGTTGGTGGGGATGGGATGGAGACCTCAGATGGAAGGGACTCAATGATGCTAGGAGATGGAAGAGGATCAATGAGTGGGATGTATGGAAGATAGATAACAGATGGGAGTGATGGATGGGCCTCATCAATTATGGTTTCACGTAAAGGTTTGAGATGGCTTGGCTCTTCAACTTTAGGAGTGGGATTTGTTTTTGGCTTCCTTGTGAAACTCCTTGGAGACTTTCGTGGTGAAGAAGGATTGGAATGTGGAGGAGATGGAGAGCTAGGATATTCCTCATATGAAGATGGGGTGGAAGATTGTGAACTTTCTTGAGGGGATGACGGTGCAGACGAGGAGTTGGAGGATGGTGGGTTGGGAGAAAGGATTGGAAGACTTGGTTTTTGGTTTTGAGAATGATTTGGAGGATAAGTAGATGGAGGTTTTAGATAAGGGAAGTAGCACGAGGTGTTTCTATGGGGTGATGGTGATTGGGATATGACCATAGCAGGAGATGGAGGTATGAAGGATGCATATGGAGGATGTGTGGGTTTAAGATAGGGATAAGTTGTGGATGGATAAGATAATGGATTTTCCTTGCCAAGGACATGAAAGGGGTTGCTAGTGGATAAGCATGAAGGCATGATATGATATTTTGGAGGAATGATTGGATGCTGAAAGATGTTTGGGGAAAGCTTGCTAGGATTTTCAAAGTACGCATCGTGATCTACAAGGCTTTCATCATCATCATGATAGGATGGATTGAGAGGAGAGACATAATAACCAAGCTCATCATAATAGTTTTGAGACATGCTGACTTGTGGATGAGTTGGATAAGGATGAAGGACGAAGATGGATTGGAAGACTAAGACTCAGATTGGGATGACTGACAGGATCAGACTAGGATTGGATTTGGCTTAAGATTGGAAGAAGACTGACTCTAGAGGAAGATAGACAAGGGGATGGGGGATGACCAAGATGACTCTGCTAATCCTAAGATAGGAGGAAAGGATGACAAGACTGGATTGAATATGACTGGAAGACCATGATTTGAGATTCTGCAAGTTTTGGACATTTTCTGGATTTTGGGAGGATTTGGACCGACATGGTTGTTCTGAGTATCCTGAACCAAGTTGTAGATCAGTTTGATGTTTTTTCAATGGCAACGGATAGATTTCAACAAAGATTTTTGGAAAAGCAATCTCCACAAGGGACAAAGCAACCTTGTGGGATACACACAGGATGACTGACTCTGATAAACCTTTGAAGGTGTATGTTCCAATAATGTTTTCACGGAGTATTGACTGTCAAGCACTTCAAACAGATTTGCCTAAGGAAGGTGAGTATCAAAATCGCTTGCCCACAGCTTGGTACCCCCTAGAAGGGAATACAAATGGTGAGTAATCTTGAGGCGACCCGGTAAACCCCTTAGAATTGGTCCTTGCACAAGGATTTTGATACTTTTGGATGTAGATAGGGTAGCCTCTATTTTATCAAGTTTTTTAATAGTTTCGTGGAGTCTCCATACCTGGTTATGCTGACCACCTATGACTCACTTAAGAGCCTAGCCAACAACACTGGGGGAGGAATATTTACCTGTCCCCAGACATTTGCATTTGGCACAAAATGCCCATAGATTAGGAGATATAAGTGAGTACTTTTTGCCTTCACTTTATTTATATACCAGCCGGGGGGGATACCAGTTTGAGGTCATTCTTTGAGGAGGAAGCGCTTTTCTCCCTGGACAAGCCTCACTAAAAGTAGAACAAGTGAACTTGTCCGAGTCCAAATGTTCTATGTTGCTTACTTTAACAAGGATTTTGCAAGAATTGAAAAACTCCTAAATGCACATCAAGCAAGTTGTTCTTTTTCCCAAATTGATTTTAAGTTTGATTGAACTTTGAAATTGAAGACACAAGTGCTTAAGGTTTGATTTGTTCTTTCTCCAAAAGGTAAACATTTTGAGCGATTGCAAGTTCTTTCCTTTGAGCATTTAAGATTGAGATTTGCGTGTTGATTTAGAACTTTGAAGTGCTTTGTTTTATCCTTTAGGGCATTCAAGATTTGAATTTGTTTGCTTGCTTTGAAATTTGAAACAAGAGAGGGAATAGAGCTGTTCGTTTCTTTTAGTGCATTCAATGTTGGATTTGATTTTCAAAATGATAATGACACTTTAGGACCTAATTTCTTTCCTTTAGTTTCATTCAAGATTTGTTTTGACCTTTGATTGCAATAAGAAAAAATGAATTTCAGTCCCAAGCAAATTAAGACAGAAAAAAAAAAGAAAAAAAAAGCGACACTATCCAGCTCATACGCGATGCTGGAAAATGCAGAGGTGACACCAAAGACTCTCAGGCGACATTTTAAATGTTACAGGTGACAGATAAATATGCAAAGGCAACGGAGAGATTTTCTAGGTGACAAAGAAATGGCTTCAGGTGGCAGAGAAAGATTTACAGGCGACACAGAAATACTCCGAGCGATGGTGGAATGTTTACAGGCGATGACAGAATGATTACAGGCGATAAATAAAATACCGAAGGCGACAAAGGATGATTACAAGCGAGACTTTTGTACCCAAAGGTGTAAAAGTTTATCTCACAAGCATGATTACTTATGTTCTAGGCGTGATTTCTTATGTTGCAGGCATGATTTAATTACTTATGGGCGACAGAAGAAGAGTTTTGAGGCAGAATAGAAGTTATCAATGGCGGTAATTTATCAGAAACTAGGCGTGGATACAGAGCTTGTACGCGTCATTTCATTGCTTGAAGGCGTGATTTAATTGCTTGAAGGTGACATTTAATTGCTATAGGTGACATTTCTTTGCTTGAAGGCGACATTTCTTTTCTTTCCTGCAAATACAAGAATATAAAGTATGATCTAATCAAAATGATTGTGGTTTTGGTCCCACCGGGCGTGCCAGAATGTGGACTAGGCTTTCGAGGGTACCTGCTTTGAAAGACTTCAAGCCAAACAAAGATTAGATGTTAGTCTAAACATGAAATCAATCCAAAACAAGGAAAACTCTAAGCTAGCCACCTCAGATTGAGCCTAAACAGGTGCACCCAAGCACTGTTTGATTTGTTCTTGCTTAAGAGGATGTGGGTGTACTCTCTAAACACTTGGAGCATATTCCTTATGCATTTTAGGACGGATTGAGATCCATGAAAACCCCAAAATGGCACAAAACAGGTATAGAACACCTGATTTGCCCCTAAGGCCTCAAGGATCAAAATGATGCTAATATGAATATTAAGCTACATGAGATTTATGCTAAGATTGATTTTAAGCCAAATAGAGATGTGATGATGATGATATGCTATGAAAAACAATGAAGTAAACTAAGTTAATCCATTACTGCTAAGCTATGATGTGTTAGAAAGCTTGAAGAAAATAAAGAAATCTAACAATTAGGAATGATTATGCTAGAGCTAGAAGTAAAAGAGCATGATAACAATGCATGAAGATGAAAGACTAAGCTAATGAATTTCTCTTGGAAGAGGGAGTATTTATAGGATTTCCTAAGGGCTTGGGTTAGGAAGAAAGGTTAGAGTTTGGGGTAAGGTTAGGATCTTGAGTCAAGGGGATAAGGATGAAGGCTTTCTAGAAGAGTCTAGGCTTTGGATGAGGATAAAGACTTTCTAGAAAAGTCTAGGCTTTCTAGGGATAAATATGGAATTTAGGAAATAAATAAAGGTTTATTTATCTCAAAGGCTTTAATGAGTTTGAGGCTCATTAGGGGTAGGGTTTGACTAGGAGTCAAAGGAGACTTAGATTAGCTTAGGGAAAGTAGGTAATTTCCCCTAAATGGGTTTAGGGAAGGATTAGAAAAGTTCTAGAAGAGTCTAGAGTTTTCCTAGGGTAAATTAAGAATTGAGGATTAATATTTAATCTTAATTAAATATTCTTGAGTTGGGATTAGGATTAGAAAATGATGGGATTAGCCTTTAATCAAAATTAAAGAAGGATTAGAAGATTCTAGAAGAGGTTAGTGGTCTTTAGGAAATTGGCAAGGTTTTGGGAAAAAATAAATTAATTATTTTTTTTTGGGATTTTTGGTCAATTTATTAATTAAATAATTAATAAATAGGGGAATAATGTTTAAATAAGATTTAAACATTTTTGGGAGGGATTTCTTAATTAAATATTTTTAATTAAGATAAAGGGATTTAATGACATAAAAATTAATTAACTAAATAATTAATTAATTAATTAATGATGATGTCATCAGGAGATTTTTCAAAAAATAAAAAATACTTTATTTTCTAAAGAATTTTTAGGTGTCTACAGTGAGTAGCCACATTCACTAGGTGGTTCAACTCCATCTTTCTAGTTGCGTTGTTTCCTTGTATGGTTCACAATGGGACATAAGTTCTCATTAGGCGAGGTAATCTAGTGCAGAGGCACCTTTGACATCTGACCAAGTTGCATGATAATGACATTAAGTCATTTAAAATTTGTATTAAATTAAACCCGAAATGGGATACACTGACATCAAACCAAGTTGCATGATAATGACATTAAGTCATTTAAAATTTGTACTAAATTACACCCAAAATGGGATTGTATGAGTGTTTATGATCAAAATCCAAGTGGACTATGTAAAGTCATCGGGTAGATGGTTAGTTTTATAACTACCCTAGAATCTCTTAAATAAAGAAGAAATGTAACCGAATGGACAGAGATAGAAGAGAGGGTTACGGCAGCAAGAAAGGAGAAGTTTAAAAGAGAGTAAAAATGGCTCTCCGGTTGCCTCTAGAGAGCCATTCAAATTGTAATTGCAGACTTTAAGTTAATAGTTAGTTGTTTTGATTCATGTCTTTTAAATGTTGTCAATCATTATTGTCTATATTGAAACATAGAAAGTCTCTTTTCATTTTGAATTTGTAAGTAGTCCATTTGACGTCCACTATTATCATGGGGGTCTGATAAATACTTAAATGTTACAAGTATCTCATGATACTCGGTTCAATAAATTGAACCCCTGTCATTTAAGAAGATCAATGTTATCAGTCAATTTGGTGTGTTCAAGATTTTCATTTTAAAGCAAAGATGGATAATGTACTGCTTGGAAAGATTTGTAATTGGTTATTATTATCAGGTTTCCCAAAAGGTTGATAAGTTGTGTTTTTAAAATAATGTTTAGTGCTCGTAACTTTGCATGTATTCGATAACATTCTTGGGCCTGTGAGAGTTTGCAGAGTTAAAGTTCCTGATGGATTTGATAATATAGTTAATGTCTACTATGTTGTTGGCATATCAATTCCATGAATCGACATTTGGAAGCATTTTTTAACAAGTCGATTTGGGTAGAAAGATGATTCAAGAGTCTTATGTTCGTTGTTATCAAGTTTGTGAATGTGGTCATCATTGTTGATACAAATGACCTGGTATTAAATTTGTTGTCATGTATGTGAAATTAGTCTTTGTTAAACAGTTATCAAGAACTGTTATTCAATTCTTGTGATGATTTTTGAATGGGAAGTTAGTAAGTTGGTTATACTGTGAGGATACCAAGAGGACACCAACAAAGCAAATTTATGTTGCAGAGATATTGGCCTTTATAAATGGAGAAAAGGTAGTGGACATTGCCATATTCAAACTCATAACTGACCCACATGTTGACATGCAAGCATAGACCATGAAGGAGTTAGTCATTAGATATCGATGAAAAGAATCAACAATGTTTATGAAGCATAACATGGAGTCATTATATCATTGTTAGTATGATTATTGAAGGATTTTGAGCCCCTAATCGACATGTCTATGAAGAAAGATAGTATAATATGCAGAATTTGGATTCATCGACTCAGTGTGAAGGAGACATCGAAGAGTTTTGCAGAATTAGAAGAGTGGAAAGATTCTCTCTGCATCATAATCACACCCTATTCTCTCTCTTTTCTAGAGATGTCTCTCTTATTGTAATCTTGGAGTTGACAAAGACTTGAGTCCCTAGGGGCTTGAGGATTCCTTTGTCCCTTTGATTTCAATAAGATTATATTTTTCATTGTGATCTCCTTTACCAAGAGTTTGCATCGAGTCCATACTCTTGCTAAAGTGGGGGCTAAATGTATCATTGGAAAATGGAAGCACTTCCATTTAGGACCGGTTTAGCCCTTCAAGTAAGTGGTATGGGGTCATGTCAAACACCTTGAATGGGTCTTTGACTTGGATTTGGCTTTTTCCCCCTGTCCTACTTCTCTTTCCACCTTTTTTTAGCCTATTTCTAGCACCTGATCCTGAGAATTTGAGGTTATTGACCTCAGGGTCAAGGTCAACCTTATGGGTCAAGGTTGACCTCAACCCTAACCTAGATCAAGGTCAACCTCAACCTTGACCTAGGTCAAGGTTGACCTCAACCCTGACCTAGGTCAGAGTTGACCTCGACCCTGACCCTGGGTCCAGATTTCAAGTTCTGAAAGTTTCTGGATGTCAGGCTTCGGAAAGATTATTTTCCTGCTTCCGGGTCAACTGTTTCAGGCTTCAAAATGTTAAAATATTAAATGATATTTAAATTGGGTCCACTTCCAAGAGTAAAGGCTTAAATTAGAATTTAATTCTCCTATGTAAGCCTCTTTATAAGTTTGTGCCCTAACTTGTATAAAAGGAAGTCTTCCTCTCTCATTTCCATCTATCCATCTATCATCTCTCTTTTGCAATCAAGCATCCCATATCTCAAGCATTCAAGCATTAATCCAGCTTCAAGCATTCAAGATCCAACTCATCAAGGAGATCCATTGGTATCCATTGAAGGATTCAATCTCTATGGAGCCCCTTTGTTGAAGATTTGTCCATCCATTTTGATTCAAGCTTCTTCCTATTCCAAGATCCATTCAAGATTGGTGTTGAAGATCTAATGAAATTGATTTGATATATCCTACATACAATTCTACATTCAGTTGGAGCATCCATACTTGTGGATTCAAGGATTTGAATCCTCTACAAGGTTTTCAACATAAGCAAGGTGAATTGTTCCATTTACTTTGTTTATTATTGCAATTTCAATTACATTTCAAGGTTAATTCCAAAACTAGGGTTTGACTAAGGAAAACCCCTCATCCAATAAACAAAACCCTTTTTCTTGTAGGTACAGGTGCGGGACAATGAATCGTAGATCAGATTTGAGTACCCTTTTCAGCAAACTTTTGGGATCTGCAAACAGATTTTCTGTCAGAACATTGTAGGTCAAGGTCGACATAAAGGGGTAAGATTGTGCCTTGGGGTAAGATCTTACCCCTGTGTTGGGTCAAGGTCGGCCTTTCTCAAAAAAGTACAAGGTTTTTGGGTTTTCTCTGTTTCTGTGTTTCCAGGTCAGATCCATTTGCAGAATTTCCTAAAACTATGTACAGACACCAGAAAACAACATTTTCCAGATCTATCATATTTTGAGGTTAGTATTTGTCTTCAAATTCAATTAAGATTTCAATACTCCTTTCCATAATGGAATATAAGGTTTTCTCCTTTCTTCATATTCTCCATCGATTGATTCATTTATGTATTGACCATCTTCTTATGGTTAATCAATTTGGATCTTTCCTTTGGGAATTTGGGGTTAAGAAGAGGATCTTACCTTCCCCAATCCCCTATATCATACAATTACATCTTTATCTCTCCATTTTTTACATCATACACAATTTACACATTTTCATATCATACAAAAAATAATGAGTAAAAGCCATTACATGCATGCCTCCACCACACACACTTAGACAACTAAGAAGCCTACAGGGTAAGCTATAGTCAGTTTGTAGGTTCATATCTTAGTTGGCAGATAAGTGCCAACCATTCACACATCTGTTGTGCAAGGATGCAAGTTTCAAATGGGATTGGATCTGTCAGAGAAGTTTTGAGAAACTTAAGGAGTACCTAGCTAATTCACCCATCCTAGTGCCACCAACACTAGGGTACCCTCTCATTCTATACATCTCAACAACCATGATAGCACTGGGGGCACTCCTAGCACATCTTGATGATAATGGAAAAGAATAGGCCATCTACTACATTAGTCACCTGCTTGTGGGCTATCAGTTAAACTATTCACCCATGGAAAAAGTATGCATTGTAGTGGTTTTCACCACTCAAAAACTTTTGCACTACATGTTAAGTCACATAGTAAATCTCATCTCCAAGGTGGATCCCCTTAAATACCTTCTATCGAGAACAACACTTACAGGCTTAATGGCAAAATGGGTTATGCTCTTAAGTGAATTTTACATCTAGTACATCGACGATAAAGAAATAAAAGGGCAAGTCATTGTAGATCAACTAGCTAAAGCACCCCTAGTAGATGCATACCCATTAGTGATGGATTTCCTTGAGGAACACCTCTGCACGATGGAAGAATGACCTACATGGAAGTTATACTTTAACGGATCATACATATCTCATGGATTAGGAGCAGAGATTATCTTTCTCACCCCTCAAGGAGATTACATACCCAAGTCATTCAGGCTCAAATTTCCTTACACAAATAATATTGAAAAATACAAGGCACTCATCGCAGGCCTCAAGATAGCTATTCAATGGAATATCACAAAGTTGCAAGTGCTCAGGGATTCACAACTGATCATCAAGGAAGTCCTGGATGAATTCTAAACCAAAGATGACATGTTATTACCATACAAAGAGCTCATGGATAGATTGAAAGAATAATTCATCAATTTACAGTTCACATAAGTGCCCAGGCTTCATAATAAAGCAACAAAAGCCATGGCAACTATCGGGTCATTATTAGAAATCCCTCAAGATGCAGCGCAATATGAATTTCTAGTCGAGCAACTACACACACCCGCTTACAAGAATGTTGATTCTGAAATGATGTGCATTTTGGTTAGTCCTCAATCCCTATGGTACCATGACATCCACACTTATCTAAAGAATGGTATCATATCACCTCACCTCACAAACACCTAATGCTAAAACCTTATTTGAAGAGCTTCCCACTACACTCTTGTAGCCAACACCCTATATCATCATGGATATTACAAGATCCTCTCTCGGTGTTTAGATTCAAATGAGGCCACCCTGGATTTACAAGAGGTTCACACTAGAATTTGCAGTGCCCACACGAGTGGCATGGTCTTAGCAAAGAAGCTACTTAGAGTTGGGTATTATTGGTTGATAATGGAGCATGTTGCATGTGAGTTTGTAAAGAAGTGTGTGCCTTATCAACAACATGCTAATTTGATCCATGCACTATCGTAAGACGTGCAGCCCATTGCGCCACCATGGCCCTTTTCATGTTGGGGCTTTGACCTCATTGGTTTGATCACTCCCCATTCCTCAGATGGATATAAGTATATCATAACTGCCAAAAAATATTTTATAAAATAGGTTGAAGCGATTCTGCTCACCCTAACTACAAACATTCAGATATCTAAGTTCATCCTCTACCATATCATATGTCACTTCAGCATCCCCTCCACCATCTTCACAGATCATGGAACCCCATTTGAAAATCAACATGTGGATGATTTATGTGCCATATTTTGTATCCATCATCACTTTTCTAGCCCATATTTCCCACAAGGAAACGGCCAAGCTGAGGCAACCAACAAAACTATCCTAAAATTCCTCCAAAAGGTTGTCAATGATTCTGGCCACAACTTGCACCTCCAAATCATTCTCACCCTCTAAGCTTACCGCACTCCCATAGGCACCACCCCATACTCCCTAGTATATGGTGTTGAGGTTGTCTTACCAATTTAGGTCAATCTCCCTTCACTACGCATGTCCATGAAGAACTACACCACTAATGAAGACTACTGTGTGGCATGCCTTACCCAGATGGACTTGTAAGATGAAAAGAGGTAGCAAGCTTATGATCACCTGATTGTATATCAGAATCAACTCAAAAGGAGCTACAATAAGAAGGTCCACCCTGGAAAGTTCCAAGTGTGAGACATGGTCCTAAAAGATAATCATAAGGTACAAGAAAATAGAGAAATGAAAGGTAAGTTTGAACCTACTTGATTGGGTCCTTATGTTGTCACAATCTATTTTGGCTCCAGAGCCTACCAGTTATCTACACCAGAAGGAGAGCCTCTGAATGATCCCTTAACATCATCCATCTGAAGTAGTTCAATGCCTGAACCATCTCCTATGACCTTGAAAAAATCCCTAAAAATCATAACGAGTCCTGAAAAAATCATTGTCTTGGTGAGAACCTGGTAAATAGGCATCTCGATGATATAAAAAACACCCAAAAAAAAAAAAAAAAAAATTAAAAATGAAAGTAAACAGTAAATAAAAATAATCATCCAATGGTGAAAACTTGGAAATGGGTGCCATACATAAAGGATATAGCATTATCTATCAAAATCTCATCCCACGACCAAACGTGTCTTTAACCATCATCTCCTCACCTCCACTCTATTCACACATTTGTATTCTCAAGGTGATCTTATCCTCACATCAGAAAGAATGAATTACTATCTAGCATCTTGAGCTTCATGTACATACTAAGACACGTCTTATCTCCAAAACCCGAGCTATGCATATAATCATCATTTTGTTGATCTATCCTAACTCCTGAGCTTTGTAAAATTCTACTGTATATAGTGTCCTAATTCACTCGTGTATGATATTGTCAGTTCATGCTTGTACATATCCTTGTTCATCCCACAACAACATAGTCAAATTTCATTACCCATCCAAGATGCGTTTCCCCACAAGTACCTTTGCATGAGTTCCCAATCACTGTGATTATCCCAAAGTCCCATGTTGCCAAAAAAACCCAATTTGCAGCCAATCTCACCAAACAAGTCCTTGTAGGATGTATCCTTCCTCATGTATGATCTAATCTCACCATCACTCTATCAATCGATCTCTTTTTGGAAAAGGACATCTTTTGGATTTATCACTTTGATTTTGAATCTTTCTTTGGTTCTTGTTAATCTTTTGCAGCTTCATGTTGTTTCTCTCCTCAAGGTCACTAGGATCATTTATATCGTGGCGTGCTATGAATGAGGGCAATTTGGGGCAAGGTCTCTTTGGTGTTTTTACTTCTTCCAATGAGTCAGTCGGATATGACCCTTGCACATCCCATATGTGATCTTTCGGGTTACATGGTGCACTTTGGAAATGTCATTTGTTTGTGGGTTCCCCAACATTGTTTCCACCATACCTCCTCCTAAATTCATGTATGATGTTGGGGAAAACCTTGCATGTCTTTTTTGTGTTGGTCCTATGCAATGCTAGCAACACAGCCTTGGGTTCCTAGTAACCTTGGCAGGTCCCTTATGTTTCTATATTAAACTAAGTGCTCAAACTACATGGTGGTATTCCCTCTCGAAATACCCCACGTTCAAGCTTCAAGAAAAAACCCCCTATCAACTCCTCGATTATAAATCCCACCATCAATCCAAACAATCCTAACAAATTAGCAACCCACTTGATCTCCAATTCCAATCTCCATCAACCTATCCATTGCCTATGAACCTATCTCCACGCAAACCTCTCATCTTGATGCAAACCTGAAAATCACTCATTCCAATTCCAATTCCTAACCCATGGATTTTGATTGTGCAAATCACATCCCACCACCTATCCCATTTCATTACCCCTCAACGAGGGTTTAGTCAGGAAGAGATATGCTACATATACCACCTTTGTTCCCATCATCACGTTCACTCATTTGCATCTCATCTCATATGCATTCTCATTCACATTGTAGTTTGCATTTAATTGCATTATCTCTCATCATTTAGGTTGAATAGTTAATTCATTCTAGATTAGTTTTGCATCACCATTCAGATTGCATTATTAATTCATTCTAGATTAGTTGTGCATCATCATTTAGGTTGCTTTGATTTAATCCTATTAGATTAATTTTGCATCATCTTTTAGGTCGCATCGTTAATTTAGTTAAATTCATGTTTCTTAAACTATTAGATCAAATCATTTAGTTTATTTTATCTTGCATTGTTAAATCATTTAATTCATTTTATCTTGCATTGTTAAATCATTTAGTTCATTTTATCTTGCATTGTCAATCATTTAGTTCATTTTATCTTGCATTGTAAATCATTTAGTTTATTTAATCTTGCATTGTTAAATCATTTATTTCATTTAAGTTGCATAGTTAAATCATTTCATTCATTTAATCTTGAATTGTTAAGTCATTTAATCTTGCATTGTTAAATCATTTAAGTCATTTAAGTTGCATTGATTAAATCATTTAATTCATTTAAGTTGGATTGATTAAATCATTTAAGTTTTATTGTTAAGTCATTTATTATCTTGCATTGTTAAGACATGGTAAAAATTGCATCATCCATCCATACATGCACATCATAAATAACAACATAAGTAGATCATACATCCATCACATGTAGAAATCATCCATCCTGCATCAACAAAACATCAGTAACTGCATCTCACATAAATCATATAATTAAACACATCACATAGATATCAAACACATATAAGCACATTGCACCCTGCATCACTAACATGTTAGCCTCATATCATAACCATAAACATCACATCACATCTTGCATCACACACATTAGTACATCATAACATCATGCATAGAAAGTGAACTCATAACACATTACATTCCACCCAACTCAACCACATATATATATAATCCTGCAAAAGAATCAAAGAATATCCCATCCCACATCAAAGAATAAAGTAATGTTAGAATATTTGAGTACAATTCCATCAATAAAATAAATGTATAATAACAAGGACAATGTCCTCCAAAAGAATCACAATATACATACGTATCAAAAATGTGTAGCATATTACTACCTCTCTTGGGGGAGGCAACATCTCAACATCTGTAAGGGGGTCAACCTGCGTTAGATCTTGTGGTGGTGCCGCTAAAATGGCTATTTGCATAACCCTCAGCATTGGTCTCTCTACTGTGCCCTGAATACCTATATCTTACACCTATGTGGGTACTTGTGTCAGCCCTATAACCCCTCCCCCTCTGCTATCTACCTCCATACCTACCCCTGACCCCTCCACCTCTACCATCTAAACAGAGCCACCGACCAATTGCTATTAACTCTGTGATTGCTTAAGCTGATGGCTCTCCCGACCAGTCCTCTATGATGATGTAGCCCCCAGACTTCTCCCCCTAGTCCTCTAGTTATTCCCAGCCCCTATCTTGACACCTATCCCTTTCCTAATGGCCCCAAATCAACTAGCTCGCTGATAATGTTGTCATCTCGCTAGCGGCACCATTGCATGATACATGGCCCGGTACCACCCTACTTGCTCTCTCAAATCATCCAAGTCCCTATGTAACCTCCTTACCTCCTCGGATCTATCCCTATCCTATGTACCACTAGCCACTCTCTCCCCTATATTCACTTGCCTCTCCTCCCCTAACTGTCATACCACCATATCCTTCTCCTCCTGTAATTTGTCTCTCTCAGACTGCAGTTCATCCCACTCTCCCTGCAATCAATTTATCTTTATTTGCAGACTATCCTTCTCTTGATGCAACTACCCTCTCTCTTCAATGGTCTATAGACCATCTTGTAGCACTTGTGCTAGCTATGTCGTTAGAGCATCCCTCTCCCCCTACATATCCCTAAGCATCTCATCATGTCATACACAATCTGTAGGGATGTGAACCACCCTACCAAGTCTTTGTCACCCCTTCCTCATGAAGACCCTACACCCGGTGCCTTTTCTGGTGGTGGCTCGGCTAGTAGTGGTCCTACCGATTGTCCCTGCGTTGGTGGTGGCCCTATGGGTGGTGACCCTACCAGTATCTCTGCACCTCCTCCCCCTCCTCCCCCATCTCAGCCTCCCCCCTCCGTCTATGTCCATGCTATCACCATCTCCATCCCCATCCCCATCTCCTCCTCTCCCTCCTCTCCCCCTACCTGCTCTCCCTATATTTGGCCTCCCTCCTCTCCTCCCACTTGCCTAGTTGTGGCTACCTAGCCTCATCCTTGCACAAATAGTATTGCACCCCTCCTAGTTGGAAACCTTACTCTCCCTACCACTTGTGGCCTCTAAAACCAGGCTTGGTACTCTACAATACTCCCTCTGTCTGCTACCCCTCTGGCCCAATCCCAATGAATAGACTGTATTGCCTGCCACATTGCTAATAATCCGTCCATGTCTAGCTGACCCCTGAACTTTGACCTCCTCTCTCGAGTCATCCTCTGATATAGGTTCTCTCCATCTGGCACCCCCTAAGTATACCCAAACTATTTGGGTACTTGGTCTGGCTTGTACTACTCTGTGATGTACTCCCAATGACCTATTAGGTAGGTGGGTATCATAGCATATGGAAGCTCCCTCTAATCCTCAGCCCATGCTACTAACCCAAGGTATGGCCTCTAAGTGATGTCATCTCGTATAACATATAATGTCTCTTGCTAGTTATCGATGTCATTGACATAGTGGTAAGTAAGTGGCTCTCCTAACTATATACCACAAGATCCTCTACTTGTCGATCCCTCTTGCCCAACAACTTGAGCATTGCAATATGCTTCCAGGCCCATACTTGTAAGAGGGAGGCAAAGCTTACGCTCCTCCCTTGTTTCCCTCCTTCATGATATACAATCTGGTGGAGGTCCTTGTATAGATCTACTAACATCAACATGCCCCATGTTGTTGGGACACCTGCATCCACGATTTGCACAATCCCTGGAATGAATGTGAAGGTCACACTTGTCCCTCCCATGTTAGGGGCAATATACCATGAGACCAATCCACACACAAAAAGGTACACTTGACATGTTTGTGATGTCGTCACCAAATAACTATCCATACCATAATATGGGTGCCACTCTGACCCCAACAGTGTCACCACTGCCTACTACTATGTTTAGTTGCTTGCGACAATTGTTGTGCTCTAGATGGGCAGCTGGAAGATCTTGTATACATCCTCCAGGGTCACTGTCATCTCCCTAGTTGAAAGATGAAAAGCCTTAGTCTCAAAGTGTCATCTCTTGCACAATATAGTCACTAAAGATATATATGTCTACCTCTAGGGCATCTATCCTAGGTACCCCAATCCAATGGTGTCCACTCATGCCCACTCTGTAGGTGTGAACTACTCTCCCGCCGCCAACACAGTCGCATGTCTCTCATGACTCATCAGGCGCTCCACCAACCACTTCAACCAATCTAAGTCAACTACATCAATTTCTCTTCCTATCAAATCCTAACTAATCATAGCATTGCTTCTTCTATCTACCCCTTCCCATTCCTCTTTTCCCTTTTAGCCCCTTTTCCATCAATCCTATAGGTTTTTGTCCACGATCCCACCAATTTCTTTTGCCCGCGATCCCGCAAACCCTCATCCTTGCATTTTTGTAGGTGCGGGATTGCAACCTACCCTCCCATCTGTACGGCTATGAGAATGCATTCCCAAGATGACCTCTACCTCCCCCCCCCCCCACAGCCCCCCGTGGGTTCGCATAATCCCCATGTTTTCCCCTTTTCTACTTTGAGATCACGATCCCACCCAAAATTGAAGTGGGATTGTGATCTTGCCAAATGTTCTTCAAACCCCAGGAAATGTGGCAATCTCACCACAAATCCAAAAATCCCCCTCGACCCTCTAATCCCAATAATTTCTTACAAGATCATGATCCCGCAGGTCCCGGTGGTGATCCCGCCAATCCTAACCCTCCAGGATCAAACATTTGCAAGTTAAAACATGTAATAAATGAACAAAAAAGCAAGTGCAAGGTTTGTTTTTTGACCCTACCTGTCGGTCAAGTGCCTGGTGCTGTCGGATGCTCCTCACAATGTCATCTCGGTGCCTTGGTTTGCCTCCTCTCACCATTGGTATATGAAAATTCAGAGCTCGAAATAGCAATATCTCTCTAAGATCTAAAATATGAAAATGATCTATTTCTGGCCCTACCGGCCCTAATTAAGGACCTCCTATGAACCCTTTTTCCGGTCTCAAGCCCCCTAGCCTCCCCATTTTTCTCATTCTTCTGCATTCTCCCTTTTCTTGCCTATTTCACCCCTTCATGCCCTTTTTCTAGCCTGTTGTGCCTAAACCCTTCCTTCCTTTTGAGACACTGCTTGGGCCTCTTCTTTCCCTGATGCCCTCTCGAGGGGGCATCACCCAGTCTAAACCTTTCTGCCCATATTCTGGGGTAACTTCATCACCTCATAAATTCTTCGTGTCATTTATTATTTTAAATGTATTTAAAATAATGTTATTTTAACACTATGTCGAAGAGGGGCAAAATGTAGACACCTAAATCTGATTACACAATTAGGTAATCTTATTTAGTTCTCTCCTAAGGTATTTATTAATTAAATATTAATTATTCAATTGATCTATGTCATCCCCTAGTTGATTAATTTAATTAATTAATTATAGTCTAATTAATTATCTAAATGACAACCCATAGCCTGATAATTAACTAAAACCCTCTTCCTTTATTAATTTAAATAAATGTGTCCATTTATTTAAATTAATTCATAAAACCCATTTTCTTCCTATTTTAGATTTAAATAAAACATTTAATCTAATTTGAGCACATGGCTCCTAACTTTAACCCCTAACCTAACCAATCCCAACAACCTAACCTTGAGATCCTACTTAATTTAACCCATTCACACATACTAATCACTCTTAATTAGTTAATGACCCATGATTAGCTGATCCAACCCTCCACTCATTTCTCTCCTCCTATCACATCCTCCTAATTCTCCCACTTGCCTCCTAATCCAAACCTAACCACTCCCTAAACATTTGCACAATCATAACTCATGGATTAAGAAATCTTAACCCAACCCAAGTCAATCCTCATGTCACATCCCCCAATTCCTTCATCTCATGTCAACCTTAAATGCTCTTAGACATCCCTTACACACTCCATCCCCCTCTTACAGATTTTCCCCCTCTCACATCTCCCAAAATGGTCACATTCCCCCATACCTTCCAACCTCTCCCATTGTGACACTTGTCACAATGAGATGCATTTGAGAAAGCACACTTCATGTGCTCTGTCAAATGCATCTTGACCCTTCCTCAGGTTTGCATCTTGAGCATCCATTTACCTCTCCTCTTGCCTATAAATTGAACCCTCTTCCCTTCACAAATCATCCACCTTTTATGCAAAGTTATCATGCCTATTTGAGATCCAAAAACATCAAACACAACCTCATAATGCCAAAACTTCCCCTCATTGTTGAAGCTTGAGCATAGTTCATGAGAACACATCCATTCTTGGAAAAATCTTCTACACATTTGGATGTTTTTTTAAAGACAAGGTTTTCATCCTTCATGGTTTATTTGCTTGCATTTTTGCAAGTATTCTCATAAGTGTTTATCTAGTTTGTATTGTTGAATATCTAGCTTTGCTTTGTGTTCTTTAACATTACATTTTAGGTGATACAAGCCCTAATGAACACGTGATGGAGGAATTGCAACAAGAGTGTAAAACTAAAAAATTTCAATATGAACATAGAAGTAAGGATTTGTAATAGGGTGCACTTGCAACATTTGAAAAATTGCGTGCAATATATCTACTTGGAAACCATGTTCCTCCATCTCCACCAAAAACCAAAAAAAAGGTACTTGCTTCTTCTTCTTTTAAGAAGAAGCTTCATAAATAAAAGGTAGAGGAAAAGTCTAAGAATTAAAAAATTAGATAGTAATCCAAGGAGAAAGAACCTGTGAAGGATCCTACAAAACAAGCATTTAGAGAAGAACCCAAGGGACATACACATGAAGAAAAACAAGGAGAACCTTGAATTGGAAAGAAATATCATAGGCAAAAGCATGAAAAGGAAAAGATCAAAACATATAAGCAACCATAGATGTGTTCACATCACCTAAAGGAAAAAGGGATTGAAGGAGAGAAAAAACCTTAAAAATAAGATGAGGTTTTCAATATTGAGATTGATTCGAAGAGAGAATATATGTCCATAAATAGAAGGAATAAAAATGGGGGTATGAAAAAAAATTAAAAGAGGAAAACATATGTGAGAATACACAAAGGATTTATGTGCAATATAGTTTAGAGAACAAGACAAATAATGATGACCCTTACATAGTGAATAAAAAGGCTAAGGACATACCAAGCCTAATGAAAATTTAACTAGAAGGTGAAAGAGTTAATAGTTAGTATGGAAAAGATGGTTGATCTCGAAACCAAT
The DNA here is from genome assembly GCA_027943335.1 of Chamaecyparis obtusa. Lineage (NCBI taxonomy): Eukaryota > Viridiplantae > Streptophyta > Pinopsida > Cupressales > Cupressaceae > Chamaecyparis > Chamaecyparis obtusa. Next base: position 402,301 of record BSBK01002706.1, read on the forward strand.
TACAAAGTTGTAATCCACCATCCCAAGTATATGTCCTATATTTGTAAGAAAAGTTTATATGTTTTCAAATTAATCATCTTATTAGTGGTTTGCCTACTTCCATCACTACACCCAAATCATTTTGATTTGCTTATTCAAAGGCCAAATCTGAGAAATTTACCTACATAACCTAGTTGTTCCTTTTAATGAAAATTGGAACCCCTTAATATATATAGGAGATATTCAGCTCAAGGCCCTTACATCTTACCTCAAAACTAAATAGAATATTAGAGAGTTGTAAGCATACTAGAAAAGGGAAAAGTCACATCCTATGCATATTAGAGTTAAATCAGCAAGGACAAAAAAGATTGTAGACAAATGGATGATCTCATTAACAAAAAGGAAGTGGCTAAGAAATTTATTCAAGGTAGGATACAATATTATAGAAGTAATAAAACATTAATAGTTGGATCAGGTGGAAATTCAATGAAGTATTGTTGAATAAGAAAAGAGAGCTTATTCTTGAGCTCAAGAAGAAAGAGACCCACTAAATTCACAATTGCATTGTACTAGAATAAAGGGAAACACAATACATAAATGATTTATTAGACAACAAGTTTTCATAACTCTCACTCACATTTTATTCACTACTTCTTTTGTATCTAGTTCCACATTGGTTAGGAAGGAAGTTGGTGGATAAGGTAAAAGAGAAGGATTGGTGGGAGAGGATAACAAGACATAAATATTTTTATATGACACAAAGTATAGGTGTTAGTGATTTAATGGACTTCAGGCTTGATGTGTTGCAATTTAATCTTAGGCACTAGTTTCCTTGGGGAAAGTAAAGGTGTAGTTAGGGAGAGTGATGGGCTTGGCAAACAACGTGCTATTTTACCTTATTTATTTCAACATTCATAAAACATTTCTATGTTTTAATACTTCATCTCAAACCATGTTTTAACTTAATAGATGTTATAGGGCATATGATGTATGAATGTGTTTTGTGAATGTTTATAGAATGTTTAACCTCGTAACATTGTAAATGGTTATGATGTGAATAAATGCTTGTCTTGAGATGCTAACCTACAACTTAAGGATTAATTGCTAATGTGAACTAAACCAAAATGTGCCCTTGTAACCCACATGGAAGAAGTCGAGATGATACTAATCAAAACATGGTTGTTAAGGAGCTCACCTAACCTTGTCTTTGAAGAATAAATCTACAAAAGGTATCGAGGAATTCATAGGATAGTGAAGCTTTTCTCCATTAAGACACACATTTAATTATTGCATATTCCCATCTTTATATTTATTCACTCGAATAAGAGTTGAAAGGGATTGTGACTTCTATTGAGTTAATTATAGCTTTTAGTTTCAAAGTAGAATAATCTATCCTTCATGTTAGGGAGGATTGACAAGTGTTCATAATAGTTTGTAAAGTCTAATTATCCAACTCTTTGAGGATTGTATACAAATTCTAACCTTGCCATAGTTTGAAGGATTAGTAGAATAGAGATACAACTAGATTCTACTAGATTTATAAGTGGGACTATCTAAGAGAATATGTTACTTAATATGGATGTTTTGGTTTGTTAAGCATAAGCATTAAGTTGTCCACTTCAACCGATTTCATAATAGGGATCAATGATTCATTGCAAACTAGAGGCTCTTGCTTTCACTTTAATTACTTCATTGCATGTTTCTCAAAATACTACAATTGAGTGTGTTACAAGAAAGCAAAAGAAGACTACCATTATTTTAAGCAAGCGTGATTTTTTTCTTATAAGTGAATTTCATTCCATTCCTAATTTTTCTTAAACATTGGGAAGAAATAATTTTGTCAATTTTTTAATTTCCTAGCATGTTCATTCATTAGAGGCTTCTGTTACTATAACTGATGGTGATGATGATGAAGGTGGATCAAGATCAGAAGAATACAAGATAGTAGAAAGGTTAGATCAGTTATTGTCTTGTCATTGATGTCAAGCAATTAATTTATGGTTTATATTATGTTGTCATATCATTCGATATATGATATAAGTTGAATGAGTTAAGAAGAAGAAGAAATGAGATGTTGTGAAGTTGTATAACTTAAATGGGCAACTGATACAGATCATACAATGCTAATATTATATTGATATAATTGTTTTCTACCTAAAATTTGATTATGTTAAGTCGGTAAAGCATGATAATGAAGATTTGTCAAGTCAGTAAGCAAAACTATTTTGGATACCGAGCATAAATGTAATTCAGTAAGAGCATAGTATGTTTTGGTAAAGGCAAAGGAGCTCAAGGCACTGAGAAAAGTTAGTTAGAGAGATCTATGATCAAGAAATTTTATGATGATGATGATCTACTGCTTAGATCTAAATAGTTAAAATAGAAGTAACAAGTTTCAAGAAAGTTCAAGTTATGAGGTGAAAAGAAAACGTGTTACCAAGATCCAGATACAATGAATAAGTGTATGAAATTAATTGGATGACTAAGATTAAACAAAGGAAAATGTAATAGAGGAGATTAAGTAGCAGAACACATCTATATAAAGTTTGGATTTGTATGGACAAATGGATGGAAAATTGAAGAGTTGATAAGTCACCGACTAATGCGGTGAAGAAGGAAAAGAGAGATTCTGAGTCAAAAAGTAGGATCTGATGAAGTGTTGAAGCCAGTGGAAAGTGAAGGATTGAAGTGAAGATAGAAGAGTGCACAAAGGATCTGGTTATGAAAAGATAGTTATAAATATAAAGGTCAATATATTTACTATTGCTTATTAGCATTTGTAATACAGAAATCTCTTAACAGAGTAGACTTAACAGTCTTATTGTAAAATCCTTGAAAAAGGTAACATTCTAAAGAGTGTTCAAAGTCATTTTACTAGGCCACTCCTAATAGGGTGAAGATCCTAACAGATCTAAGGTAAATCCCTTAACCGGGTCACACCTAACAGTGTGTTTTGTAATCTTTAACCGGATTGGCTCTTAACTGGGCGTATTTCAAAAGAGTATTTTCTTAGTGGATGACAATTCTCATAGTGATTTTTCCCAAAGTTGGGTTTCCATGTTAAAATATTGGTGTTACATGTGATGAATGATTTATGTGATTGATTTTCTTATTGTTAAAATTTATTTACTGTTGTTTTGATTACATAAAAATTGGTTTTGAAAGGACCCAAAACCTTTTACATCCAGATTACAAGATAGGCATTAAAGTTCCAATAAAAAAGTGCAACAACACCAAAAAGAGACACACAAACAAGTCCTTAAACAAAAAGATAGAGAAATAAACAAAGGAAAACAAAAAGACAGCAAGACAACAACCTGCTGGCTAAATACATTTCATAAGATCTGTCACCTGTTTAGCCAACATCTGCATGTTAGCAGAGGACACTTTGAGTTCCTTAATGTCATTGTTCTTAAATAGTGAATTAGTAGAGGACGCTTTGATTTTTGGTGTCATTGTTCTTAAATAGAGGACGCTTTACTGTTGTTAGTAAATAGTGAATTATTTTTAACTGAGCTGACACTGAATTAATCAAATAAAATATTTTAAGGTATTTGGAATCAAGGATTACTGATTCACCCCCCATCTTTGTAATCCAACAATTGGTATTAGAGATAAGTTTGAAAGACTTGAGTAAAAGATCAAAAGATGTATAGGAGAGAAGTACCTAAGTTGAATAAGGAAAGTTTCTCTACATGGTAAAGTAGGATGAGATTGTATCTATCTGGGATTGGAGAATCTGCACTAAATCTTCTGGATAATGACTACACTCCACCACCTCCCAGACCCATGACATTTGATCAGATGAGAGAAAAGAAGAAACACAACTCAGTTATGATAGAAATTACTTCTTTCCTGACTGATGTTGAATTCAATGATGTTAAGGACTGTGCTAATTCAAAAGAGATGTGGGATAGGCTTACACTTATTTATTTAGGAGATCAACATGTACAGAAAGCCAAGTTTGATAGTCTCAGAGGAAAATATGATGAAATGAGAATGAAAGATGAAGAGAACATTACTCAATATAGTTGCAAAATCAAGAAAGTTGTAAGTACCATCAGAGGTGTCGGTGGAACATTGACCAATGAAGAAGTGGTAAGTAAACTTCTGAGAACTCTTTCTTCTAAGTATGCTATTAGAGTATCTACTATTCAAGAATTCGGATCCATACCAAATAATTTTGTTACTCTTGAAGCCTTAATCGGTAAACAGACTGCATTTGATTTTAGCGATTATGATAATAGTCTACCGACCATTGAAACTACCTTTAAATTATCTATGAATATTGGAAATTCAAGAAGAGAAGAGAGAGAATTACAGTAATTCATATTGAAATGAATATGACAGTATCCTAACCAAAGAGAAAGAACAAGAGGATTTGGAAGCACTACTGGCTAAAAGACTACCAAGAGGTAAAGGAAAGTACAAAGGCAAATTACCCTTGAAATATTTTAATTGTAATAAGATTTGTCACATTGCATCTAGATGTCCTGACAATGATAGGAATGATAAGAATGACAAGAGAGACAACTGACACCGAAGATTTATAGATTACAAGGACAAAGGTAAGAGGTCTTGCTACCTAGCCGAGGAAGGTGTAACATATGATGAATCTGATGATATAGAAGAAGGATATGAAGCTGTCTATATTGTTGTAAAGGGAGAATTAGATGAAGAAAAGTATGAAGGTGAAAAAGCACTTGTTTCTCATGTAAGTAAAACTAACCCATGAGTTATTGATAGTGGATTTTCACATCATAGAAGAGTATGATAGAGGATTTGTCAAATTTGGAAATGATGCTCCATGTCATGTTAAATGTAAATGATCAATTATATTGAATGAGAAGATGAGATGTAATGATGCATATTAGGTTAAAGGACTAAACTATAATCTGTTGAGTGTTGCACAACTTAACAATACTAGCCACCGATTGGAATTTCATAATAGAAAGGTGAAGATAAATGGTATTGATGGAGATCTAATTAGAACTGGTGAACAATCAAAAGGTAACCTATTTTATCTTGATACTACTGCAAAGAGTTATTTGTTTGTTAAAATTGAGGATGTATGGTTATGGCATAAAAGACTCTCTCGTGTAAATTTTGATAACATGATTAAAGTGAACAAAAATAATAGAGTCATGGGTCTACCAAAATTAAGAAAACCTAATAAAGTGATGTGTAAGGAATATTAGATTGGTAAGATGACTAAGTAAAGTTTCTCAAGCAAATCTTATTCTACCAATGGTATTTTGGAATTATTTCATACTGACCTTTGTAGTCCTATGAAGATACAAAGCTATTATGGAGATTGGTATTTCATTTTGTTTGTTGATGACTATTCAAGAATGATGTCTATTATGTTTCTAAAAGATAAGTCTGATGCATTCCAAATGTTTAAGTGGTATAAAGCTAGAGTTGAAAAGGAAACAACTAAACAACTAAAAATTTTAAGATTAGATAGAGGAGGTGAATTTATCTCTGATGAATTTACCATCTTCTGCAATGAAAATAGAATCAAAAGACAAGTATATGCACCAAAGACTCCACAAAAAAATGGTATAGCTGAAAGAATGAATAGATATATAGATGATTGTGCTAGAACACTATTGATTGATAAAAAGGTTGCACAAACATTCTAGAGAGAAGCCATAAGTACTGCGGTCTACACACTTAACTGAGTACAATTGAAGAAAGGCACAAACAAGACACCTTATGAACTCTAGTATGAGCATACACTGAATGTAAGTTACTTTAAATTTTTTGGAAGTAGGTGTTACATACTGAAAGATGCTAGAGATGGAAAGTTTGACACAAAAGAAGATGAAGGTATATTCCTAGGATATTCATAAAAGAGAAAAACATATAAATGTTTGAGCAAGGCTACTAACAAAATTATTGAAAGTGCAAATGTGAGGATTGATGAATTTGTAGAAAGGAATGAAGAGGATAGAAAAAAGGAACATGAGGATTACAAAAGATTTGTTTATGTACAAGAAGGTAATTCAGTTGATACAACTGAGATGAAACAAGAAGGAACTAAGGAGCAAGATGAGCCTCCATCGAGAGATGAAAATACTGATGAATAGTCTACCGAGCCTGTATTAGCAAAATATGTGAGAAGACACCACTCACCGAGCAAAATTATTAAAGACAAGAATGCAAGAGTCATGACAAGAAGTAATTTGAAGGATAACACATGTTTGATTTCTAAATTTGATCCAAGATTAGTCAAGGATGCACTAGGAAATGAAGACTAGATTAATGCAATGAAAGAAGAAATTGATCAGATTGAAAAGAATAACACTTGGTCACTAGTGCTGAGACCTAAGGATAATAATGTGATAGGAACAAAGTGGATTTTTAGGAATAAACTCAATGAGAAAGGAGATGTGATTAGAAACAAAGAAAGATTAGTCTGTAAAGGGTATGCCCAAGAACAAGGTATTGACTATGGTGAGACATTTTCCCTTGTTTCTAGATTAGAGGGTATAAGGATATTACTTGTATATGATGCCTATAAAGGATTTAAATTTTATCAGATGGATGTTAAGTTTGCATTTTTAAATGGAATTCTTGAAGAAGTGTACATTGAACAACCTAAAGGATTTTTTCATAATTCTGACAAGGATATGGTCTGCAAACTACAAAAGGCACTTTGTGGATTGAAGCAAGCACCCCAAGCATGATATGAAAGACTACATTCTTATTTAGCTAAGATTGGATTTCAAAGGACAAGTGATAACAATAATTTATATTTGAAATGTGATAGTACTGATAAAATTTTGATTACTGAGATATTTGTTGATGACATTATATTTGGAGGAAATGAGATAATGTGTAAATAATTTGTTGAAGATATGAGAAAGGAATTTGAGATGTCTATGATTCGAGAGATTAAATTCTTTATTGGACTACAAATTCAACAAGTAAATGATGAGGTCTACATAACATAATCAAAGTATATCAAGGAGATCCTAAAAACATTCAATATGGAAGAATCAAAATCGTTGGAACACCAATGGCTACTGGTTGTAAATTGTCAAAGAAAGATGAGACAAAGAAAGTGAATGAAACACTTTACCGATCCATAATTGGTAAACTACAATATGTTGTACATAGTAGGCCTGATATTGCACATTTAGCTGGTATTGTGGCAAGGTTTTCTACCAACCCAAAGGAGACATATGTCTGCAGTGAAATTTTTTTTTAGATATTTGAAAGGGACTGAAGATTTCAGTCTATTATATACAAATGGAAGAGATTTTGATCTCAAGGTATATACTGATTTTGATTGGGTTGGAAACATCGATGATAGAAAAATCACAAGTAGTAGAGCTTTCTTTTTAGGAGAAAGGTTAGTGACATGGTTAAGAAAGAAACAAATCTATATTTCACAATCTGTTGTCGAAGCTGAGTATGGTACTATAGCTATGAATTGTATAACATTGTGTGGATCAAAAAATTACTTGAAGGTATGCAATAAGAGATTACTAATCTAGTTACAATTTATTGTGATAATACCAGTGCTATTAACATATCAAAGAATCTGGTGATGCATTCAAAGACAAAGCATATATCTATTAAGTATCACTAGACTTGAGAGAGCAAGTATAAGATAACATGTGACATTGGAGTATGTGAATTCTAAAGAATAAATAGCTGATATATTTACCAAACCACTACTGAAGGATACTTTTGAGTATCTTTGAGGTAAGTTAGGGCTTCTTCCCCTATCCAATATTGACTAAGGCAAGATGCACACTGCATCAATTCAAGTATTCAACAAAATATCTATCTTGTGAGTTGATGCTAGTGTTCGCTCTTTAGGTGAAGCCTGAAGTTGTGAAAATATTTATGGAAGTAATGTGAAATCTATACATTTGAGGTATAATTTACTGCCCGAAAACAAGTTTTCAGGAGTTTATATGTCTTTAGCATTGTTGTCAAAGAGGGAGATGAATGAGATTGATGAAATTGATGATTGTAGAAGAAGAATATAATTGTTGCACTGATAATGTAGAGGGAGATGAACAATGAAGATTAGAAAAGATGTTGTCAAAGAGGAACAATAAAGAAGATCTACTGATGGAAAAGATTGAAGAACAGTGAAAGAGGGAGAATATGAACAACAAAGAGAAGATAAATCTCAGAGGGAGTATAAGAATGACAATGAAGTGTTACCATCATCAATTGAACATTGAATATTGCTAGTGTTTCCATCAATACCAAAGAGGGAGATTGTTACTATAATTGATGGTGATGATGATGAAGATCGATCAAGATCAAAAGAATATAAGATAATAGAAAGGTTAGATCAGTTATTGTCTTGTCATTGATGTCAAGAAATTGTTTTCTAATTTATATTATGTTTCCATATCATTTGATATATAATATAAGTTGAATGAGTTAAGAAGAAGAAGAAATGAGATGTTGTGAAGTTGTAGAACTTAAATGGGCAACTAATATAGATCGAACAATGCTAAGATTATGTTGATATAATTTTTTTCTACCTAACATTTGATTATGTTAATTCGGTAAAGCATTGACATAAGGGAGGATGGGGAGAGGGGCCAAAGGCACACCCTAACCAGATCCACCTTGCAGAGATCACACATTGAAGCAACAAACACACAAGTGAGAGAGAGAATACCGATAGCTTCATATATTTATTTTAATTGATTCATACATGTCGGGCTATGAGGCCTTCCCAGTTTAGGCCAGATATTACAATTCAAGTATAGAAGTCCTCCAACATGCGAGGATCTAAAACAATCTTTACAATCTTAAATCTTCTAACTTCTATCTTCTATCAAAAACTCACTCCCTAAACTACAACCAAAGATCACAATATATACAAGAGGCTACCGAACAAGTCAGCCTTCAAATCCACCATCCATAGAAGGAACAACTAGATCTAGGTCCACACACTTCCCAATGATAGATACCAACATTAAATCTGTGACCATAATTAATTGCAAGAGTCGGCCTCAACAAAAAACTAAAACAAACAACTCAGTAAGCAATGATAACTGAATGCCAAACAAGCATCATCGAGTGCCAGAGAGATAACTGACCAACCCCGGTAAATAAAGGAAACTAAGAAACACCGAACCAACTCAGTCAAATAAGGAACCGGGCAACACAGGAAAACACAAATATGTTTTTGGTGACACAAGATTGCCAAGGACCTGAGATGCTCCTGCATTAAGCATGATAATAAAGATTTGTCAAGTCAGTAAGCAAAACTATTTTGGCTACCGAGCATAAATGTAATTTGATAAGAGCAGAGTATGTTTTGATAAAAGCAAAGGAACTCAAGGCACCAAACATGAAGTTTTAGGTACCGAGCGAAGTTAACTAAAATTCAAAGTTATCCACTGAGCAAGGAACACCTATTAAATACAAGGATTGGAATGACATTTAATGATTAGCTATGATCAACTGGAAGGTTATGATGACAAGGAAATTTAGTTAGAGAGATCAATTTTAGGAAATTTCATGATGATGATCTATGACTTAGATCTAAATGGTTAAAACATAAGGAACAAGTTTCAAGAAAGTTCAAGTTCTGAGGTGAAAAGAAAACATGTTACCAAGATCTAGATACAGTGAATAAGTTTATGAAATGAATTGGACAATTGAGATTAAACAAAGGAAAACATAATAGAGGAGATTAAGCGAAAAAATATATCTATATAAAGGATGGATTTGTATGGACAAATGGCTAGAAAATTAAAGAGTTGATAAGTCACTGACTGATGCAGTGAAGAAGGAACAGAGAGATTCTAAGTCAGAAAGCAAGATCTGATGAAGTGTTGAAGCCAATGGAAAGTGAAGGATTGAAGTGAAGATAGAAGAGCACACAAAGGATCTAGTTATGAAAAGATAGTTGCAAATTTATAGGTCAACATATTTACTATTTCTTATTAGCATTTGTAACAGAGAAATCTCTTAACAAAGTAGACTTAATAGTCTTATTGCAAAATCCTTGAAAAAGGTAACATTCTAAAGAGTGTTCAAAGTCCTTTTACTAGGACACTCCTAATAGGGTGAAGATCCTAACAGATCTGAGGTAAATCCCTTGACCGATTCACACCTAACAATGTGTTTTGTAATCTTTAACCAGATTGGCTCTTAATCAGACATACTTCATAAGAGTATTTTCTTAGTGGGTGCCAATTCCCATAGTGGGTTTTCCCAAAGCTGGGTTTCCATGTTAAATAATGGTGTTACATGTGATGAATGATTTATATGATTGATTTTCTTATTGTTAAAGTTTATTTACTGTTGTCGGTAAATAGTGAATTGTGTATAACCAAGCTGACACTGAGTTAATGAGAGAAAATATTTTTAGGTATTTGGAATCAAGGATTACTAATTCACCTCCCCCCCTCTTCGTAATCCAACAGCTTCATTATTCTAGTAGTTGTACTAGTCCAATTTCTAATCTCTCTCTCTATGAAGAGAATATAGGCTACATAAAAAAAACTTCATAATGATTTCACCAAACACAAACAGAATGACATGTAAGAAGGCCAACTATAACATATAATCAACAATTTTCTAAAATTTTCTTATGAAAACTTCAATAGATCATTTTTTTTTTTAATTAAAAGAATGATCTTGGAGATGGAAGGTTTGGTGTTGTCTATTTTGGCAAACTAGTTGACAAAAAAATCATAATGTTAAAGAAGCTTCATTAATAAAATTTTGAACAAATTTTCAATTAGGTAGAGAACTTTGATAATGAATCGTCTAAACCTTGTCCATACATTTATTTTGGGAAATATGGTGACTCAAGATATTATAATATTATTTTTCAATCAAGACTATTGGCATTGCCAATGATGTCCTCTTACTTGGTTGATTTTCCATCGGCTAAATAATTAATGATGAGGTGCTTTAATTTATTTTTAACTCTAGATTGATTTTGTAAGAGCCAATCATGTTATTATAGAGCTTAGAGATGGTATCTTTTATTGATTTAAATAGTGACATTGTTAAACTAGTTACCTTTTAGGTTTTTTAATCAAAGTTCTATAAAATTAAGGAGTTTTTTCATGCTTCGTCTCACCTTTTAAAACACCAATTCATGTGCATGTGACACCTTTAATACACTTGTCCTATGCAAATGACACATTAGAGACATGTATAATATACACATGCACGGTGGTTAAAATCTACAACAATCTTCTCATCTCACTCTTTTTCTATATAATCAATGGTTTCACATATAATTACAAATTAGAATATAACACATTGTATGAATTATCACAACTTTTTCTCTCTATCAATTTTTTAATAGAGAAATCTCATCATTATTTTGTAGGAAATAATGGGTTGTGGCACTCAAATATCTAAATCCAACACCTTTGAGTCAAAGCAAATAATCTTTTTCTATTTGAAAAAAATTAACTTAAATACATTCTAGTGTGTCATTATTTTTGCAAGTTGTTTATAGTCACACATGGAGGGTAAGTAATGGAACTCAAACCTATATTGTGTTTTTTCTTAGAAGGTGGCACAAACACAAAAACATAGTAGAGTGGGTAACCCTACACTATCTCTCACATGTAATGAAATATTCTTAAATGAGATGTGACCAATATACACTAGTTAATTAGAACCTTATTTCTATGTAATCTCTCTCACACATGGAATATGTGTTCCTATAATAAAGTACACCATAGATTGCTTGCATATTATTATTCCATGCGTATTAATTTGAACCAAACACTTTGCTCATGTGTGAGAATATACTTAATTAGTTCAATGTTAATATTATGGAAATATAAGAGGGGTGTATTAATTCCAATTATCATTATTTTCAAGAAAAGGGGTAAACAATTATTCAATAAGAAAATAGAGAGAATACAAAGCAAAGTTACTAGGCCCACCAAAGTATAGTCACCAAGCAAAGAAGAAGTACCCCAATAAACTTCATAGACAAAGTGACTATAAATTCCTATCCTCCATAACTATATTATCTAAAGTTTCAAAATAATATGAGGATAGAAGACTCTAGTCATCCACATTCCACCCATATAAATTCATTGAAGCTCATTTCGCCAAATAGTTAGAAACTTGATTTCACTCTCTAGGAATATGGCAAAATGATATATATTCTAGAGATCAACACAGAGTCAATATCTTCTTAGCCACTAAAGTCAAGCACACATTAACTCCATCCAACATTTGCTTAGTTGACATATCAACAAAAACCTATGAATCCGATTCACAAATTATCTTTTTCTAACCTAGGGAACATTCTATTTAAATCGCACAAAGATTAGCTAGGGCCTCAATAAGGCTATTAGTTTTATTTTTATATAGAAAAAAAACACCACTAGTATTGTCCCTTCCAATACCACCAATCCTTGTATGCCCATGATTCTCCCTAGAAGAGCCATCAATATTTACTTTTAAAATTCCTTTAGGAGGAGGAGATCATCATAAAACCTCCCAATGAATCTTCTTCTTGATGAGTCAAGGCTATTTATCTAGAGAAGAGGCAACACTACCATCAATAGATTCAAAGTCCTTATATAGTCAAATCACTAGTATCCACTGCATCTAAAAGATCACATTTTTCTAAGAGTGTTTCTTGGATCTTGCTAATGATCTTCATCCATGAAAGAGCCCCCATAAATTTTGAGTCCTAAAAGATTTTTTATTTCCTTTCAAGCCAAATATGCTAAATGATGAAAGTACAACCTACAATCCAAGCAACCTAAAGGAAAGAGGTTTTAGTTGGATGCCTACCCAAACTTTCCCAAAATTCAACCAAAGAAGTGTTATGAACACATGAGTGATTCCATGCCTCCTACCAAAGATGTCCAATCTCCCTAGGGTAAGGACATTGAAATAAGATACGAGAATTACTTTCCTCAATATTATTATAGAGAACACAAACATAAGGACCCTAAAAGCCTCACTTCCACAAGTTCTCTAAGGTAAGACATCTATTTTGAACCACTAACCATAAGAAGAAGTTGCACTTGAACCAATAATAATTATTTCATGTCCATTTCCACCAAGGAGAACCAATCCTACCATACAATTATCTATCAAACTTCATGTATCTTGAAGTAGTAGAAAATTTCCCCCTTAGATCAGGACACAAAGCCAAAGTATCTCTCCCTTTGAGGGAATTGCATAATATATTAACCAAGATTCTAGCTAGCTCTTGGTGTTGATTTTCAATCCCTCTAAGAGGCCAACCCTAAGGATCCTTCTAGCAAGTCACCTTAACTTATCCTATAAACTATACAAATTTAAAGTCTTCCACCTTACTCTAACCAACATCAATTAGGCAATAATAGAGGGATTGTAGGTGATAATGCATAGTTTAAATAAGGGGATAAGTATCCCAATATTCATACTAAAAAAGAGCATCAAATCCCTCATTAAAAATCCAACAAAGGCCTTTTTTGGTGAGATTTACTCCTCTTTTGAGGGTATTCCATATCATAGAACCCTTCCCCATGAGGCACTAATACACCATCTCCAATATGGCTTGACAACTATAAGTTGACTTGTCACACTTGCCAGCCTGAAACCAAGCCCTCCCTCTTGATTCAACTTACAAACTAACTACTATCTAACTAGGATCCACTTTGAAGAAAGCAAATTTGTCTACCTAAAGAAACTAATGAGAAATAAAATCAAATTCCCCAAAAGATCTTGGAGGAGGCACATGCACAAATTATTCACAAATAGGAAGAGCATGCACCATTTACTCAGAATAGTCACTCTCTCAATAGATGAAAGCTATCAACAATTCCAATTGTTAACCTGCTTATGAAACTTATCCAAAATCTCTTGCCTATACTCTCTATGTTGAGAACTCATAGAAAGGAGGATCCCTAGTTAGACCAAAGTAAGAGAGCCAATTTGAAACCTTAAGATGTGAGCATTCTTGCTTTGGATAAGTCTCAAAATATTAAAGAAATAAATAGAATATTTATTCTCATTAATATTTTGACCAAATGTCACCAAGTAAGTGTCCAAAGTACTTCTAAAATTCACCATTTCATTGATTCTAGCCATGATCATCAAGGAAGTGCCATTAAAAAATTGTAGGTGAGAATGAGGGGGCATACTATTGCACTAGATCCAACCATTAATCAAACCTTGTCTATTACAAAACTTTATAAATCTTCCCAGCCCTTCAACCATAATAGTAAATGAATAGGGAGATAAAGGATCTCCCTACCTCAGGCCTCTAGAAACTCTAGATAACTCAAAAGGCTTACCATTCAAAAGAACTAGAGAAAAAGTAGAAGTAACACAACTCATGATCCAGTTGAGCCATTCATTTCCAAATCCAAAAGCTAAACGAACTTTTTGTAAGAAGGTCCATTCAACCCTATCATATGCCTTGGTCATATCAAGTTTGATGAACTATTGGAAATTGCAATTGAAGCAATTGGTGTATTGTCATTGATGTCAAACCTTAACTGGTAAGAAAATTGCTATCTAAGAAAGTACTATATCTATTGATTGATGAGAAGGATTGGGGAAAGGGTGATAACAATACAACCTAGAGAAAGGTTGAGTTATTTGATACTTCAATGAGTACTTGATTATGTGCCACAATGATAAGATAATGTATTGTTTATCTAAGTAAGAAGAAAGACTGAACAAGTAGGCTTAATCGAGCAAAAGTGAAGAAATCTAGTTTAAGTCGAGTGATGTTAGTGTCGACCGAGAGCCAGTATATGCTGAGTAAATTTAGTGTTGACTGAACATCAGTTTATTGCCGAGTGACAGCATTAGCCAAGGGAGACAGTTTGAAGAGATGACCAAGCTACGCAGTGATGACCAAGGAGTTGAACACAGTATTGACCGAGCGTCAGTAATTTACATTTGAGGAAGAATTCAGATTCCCAACTGACTTAGTTGAATTCTTGGATTATGTAAATCATGTTGAATTTATTAATTGTGTGTATGGAGAATTTAATGCATGGTAAATCATTTTATTGTGATTTCAATAAGGAGATTGAAGATGTTTCTAGAAGGATGGATGGAGAACATGAATGTTGGAAGGATTCGATGAATTTGACCTAAACCTAAGATCTACGGAGGAGAATAAGTAGAAAAAGATGGATCTACCTATTGAAGAGGTATAAAGGAAAACCTAAGTGTGAGGTTAAAGAAGGATGCTGGAATTATTGATGTTATTAACTGATAAGTCTAAGC
Source organism: Chamaecyparis obtusa (assembly GCA_027943335.1). NCBI lineage: Eukaryota > Viridiplantae > Streptophyta > Pinopsida > Cupressales > Cupressaceae > Chamaecyparis > Chamaecyparis obtusa. The sequence goes on from BSBK01002706.1 coordinate 417,487, forward strand.
AGAAAGGCTGAAGGTGAAGGAGTTGATCAGAGTTGTGATTGCTTGAAGGGATTTCCAAGCAGATCAGTGATGGAGATGGAAATGGAACTTATTCAGTAAGCCAACATATATGTTTGAATTGGATTTGCTATTTGCAAAGTGAGTTGTATGTTTTTTAGATCAAATACTACTACTTTCTAGCCATTGTATCAGTCTAAATCCTTTAATCAAGGTTGACCTAACAGTCATTGTTTAAATCCTTTAATCAAGGTTGCATTCTAATAAAATGTACTTAAGTCCTCTAACAAGGCTCACTCCTTACAGGGTGGTTGAAATCCTTTAACAGGGTCACACCTAGCAGTGTGTTTGTAAACCTTTGACAGGGTTGGCTTTTCATAGAGCTCACTTCAGAAGAGTGAAAATATCAATAACATGTTACAAAGTGGTTTTTCCCAAATTGGGTTTCCACTATAAATCCTAGTGTCATACTTGTGCGAATGTTTTAGTGTGAACATTTCTATGTTTTGCAAGTTAAATACTATTGAATAGTGGACTGCATTGTATGTTTTTGGCATACATTCTTTAATGACCGAGTAGTGTTGGTGATTAGATATGAGATTGTTGAAGTTCAATTGATACATATGGACCTAAGAACAACTGATTCACCCCCCCCCCCCCCCCCCTCTATGTTGTTCTAAATCATATTAACAATTGGTATCAGAGCTGTTGGTGCTTACACAGAACAAGTTTAAAGGTACTTGAAGCAAATGATCAAGATGTATAAAAAGGAGGTACCGAAGTTGAATAAGGAGAAATTCCCTACATGGTAGAGTCTGATGAAACTGCATCTAGCTGGTATTGGTGATTCAGCAAAATATTATGTTGAACATGACTATGTTACACCTGTTGCACCTTTGACTACCGAGGAGATGAGAGCTAAACATGATCACAACCAAGCAATGTTGGAGATTGCATCTGCCTTAAGCTATCCTAAATTTGAAGACATTAAAGATTGCACAAATACAAAGAAAATATGGGACACTCTTGAAAATATCTATGGTGGTGATATAAATGTACTAAGGGCAAAAGCTGAAAGCCTGAGAGGTAAGTTTGATGAAATGAAAATGCAAGAAGGTGAAAATATTGCTCAATATTGTGGTAGAATCAAGGAGGTAGTAAATGTTATTAGAGGAGCTAATGGAACTATTAAAGATGAAACTATTATTGGAAAGGTATTGAGAACATTGCTTCCTATATATGCCATTAGAATTTCAGCAATTCAAGAATCTAGATGTAACCTTGGTAATATTCTAACATTGGAAAGTCTTGTTAGTAAGCTTACTGCTTTTGAGCTTTCTAACTATGATAACTACATTATTGCTAATGTCAAATCTGCATTCAAGTCACAAATGGTTTTGCATAAGTCTAAGAGGGAAAAATAAAAATGTATAAGTGATAGTGAAAGTGATAGTGGCACTTCTGATGAGGAACTAGAGGATCTTGAAGCTCTTATGGCCAGAAGATTGAAAAGAGGAAAAGACAAATATAAAGGTAAACTTCCTATCATATGTTTTTCATGTAAAAAAGTTGGCCATATAGCTGCAAGATGTCCTGACAATAATGACAAGGATGAGGAAAGAGAAAGCAAGTACAAGGATAAGAGAGAAAACAAAGGTTACTGAAGGTACAAGGACTACAAGGATAAAGGTAAGAAATCCTGTTATATTGCTGAAGAAGAAACTGACATTGATAATGATGATTTTGAAATTGAAGTAGTTTATGTTGCTATGAAAGATGATTCTGATGAAGATGAGAAAATTGCACTTGTTTCTTATGTGAGCAAAGGTGATAAATGGATTATTGATAGTGGTTGCTCACATCACATGACTAGTGACAAAAGTAAATTTGAAACCCTAGATCATTACAAATGTAGAAGTGTTAAGTTTGGTAATGATGCACCATGTCCTGTAAAGGGTAAAGGATTAATTAAGCTAACTAATAAGATCACTTGTGAAAATACTTATTGGGTTGAAGGTCTTAACTATAATTTGCTAAGTGTTGCACAACTTAATAGCACTGGTTATCGAGTGGAGTTTCATCATAGAAAGGCTAAAATATTTGATGCCACTGGTGAACTGATTGGAAGTGGAGAATAGACTAGAGGTAATTTATTCTATTTAGATCTATCTAAAGAGACATGCTTGATTGTAGAATTTGATGATGTATGGTTATGGCGTAAGAGGCTATGTCATGTTAACTTTGACAATCTAGTAAATATTAGTAAAAAGAAGAAAGTTAGAGGTTTGCCAAGATTGAAGAAACCTGATAATGTGATGTGTAAACAATGCCAGTTGGGTAAAATGACAAAGTCTAGTTTCAAGAGCAAGACTTTTACTTCTAAAAATGCTTTAGATCTGGTTCATATTGACCTTTGTGGACCTATGGGTGTACAAAGCTATTGTGGTTATAAATACTTTATTCCGTTTATTGATGATTACACTAGGATGATGACTGTAATGTTTTTAAAAGAAAAATCTGATGCATTTCAGTTGTTTAAGTGGTATTTGGCTAAGGTTGAAAAAGAAATAGGTAGAAACCTAAAATGTTTGAGATCTGACGAAGGTGGAGAGTTTATATCAAATGAGTTCAATCTATTTTGCAATGATAGAGGAATCAAGAGACCAATGTCTACACCTAGAACACCTCCACACAATGGTATAACTAAGAGAAGAAACATATCTATCATGGATTGTGCAAGGACACTAATGATTGAGAAAAAATGTTGCACAAAAGTACTAGAAAGAAGCTGTAAGTACAACTATTTATACCTTAAATTGAGTACAAATTAAAAAAGGTACAAATGTTACACCTTATGAATTATGGCACGGTTATGCACCTAATGTAAAATACTTTAGAATATTTGGGAGCAAATGCTATATATTAAAAGATAATAGGAATGGAAAGTTTGATGCAAAAAGTGATGAGGGCATATTCCTAGGTTATTCCACAAAGAGTAAAGCTTACAAGTGTTTGAACACTAATACTAACAAAATTGTGGAAAGTATAAATTTGAAGTTGATGAATATGCAGAGAAAAATGAACAAGAAAGCAAAATAGAACCTGAAGATTATATATATTTTTATCTAAATAGAAGAAGGAGAGGTGAGTAACACACTTGCACCTAATGCAGAGTCACGGGTAAGCAATGTCGAGCATCATGAAGATACTGTCGAGCATTAGGAAGATACTGCCGAATATTAGGAGGATGCTGTCAAGCATCAAGAGGATGTTGTTAAACATAAGGAAGAGGTTGTCGAGCAATCAGGAGCTAAATTTGATAATCTTACTAATGAACTTGAAGAGCAAGGAGAAAATAAATATGAACCTACTTTGGCACAATATGTAAGAAGAAATCATAAGCCTAAGAAAATCATTGGAGATAAAGAAACTTGAGTTCTGACCAGAAGCAAGTTGAAAGATCCTACATGTTTATTGTGTGAGTTTGAGCCTAAGACAACAAGGGAGGCATTAGAAAATGAAGACTGGATTCAGGCTATAAATGAGGAAATAGACCAAATAGAAAAGAATGATACCTGGACTCTGGTACCAAGACCAAAAAATAGAAATGTCATTGGAACAAAATGGGTATTCAGAAACAAGCTTAATGAACATGGACAAATCATAAGGAACAAAACAAGGCTGGTAGGAAAGGGTTATGCACAAGAAGAAGGAATAGACTATGGGGAGACATTTGCCCCTATAGCAAGATTAGGAGTGAGAAATCTATTTGCATATGCTGCTTACAGAGATTTCAAGGTATACCAAATGGATGTCAAGTCTGCATTTTTGAATGGTATATTAGAAGAAGTGTACATTGAGCAACCCGAAGGATTTGTTGATCCAAACAAGAGAAATATGGTTTGCAAGCTAAACAAGGTGCTGTATGGATTGAAGCAAGCCCCCAGAGCATGGTATGAGAGGCTACACAATTACTTGATATAGATTGGATTTTCAAGGACAAATGACAACAACAATCTGTACATGAAAGATGAAGAAGGTAAAGGGATTTTGTTAGCTAAATTTTTTGTAGATGATATCATATTTGGAGGACAAGATGCCCTATGTAAGAAATTTTCAAATGAGATGCAAACTGAGTTTGAGATGTCTATGTTTGGTGAGATAAAAATCTTTATTGGTTTGCAAGTCTATCAGATGGAAAAAGGTATTTTAATCACATAGTCTAAATATGTCAAAGAGATACTGAAAACCTTTGGTATGGAGGATTCAAGGCCAGTAAGTACTCCCATGGTTACTGGATAGAAACTATCTAAAAATGATGATACTACTGAAGTAAACCAAACTTTGTATAGATCCATGATTGGAAAGCTACAATATGCTATTCACAACATACTAGAGATAGCTCTAGCAGTTGGGATTGTGGCAAGATTCTCTACCAATCCTAAGGAAAGTCATATGATGGCTGTGAAGAGAATATTGAGATACTTGAAAGGGACATAAGACTATGGACTGTACTATAAGAAGCATGAGAAATTTGAACTAAGAGTCTACACTGATTCAGATTGGGCAAGAAATGTTGATGATAGAAAAAGTACTAGTGGTGGAGCTTTCTTTCTTGGATAGAGATTAGTTTCCTGGACAAGCAAGAAACAAAATTGCATTTCCCAATCTATAGTTGAAGCTGAGTATGTAGCAGCTGCAGTGAACTATTCAAATCTGGTATGGATTAAGCAATTGTTGAAAGGCATGAAAGATGAAATCATTGAACCAGTTGTCATATATTGTGACAACACAAGTTCTATCAACATATCAAAGAATCCAGTGATGCACACAAAGACCAAACATATTGCTATCTGTAATACCCCAAAAATGGGCTATAAGTTCATTAACCTCCTATATCGACACATCGAATGAAATCGACATCAAAGTCCTAACCCAAGGCACATCTAAACATCATCGAATCCTAATTGATTATCTCAAATTCTGCATCGGGGAATATTCCTAGCAATATTCCTATTTATCCTAATTATCCTTAATTTAATGATTATTTGACGATAAATCTTATTTATCCTAAAGTTTGATTAATTGAATATTCTAAATATTTAATTAATTAGATTTAATACTGCCACTTAATTATTTAATTAGATTTAATTATATTTATTCCTAAATTGTATTATTTAAATTTGACAATAAATCAAAATTCCTATCATTAATTGATTAAATTCTTATTTAATTAATTAATGTCAATTGTCAAATTTAATAATATAGTTTTTGAATAAAAGTTTGATTTAATAATTGATTAACCCATAAATCAATTATTTTATTTTTAAAATCAGTTAAGTTGAGGATAAATCACTTTATTTATTTAATTCATAATTAATTATGCACATCCAAAAAGCGGTTAAAACTAAATCAGAAAATCAATTCAAGTTGTTTTAAAAATAAACTCAACTCTCTTTTGAGTTAAAAGTTGATCTCAACTTCTGATTTAAATCAAAAAATTGTTTTTGCATGATTTTTTGTGAGTTAACTATCTTTAATTCCTTGTTGACTCAAAAATCAACTAGAGTGATTTATGGCTTTTTCCATGAATCCCCAAAGCCCTGGATTTCTATAAAATCAAGGCTTTAGCTCTTCACAAATGAGCTCATAATTTGCAAACTTATGCTAGCGAATTGGTATCTGAAGAATTTTGCGAATCAACCACGTTTGTGAGATCAATTTTGTTTTTTCATATCAATTCTTAGAATCATTACATATTAGTTTTTCATATAGAATTATATTTCATATCATTTCTCATCTTATTGCACAGAAAACTAAAAAAATAGATTAATTTGCATTCATCTCATATCTAGATTTTGCATTCAAATCCTTCATTTAGGTGTCGTCAAGGTCATTGATCTTGGTATAATCTGAGAATACATACTTGCATCTACTAGAAGTAGTAAATCACCTGGTTAGATTAGTTTTCATTTCACTGCATGATTTTGATTTTAAGCTAACCTCTAATGTTTTACTGAAGTGTTGTGTCTACAGCTAGGTACAAAATTCACACACCCATTTTTGGCACCCACCGTGGGGCCCTAAAATGGGCTTCCATTCAATTTTTATCAATTTCTATCATCTTCTTGTCATTTTCTGGTTCCAAGCTGCAATTTTTAATTTTTGTGTATGAGTTTTATCAGAAACTCATATCAGGAGATACCCACTGTCGTACGATAATTTATTTGATCGAGGATCATACCATCAGAAACACAGTGTCGTTTGGAAGCCCTGTTGTCGTTTGATCTTATACCCAGTGTCATACGAGTTTTTGGATAGTCATCTAGGAGGTTACCCACTGTTGTATGAGTTTCAGTGCTAGGTTTCAATTGTCGTTTCACTTTTCCAGGCAGTTTTCCAGATTTATTTTTCTAATTTGGACTGACAGCTAACATTAACAATTGAAATTTGTTGTTTCTGATTGATTTCTATTGACTTTGATTGGGAAAAAGTGTGAGAATTGCTAAAAATAGGTAAGAATCTACTAAGTGTGTTGCGAGGAATTCAGGTAATCTTCTCAGCTGATAACGTTTCGATTTGGATTAAAAAGAACTCTTGCGTGTCAAGCTTGTGTGACCTTTATTGCTTTCATATCATAGAATTCATTTTGGGCTATAAAAATGAATATAGATTTGCTTTTCAACATCTTTGTTACACATAGTAAATAGGCCCTATGAACACTATTCATGATTCTTGAGAGAGTGGGTTTCCAGTGAAACTTTTCTCAATGAAGGAACCCTTGTAGGTAGGGAGGTTACTGAGAGCGTCTCACGTTCTACTAGATTTGTGTGTCTTCAGCTTCTAATTGATACATTCTCTCTCCGGAGAGGTTGATAGATCATAAGTAGTTGACATCATAGATATTTGTGAGATAATCTTGGTCTTAGTGTGTCAGATTAATCTATCTGCTTTGTTTGGGTTAAAAGTGAAAAGGCTAGAGGACTATGCTCTACTCCCTTTTTGGGTAGTACCAAAAACTCAGATCCTTGAATCTGGAACCAGTCTCTATGTGCTATCTTTTTGTGAGTCACCTTTAGAGAGGGTTAACTATAGTGGACATTCCCTTAATTGGGTCAACCACATTGACGGAACCTCAAGCAGTAATAGCCATTTTCATCGTGGTAGCAACAGCCGCTATATAAATGTCCTTGTGGAGGAAATCTTCATAGGTGTGGTCTCTTGTTGGGCTGTCAGATCTCCCTAGCAGCTCCTGATTGATTAAATTCTCAGACTGTGTCAAAACCTTGGTGCGCCTGGATTGGAGTTCACCCTCTTGAGATCACAAAAGGTGCAGAGTTAGACCATTACTAAAAACCTTAGTGAGGCCAAATTTTCATTTTCTAGGAATATGTGCATTATTGCAAAACTTTTTGGAACATACACTGTTAGCACTCCTAGGGATTAGAACAATTCAGTCACTTGATTGTTCATGCGTAGGGTTGCTTTGTCCCCTGTTCATTATTTTTAGACATGCTTGAAATCACTTGCTTGTTGTTTTGCGTGCCTATTTATCTATCTGGTTACTAAGAATGAATCAATCCAATACAATATTCAAATCTGGACAGACAATTTTGTGAACAATCTGAAACTAAAAACCTCAAAAATTGCAAAATCTGATGTCAAACACCTTTCTAGAGTCAAAATTCATCTTGTAAAGTTAGAAAGTCGTACGACTTTTGGTTATTGTCATTTCAGAACCCCCAGATTATCGTATGGTACCTGGTATATTATCGTACGAGTTTTGCTGCCAATCAATACAAAAAAGTCAAAAACCCTTCTATCAACTATTGTGCGAGTTTTGTAATAGTCGTATGAGTTTTTCAATTGTCATTTCATGCTATACCCACTATCGTACGAGCCTGTAGAAAATCGTTTGAGAAATTTTGAAAAATTGCCAGAAAGTTGTCAGAATTGTGAGATACCCAACTTTTTCAGCCTATTTCTAGAGTCTGTCAAGAAAATCACTATGTTAGGAACAGAGCAGAAACTACTGAGAATCCAATCATTTTCCTAAAGTGGCCTTTTGAATCTGATTTAGCCTTCTGTTTAATCGATTTGAGTCTTTTTCATCTTGTGTCAAAACCTTGTCATAAATATCAATCTTCAATCCATCTTCAAAATGGCTAAGTGTTGTGAACTCGTGTTCGCTATCTTTTGGGAATCTACCCATACATCCAGGGCACAGTCTCCTTCATTTACGTCTAATCCAAGCTTCAATCAACCAAACCTTGACAAGGTTGTGTCATTTGATCTTCTTCAATCAGATCTTTCTTCAGTTGTCTTTGTCATATTCTTTTGTTTCACCCAAGGTTAATGGTGGAAACTAGAGCTTCCTCTCACAAGAAATCTGGAGAAGTATCCCATCCCATACCTTTGAATACTCTCCAAGCTCCAACTCTTGAGAAACTCTACAATTCTGCTCTTTATGAAGATGACGGTCTTGGCAATTTTTTATTGAAATCTGGTTACATTCCTCCTTCATCAACTCACAGAGGTAACCAACAAACTCCTCCTCAATCTATCCCAGGGAGAACTCCTACCATGTCTCAAGAAGGGACAAACTTTAGCTCTCAAAGAGCTCAATCTCAACATGGTGCAGATCAAGAACCTACACCTTCTGAAATTGCTCAATATCAAAATGATGATAACTTCAAAAGAATGATGAAGCATTTCTTGAAAGAAGATAGAGAGGCATACTTTTTACAATTAGCTCACCAAGGAGATGAACTTCCTCCCAACTTTAATGTTGAAGATATCATTACACATGAGGAAGAAACTCCACTCACAACTATGATGAAACAGATGCCTGCCATGCAAGTCAAACTTAATAAACTCGAGAAAGAAAAGGAACCCAAGGAGTTCTCCATGGAGGCCCTATGTCCTTTTCCATTTCACAAAGACTTGTACATGCCACCATTCCTGAAAAGAGTGGAGATGCCTAAATATGATAAGTATGATGGACACTCTGATCCTCAAGATCATGTCAGGGAATTTTGTACACAATCTATGGAGTTCATGCACGAGCCAACCTATCTGATGCATCTTTTTCCTCGATCTCTAGGAGGAGCAGCCATTCATTGGTTCTCTAGATTGCCTTCTACTATCAAAACTTTTGAGGAGTTGATCAAATTGTTCTATCAACAATACTCCTACAACATTCAACATCTAGTCACCATGATTGATATCTGCAATCTCAAACAATATCTAGGAGAACCATTCTTGACATTTCTCAAGCGATGGAGGAAGAAATTCTCTCTATATGCTAGGCCTATTCCAAAAACTGAGAAATTGGAAATCTTCATCAATAATCTTATACCAGAGATCAACTACCCTTTACAAATGCAAGATCATACATCTTTTGATAAGATGGTAGACAATGCGATCATAATTGAAAAGGTACTTGTGAAAAAAGGAGACGTCACACTTCAAAAGGACAAATACGAATCACAATCCAGTTCTAAAGACAAGAACAAAAACTAGAACAATAATAAAGGCATTGTCACAGATGGTGTTGTTGATACTATCCATGCCCCATCAAAGGCACCAACTTTCAATCTAACTATTGGCACCCAAGCCATCAAAGCTTCAGAACAAAAGGTGCCCGAACCATCTCAAAAGAAGCTAGAATACAAATCTTGGTCCGCTGATAATAAACGAAAGTTCACTCCTCTGGGAGAATCTTTAGAATTAGCTATGAGAACTTTGCTAGCTAATAACATCATCTCTTTGCCTGAGATCCGATAATCTGATCCTGATCCTAAACCAAAATGGTGGAGAGAGAATGAATTCTGTGATTTCCATCAGGGTAAAGGTCACAAAACTAATAACTGCTTACACTTGAAACATACTATTCAAGATTTTTTTGATAAGGGAGACATCACGATTGATAATCATAAGAGCAATAATGATCATACAGCATTCACAGAACCATTTCCGAAACATGGTCAAGAAGTTTCATCTTCTTAGCCTAATATGGGGGCAAAGGTCAATTATGCTTACCCTGGAAATAATGTTGTTATCAATATGGTTGAACCTTGTCTCTCTGAGCATTGCAATGTCATCACAATTATGTGAAGAGATAGAGATCATCCTTCAGCTAACGCATTTACTCGATCACAAGCTCAAGCACATTTGAATGGACAAATCCCAGATTCATCAAATGTCCCTAGGATGCCCTTCAATCTTTCTTCCACTTCCAAATAGAAGGCTGCTTCTAAATCTTCCAATCCTAAAGATACGAGGTCAACATCTTATAGCATTATTCAACAACTCCAACACACTAATGCAAAAATCTCCATGTTTGAGTTGCTTCAGATATCTCCAGCTCATAGAGCTATTCTAGACAAAGCTTTGCTCGGATCCAATGTTCTTGATGACCTTGATTTAGATAGGTTCCAAACTATGGTTGGACATCTTACATCTCCGCAATATATCTCCTTTTTAGAGGAAGATGACAACTCCTTGAGTCACTCACATAACCAGCCCTTGCATATGGAAGTCTTGATCTAGAACCGTAGAGTCAAATGTGTGTTGATAGATGGCGGCACTGGCCTAAACATTTGCTCTTACAACTTGGTCACACAATTGAGATTTTCAGAATTGGCTATTGATCCCAAAAAGAAAATAACTATAAAAGCATATGATGAATAAGAAAGATCTTCTAAAGGCACCATTGTCTTACCTATCAGAGCAGGTCCAGTTATCAGAGATACTATATGTCAAGTTCTTGATCTACCTTTGGCTTATAGCATTCTTCTAGGGAGACCATGGATACATGAGATGAAGGCTATTCCTTCTACATTCCACCAATGCTTGAAATTTCCTTATGAAGGAGTAGATGTCACTATTCCAGTAGACATATCCACCACTTGCAATACATTGAAAGAAAGTGCAGATAAACTTGTGCCTAATAACAAAGAATCTTCCATTGAGCCAACAAAAGAAGCATCTACATCTAAAATGGAAGACCTTGCAAAAGAGGTCAATATCAAAGAAAATGGTATGGGAGAATATACTATAGAGCCAATCTTATCTTTGACATCTGTACCTATCTCACCTAAGTCTTATGGACAATCTTTAAAACAGTCCAAACTAGACTCTAAAGAACCTCTTGAGGCATATAAAAAGAATTTTGTAGCAAAGTAAGTATCTAAACAAGAGTTTGAAGAGGATGAAGTTGTGCTTACATGGCTATACAAGGATGAACCTGAATCTCAAGCTGTTCCAACTAGTGACTCTACAGTATCCAAAATCCCTTCTAAGGCATACGGTCCAGGAGATAAACTCATAGCTAAGATGAGATATTCAGGTAAAGGACCTCTAGGAGTTAGAGAAGAAGGTCTTATAACACCTATTTCACATACTGGTAGGGAAAACATAGATACTATTAGCTTAGGCTTTAAAAAGAAACCCTTCCACCTCAAAGGTAATTGTTCCTATGTCATAGAGTAGATCACATCAGGCGAACCCCTTCTTAAGAAGGAAGAAACTGAAACATCAGATAGTGATTCAAACAACTTAGAACTTGTTCCTTATGAGCATTTTCCTAAGGAAATCAAAGATCTCCTTAAAGCTGAAGTTGATCCAATAAAAAGAATCAATGTAGTAGAAACACAAGAACCTACTATAGAGCAAGAGATAGTTGCAACACAAGAACCAGCTAATCTCGAAGACAATCAAAAAGAGGAAGGTGGTAGTTATTTTGAGATAGACTCCCATGAGTATGAATTCAAATCAGAATCTGAGGGTAACCCTTCTTGGGGTATTCATCTTGACTTTACTCATGTTCTTAGATTTCCTAGAGGCATAGATGAAGAATCTAATGACTATGAATGGGGAGCCATTCTAGAAGAAGATGAGCTTATTATAGAGAAACATGTTGATGTTATTCACCGATATGCACCTAAACCCAACATAAGTCTAGAGCGAAATGATGAACTTATCGAGTCTGATCCACCAATGGCTGAAGTGGACTATCACAATGACATTGAGCCTATTCACGAATTGAATGTCTTAAGTTGTAATATCACCTTTTAACTCGAACGTCAGGTTAGGACCAATGATGACATATCCATATCCGTAAACACTATTTCTCAATCTTTCCCCATTTTGACTATCCAACATCCTGAACTTCTTGATCAAGCCTCCACAAATCCGAGCCATGGTATTTATACCTTCCCAAATGACTATGCCCTTGCTTGCTACCTCAATGCAGTTGAGCCTATGAGGATTTCCATCAGTGAACCGAGCGTTAGCATGATGGAGTCGGACATCAAGTATCTTAGTCAGAAAAATAAGAATAAGAATAAAAAGAAAAGGAGTTCTAAGGGTGAAAACCACTTTGTGGCAGTCTCAGAACCTACAAAAGTAAAAATAAAAGATGTATCCGAAGGTGAAAACCTCTCTGAGGCACCTAAGGATGAGATATTTGATGTCCTTCTGAGTCATTTATAGGACAAATCTCCAGTTCTAATTGAGCCCACTCAGTCCATCAACTTGGGAACAACAGAAGAACCACAGTTGATCCATGTAGCACAATCTTTATCAAAAGAAGAGAAGCAAAATTTTACTACATTCCTAACAGAAAAGAAGATCAACTTTGTATGGAAATATTTAGATATGACAGGGTTGGATCCTAATCTTATAATGCATCATTTATCTATAGCTCCAAATGTCAAATCTGTCAAGCAAAAATTGAGAAAGATGCATCCTCATGTTGCACTCATGGTAAAAGCTGAATTAGAGAAGCTCTTGAAAGGCGGATTCATCCGAGTTATTGACTATGCAGAGTGGATCTCTAATATTGTACCTATTTCAAAACCAGACAAATCTATAAGAGTGTGCACAGATTTTAGAGATGTAAATAGAGCATGCCCTAAGGATGATTTTCCACTACCTAACATTGATATGATAGTGGACATGACTGCGGGCTTTGAGATGTATTCTTTAATGGATGGTTTTTCTGGATATAATCAAATAAAGATTGCTCCAGAGGATCAAGAGAAAACTACTTTTACATGTGCATGGGGGACCTTCTGTTGGAATGTCATGCCATTTGGGCTTAAAAACGCCGGTGCTACATATCAGAGAGCTATGACTTCTATTTTTCATGACATGATGGATAGGACTATGGAGGATTATGTTGATGATACTTTAGCAAAATCTATGATTAGAGCTGAACATCTAAATGACTTGAGCAAGATACTAGATAGAATGGAAAAATTTAGTCTCAGACTAAATCCTAAGAAATGTGCTTTTGGTGTCACTTCTAGAAAACTCTTAGGATACATAGTCTCAAAGAAGGGCATTGAAGTTGATCCAGCTAAAGTGAAGGCTATCATGGAGATGCAGCCTCCAAAGAATATTAGTCAAATGAGGACATTGCAAGGAAGAGTTCAATCTATCAGACGCTTCATATCACAACTAGTAGACATATCACAACCTTTTACAAAAACATTAAATAAAGGTGCGACATTTGCGTGGAATGAAGAATGTGAGAACAACTTTAATCATATCAAGAAGTATCTATCAAATCCTCCTATCTTGATGCCTCCCATTCCAAGGAAGCCTTTGATCTTATATGTCTCCGCTACAGATACATCACTCTAGGCATTGCTTGCACAACATGATGAGAACAAAAAGGAAAGAGCTATATACTATATCAGTAGAACATTGGTTGCATATGAAAAGAACTATTCAATGATTGAGAAAGCTTGTCTAGTTGTGATCTTTGCATCACATAAACTGAGACATTATATGTTAGCTCATACCACACATTTGGTAGCTAAAATTGATCCACTCAAGTACCTACTAAGCAAAGCTGCCCTCACGGGTATATTAGCTAAATGGGTCATGCTCTTAAGTGAATTTGACATTGAATATGTTGAGAGAAAAGCTATAAAAGGATAGGTTATTGCTGATCAATTAGAAGATGCACCTATGATTGATGATACACCAATGCAAATCGAATTTCTAGATTCCTCTATCGTGAATCTTTCTTCTAGAGAATGGCATTTATTCTTTGATGGCTCCTATACACAGAATGGATTAGGAGTAGGCATATTATTCATAACTCCTCAAGGATACTCCATACCTAAAGCATTCAGATTGAAGTTCCCTTGCACAAATAATATTGCAGAATATGAAGCCCTTCTTAATGGCATGAAACTAACCATTGAGTGGAGAGTAATAGAGATACACTTCATGGAGACTCTCAACTTGTTATCCATCAAGTCAATGATGTGTACCAAACTAAAGATGAAAAGCTCATACCATACAAGAGAATGGTAGATGATCTAAAGAAGTATTTCATATCTATCACATTTGAGCATATACCTAGAATAGAGAATAAGGTTGTTGATGCAATGGCAACACTATCTACTTTATTACAGCAGCCTGAACATGAGCTATGCTACGAGTTCCTGGTGGAAGCACTATCTTATCCTGCATATGATTCCCCCAAAACCCGCATGATCTGCACTGTTGTTGGTCATGATTCATCCAAATACAAAAACCTATTTTCCTATTTCCAAGACCAAATCATTTTTGATACCTTCAATCGCCATGAAAAGAGATACCTTATCCGTAATGCCTCTCGATATGTCATCATTGGTCACGATCTGTACAAACGAGGTCTAGATGGTACGCTACTTAGATGTTTAGAATGGGAAGAGTCTCAATGTGCGTTAGAGGAAGTCCATGATGGTATTTGTGGGTCACACTCGAATGGTTTAACACTAGCTCAAAAACTTATTAGGGCTGGGTACTATTGGCCTGAAATGGAGAAAGAGTCTATCAAGTTTGCTAAGAATTGTCAAAAGTGCCAAGTGCATGGCAACTTAATTCATGCTCTAGGGAGAGATCTAATTCCCTTTACTACACAATGGCCTTTTCACCAATGGGCATTTGATCTTATAGGAGCTATACATCCTCATTCTTCTAATGGACATACCCATATAATCACAGCTACAGATTATTTTACAAAATGGGTAGAAGCAGTCCCTTTGACACAAGCAACTGGAAAGCAAATATCTATGTTCATATTGAACTATATCATATGTCGATATGGGATACCTCATTCCATAATCACAGATAATGGTGGACAATTCAAGAACAAAGATCTCGATGATTTATGTGCTAAATTCAAGATTACACAACATTGGTCATATATCTATTATCCTCAAGGGAATGGACAAGCAGAGGCTTCTAACAAGAATCTATTGAAAATCTTGCACCGTACAATTAATAAAACAGGAAGAGACTGGCATCTCATGATCAATCCAGCTCTCTGGGCCTACAAAATAAGTATCAGAACGCCCACTGGGGCTACACCTTTCGCTTTAGTTTATGGGTCTGAAGCGGTACTGCCTATTGAGGTTGAAATCCCATCACTAAGAATCAAAATGCATGGTCTAGTAACTGATGATGACTACAAAGTGTGTAGGTTGCAAGAACTTGAACTACTAGATGAGCGCAGACAAGCAGCGTATGATCATCTTAGAGTATATCAGAAGAGAATGTCTAGAGGTTACAACAAGAAAGTCAGACACAGAGAATTTCAGGTTGGTGATCTAGTCTTGAGAGAGAATCCTAAAAATCAATCACATCGAGAACGCAAGGGAAATTTTAAACCCAACTGGCTGGGTCCCTTTGTTATCACTACTACTTTTGTCTTTGGTGCCTATCAACTCTCAACAACTAAAGGAGAACAGCTTCGAGAACCAATCAACGTTCTCCATCTGAAGAAATTATATGCCTAAGGCATTCAGTCTATGGTAAAATGTCCTGAAAAAAATCTTAAAAATTGGAAAAAGTACAAAAAAATTGAAAAATGAAAAAAAATACAAAAAAATGAGAAAAAGAAAAAAGTGCCTTGGTGAAAACCTAGAAACCGGCGCCTTGGTAGAAAAAATAGAATCTCTGCCAAGATGGTGAAAACTTGGCAAACGGGTGCCACTTATTTCAAAACGCTCCATCTATCAGCGCAATCTTGGTCTTTCCCAGCTTTCAGTCTTGCTTTAGTTTGTACATATCTCCTAGTTTGTTTTTGCATTCCTATTCTCAATAAAGTCAGTCTGTACACCATCATCTCAAGCGTCTGTATCCTATCAATGTTCAAACTTGGGGGCAATCAATGTCATATCCTATGGCCTCCAATGTATCTTAGATGTATCATATCTAGTCAGAGTCCTTTGAAGCTTCATTTGAGTCAGTCAGTCAGTCTTGTCTCCAGAAGGGATTTTGCATCTACAACAACGCAATCAAACATCAAACACAAACTGCAAACAATCTATGCTTTTTACATGCTTTTATCTCCTTGTATGCTTACTAATTGAGATTTTTGCATATTATGTCCTTTCATGCTCTTCGATGATGTCCTTTAGAGGATTTAGAGAGTGATGACTGGGGGCATAATCTTTTCTTTGTCTTCTGCTTGTATGTGAAAATCTAACAACTTTGGAAATTCTGGATTGAAATGGTGTCCGACTGTAAGAGCCTCTATCTCGAATTGGATGGCCATGCATACCTCGACCATTAATACCCAAAAAATTCAAGGAAGTTTGATCTAACTATTTTCCTTTTTGAGTGAGTTCTTTCTCCTATTGTGGAACACGATCTTACCTAAGGAGGTGAACGATAAAGGCTCACTATGGGTAATTCACATTGGATTTAGAATGATCTCTCGATTTTTTGATGTGTTTGTAACGCAAGGCATTTTTTGGTCATCATAACGTTTATGTTTTGATGCTTATACAAATTGCTATATCAAAATGGACATGATATTTAGGTCATCCTAGCGTTTATGCCTTGATGCTTATATCTAATCCGACATTCCGAAAACAAAATCAATATTCATATATCCATGGTTTCCTAATCAATGGGTGTTGTATTGATTCCTGTGCATACAAATCGATATTCATATGTCTATGGTTTCATAACTAGTGGGCATTGTATTGATTTATCTGGTTACCTAAAAATTCAATGACGAGAATGACCAACACATGATCAGTGACTAGGTCCTAGGTCCTAGGTTTGCATTTCATTTTGCACTTTGCATGATTGCATGATCTCACAAATTATTGAATTAAACTTAAATGCTTAAACGATTCTTCAAAAATGCTAAAAACATATCATAAGAGTTGAATCTCACATGAAGGTTCCTCTAATGAAACAACAAGTAGAATCCTTTTTCGGGATCAAAATCAAAATCTGAGATCGTTCATATTATCAACTGCTTGCACAATCAACCTTCAAATCATCATAGAAATCCAATATTCAACTTAACTAACTATCTTACATTAAACTATCAAAATTTCAACTTGGTCAACCATGGTCAAACCTAGTCAAACTTGGTCTTTTGGACCTCCAAACGATGCAGAATGCATTCTTGAACATGTATAACCACTTCTCAAATCAATTAACATGCTTCTAAACTATAACGCTGACTTTTCTTGTTAGATTTCAATTTTAATCCCAAAGGGGGCATGGTATTGCATATCATTCAAAGTCTGTAAATCTAAATTTGAAATCATATCTTTCCTCAGTAATCGAGACAACAACCATGTCTAGTTGTTGATTCATCAAAAAGACCTCATCGCTTGGGGCAAATCAATCATTTCTTAGGGCAAATCAGATTCATCGAGATCCATATCAATCTGGTATTCTCCTAATCTTGTAAACTATATCAGTTTTTCGTAACCATCGGTTCATTAGTGTTATTTCCTTGGTTCTTCGTAATTGAAGGGTTCAGATGTGATACCAATGTGATTCTTATCGACAATCGGGTTTGGAATCGGTCACTCACTTCTTCGCAATCATAAGGTTCAGAATCAGGTGTTTTGACACTTTTTCGAAATCATCGGTTCATTTGTTGTTATAGTTAACATTATCTTTGGTCATTCAGGACCTATTATCTTCATATCAACGTCAATCAATTTCTATCTCATATCACAATTTTTGTTTCATATCAATTTCAAACATTAGTTTCAAACATCATACACAGCCTGTCTTTGAACCACTGCGCTTCGCACAATAATTCAAAGAGGGGCAAAATGTAATACCCAAAAATGGGCTATAAGTTCATTAACCTCCTATATCGACACATCGAACGAAATCAACATCAAAGTCCTAACCCAAGGCACATTTGAACATCATCGAATCCTAATTGATTATCTCAAATTCTACATCGGGGAATATTCCTAGCAATATTCCTATTTATCCTAATTATCCTTAATTTAATGATTATTTGGTGATAAATCTTATTTATCCTAAAGTTTGATTAATTGAATATTCTAAATATTTATTTAATTAGATTTAATACTGCCACTTAATTATTTAATTAGATTTAATTATATTTATTCCTAAATTGTATTATTTAAATTTGACAATAAATCAAAATTCCTATCATTAATTGATTAAATTCTTATTTAATTAATTAATGTCAATTGTCAAATTTAATAATATAGTTTTTGAATAAAAGTTTGATTTAATAATTGATTAACCCATAAATCAATTGTTTTATTTTTAAAATCAGTTAAGTTGAGGATAAATCACTTTATTTATTTAATTAATAATTAATTATGCACATCCAAAAAGCAGTTAAAACTAAATCAGAAAATCAATTCAAGTTGTTTTAAAAATAAACTCAACTCTCTTTTGAGTTAAAAGCTGATCTCAACTTCTGATTTAAATCAAAAATTTGTTTTTGCATGATTTTTTGTGAGTTATCTATCTTTAATTCCTTGTTGACTCAAAAATCAACTAGAGTGATTTATGGCTTTTTCCATGCATCCCCAAAGCCCTTGATTTCTATAAAATCAAGGCTTCAGCTCTTCACAAATGATCTCATAATTTGCAAACTTATACTGGCGAATTGGTATATGAAGAATTTTGTGAATCAACCACGTTTGTGAGATCAATTTTGTTTTTTCATATCAATTCTTAGAATCATTGCATATCAATTTTTCATATAGAATTAGATTTCATATCATTTCTCATCTTATTGCACAAAAAACTAAAAAAATAAATTAATTTGCATTCATCTCATATCTAGATTTTGCATTCAAATCCTTCGTTTAGGTGTCGTTAAGGTCACTGATCTCGGTATAATCTGAGAATACATACTCGCATCTACTAGAAGGTAGTAAATCGTCTAGTTAGATTAGTTTTCATTTCACTGCACAATTTTGATTTTGAGCTAACCTCTAATGTTTTACTGAAGTGTTGTGTCTATAGCTAGGTACAAAATTCACACACACACTATCAAGTATCATTACTTGGGGGAATTGGTACAAGATAAAGAGGTGAGAATGGAATATGTGAATACAAAGGAACAACTAGCAGACATATTCACAAAAGCTTTACCTAAGGATGCTCATGAATATCTTAGAGGTAAATTAGGGGTGCTTCCCCTAACTGAGGCTGCCTAGTCAAGCTAAGAGCACTACATCAACTGTGCTACACAGAGTATCTAACAAATTGATGCAGAAAAGGTCACACTTTAGGAGCAACCTAGAGTTGTGAAAAGTACAACAAAGCTATAATCAGTCATAAGCAAGATGAAAGAGGAATAAATATTGTTACTGAACTGACAAGATGACATCTACATCTAAAAGATGCAAGTTCTAGATACTACTTTGGCATTATTGTCAAAGAGGGAGAGATTCAGATGAAAACACATAAAAGAGGAAGTAATTCAGAGAATCAGAGGAAAAGAGACACATAAAAGATTCAGAGGGAGTAACTATGTGGACGGTCAAGTAAGATAGGCTAAGTGATTCAGAATTAGAATGAAGCTAAGGATATTACAAATGTTTATGATGAAATGACAAAGTTTTGGATTGGTTGGTGAATCGTGTGTTATTCATATAGTGTTGCCATCAATGCCAAAGAGGGAGATTCTTGGAAACTGCAATTGAAGCAATTGTTGTATTGTCATTGATGTCAAACCTTAATTAGTAAGATAGTTGCTATCTAAGAAAGTACTATATCTATTGATTGATGAGATGGATTAGGGCAAAGGTGATAACAATAGAACCTAGAGAAAGGTTGAGTTATTTGATACTTCAATGAGTACTTGATTATGTGGCACAATGATAAGATAATGTGTTGTTTATCTAAGTAAGAAGCAAGACTGAACAAGTAGGCTTAACCGAGCAAAAGTAAAGAAATCTAGTTTAAGTTGAGTGATGTTAGTGTCGATCGAGAGCCAATATATGCCAAGTAAATTCAATGTTGACCAAACATTAGTTTATTGCCGAGTGACAACATTAGCCGAGGGAGACAGTTTGAAGAGATGACTGAGGAGTTGAACACAGTATTGACCGAGCGTCAGTAATATACATTTGAGGAAGAATTTAGATTCCTAGCCGACTTAGTTGAATTCTTAGATTATGTGAATCGTGATGACTTTATTAATTGTGTGTATGGATAATTTAATGCACGGTAAATCATTTTATTGTGATTTCAATAAAGAGATTGAAGATGTTTCTAGAAGGATGGATGAAGAACATGAATGTTGGAAGGATTTGATGAATTCAACCTAAACCTAAGATCTACGGAGGAGATTAAGCGACAAAAGATGGATCTACCTATTGAAGAGGTATAAAGGAAAACCTAAGTGTGAGGTTAAAGAAGGATGCTGAAATTGTTGATGTTATTGACTGATAAGTCTAAGCAGAAAGGCTGAAGGTGAAGGAGTTGATCAAAGTTGTGATTGCTTGAAGGGATTTCCAAGTAGATCAGTGATGGAGATGGAAATGGAACTTATTCAATAAGCCAACATATATGTGTGAATTGGATCTGTTATTTGCAAAGTGAGTTGTATGTTTTTCAAATCAAATACTACTGCTACTTTCTAACCATTGTATCAGTCTAAATCCTTTAATCAAGGTTGACCTAATAGTCATTGTTTAAATCTTTTAATCAAGGCTGCATTCTGATGGAATGTACTTAAGTCCTCTAATAAGGCTCACTCCTTACAAGGTGGTTAAAATCCTTTAACAGGGTCACACCTAGCAGTGTGTTTGTAAACCTTTGACAGGGTTGGCTTTTCGTAGAGCTCACTTCAGAAGAGTGAAAATATCAATAACATGTTACAAAGTGGTTTTTCCCAAATTGGGTTTCCACTATAAATCTTGGTGTCATACTTGTGTGAATGTTTTGGTGTGAACATTTCTATGTTTTGCAAGTTAAATACTGTTGGATAGTGGACTGCATTGTTATATATTTCTGGCATACATTTTTTAATGACCGAGTAGTGTTGGTGATTAAATCCAAGATTTTTGAAGTGTTTAAAAGTTTAATTGATACATCTGGACCTAAGAACAACTGATTCACCCCCCCCTCTCTGTTGTTCTAAATCATATTAACATGAACATGGATTTTTCCTTTGAGGTCACCATAAAATGGACAACCTTAGTCGCAATAATAATCCAATCAAGAATTTGATTGCAAACAAAAAAACCACTGTGCTCTTTTGAAATCAAAGAATTGGGCTAAGGTTTAGTCTTCCTGCAACCAACTTAGTGATAATCTTACAGATCACATTGAAAAGGGCAATAGATCTAAAATGATCAAGCAATTAGCTCCCTCTATTTTTAATGGTCTAACCAAGAAAGGTGAAGCCCCATAGATTTATAAATCAAAGCATGATTGCTTAAATATGTAACATCGTTCAATATCATTTATGGTTGAATTACCTAGACTAGACGATCTTGGATTCTCTCCAAGCATCCATTCACCTTCTTAATTATGGGAAAACCCATTGCACATGAAGATCCTTCACCAATTGATGATTTATTTAGATTTTCCATAGTACTTGCATGCATAGATGAGGATGGATCTGCAATCTCCATAGCCTCTAAAACCTTTAATCTTGGGGAAACTCCATGCCCCTCCATCACAAACCTTGGACCTAAAAATTAGAACACACAATCCATGAGAGAATCCTCAGGCCTCCAAACTCTAGGGTACACAAACCTTACCAGAGCAGAGGAAAAATGCACTCCACTAAAGCCAAAGATCAAAAGAGCTCTTATCTTAATCTCTCAATAGGAAAAAAGAACATGAAACTGCAAAAAACATGAAAAAAACCCTCCAAACTTGCCCATAGCAACCCCTACACCTCTGCTAGCACCCCCAACTCATTACACACTTACATAACCCCCAAACACATTAGAACATTACAAAATAAAGAAAAAATAGAGACAACTAGGGTAACCCTAGCCGACATGTAGAACATAGACCTCCCCCATCATTTTCAATCTAATATCGTTATAAAAAGTCATAGGAATGCTTATTATTACTTTGATTAGAGTTAAGTAATTAAATATTGTATTTAGTATCCAAAACATGCAATGAGTGTGAGCAAGGTTAACTTACATTAAGAATCAATGAACATGAGCAAGCTTAACTTATATTATAAATCAACAACTTTATCAAACTTGTCAAGATTAGATGGTTTGTGCTTCAACTCTCCAAATATAATCCACATTATTTAACAAAATTATATTTGTTCAATCTTGATACGATATTTTCTAGTATTTATAACATGCTCAAGTTTGACTTTGATAAATAATTGGGACTAACAAATAAGTACCCCCAATTTTTCATTGACAAAGGTTTCATAAATAATAATTATAGGCAAAATTTTAAATGTATTAAAACAACATAGACCAAGTTTGAACAACATTTATTATTATTTTCATTTTCAAACATGTTGTAGTGGCTTGAACTCTTTGCTACACAATGGTTATGTGTATAACTACCTTTTACATTTGTCAGAAGACACACATTTAGGATAAAACACCTTAGAAAAATTGTAAAATGTCAAGGATTAGTACAACGTAAAAGAGTATCGGTTCACAAGAGAACAATATTTGTATACTAGAGTTTTATTTCAGTAAAAAAACACTTATATTGAATACTTACTATATTTTATATAACTTTTTTTAACATTTATTAGTGGATGAAATAATGTTTTCTTTTACACGATGTAAATAGGCTCTCATGTGTTCATATAAGGGGCTTTTTTTGACAAATATTTAATCATTTATTATTTTCTACATGAAATAACCACGAACAAAATATAATACAAATATGTTACAATTCTAAACCCCATAACCACAACTAACCTCCCAATAATATGACCCCACTCAAATACTAGCTATTCAAATATAAAATGGAGGTGCTTATAGTTCAATTGAGGATCATATTACACCAACTTAGATGTGAGATGTGTAGGTGGGAGATCCCAAAAGAAGGCGCAAAGAGAGTATGTCTTTTATACATGTCAAGTATTGTAGAGATAATAACAACATATTATAAAAAAAGTTACACATATAATGATGAAATTTGATCTAGCTATGTGAACAACTTGGAAAATATCTCCCTATCTACCATATTCAAATAAGAAAATGCTAAACTAAATAAATAAATTATGATCAAAATGCATAACAAGAGATCGAACCTTCAAAATTAAAAAGGCAATATTAAAGATTTAACCTAAAACTTTGAAGATTTTTATTATGTCTCAATTCTTCAATTTTAGTTTTATTTCTTACAATCCATAGATAATTTTATCTCATTGAAGTTATCAAATCTCTAAGTATTTACCCATAAGATTTATATGACAACCTTCTCTTCTCCATCTTATAAGGAAGGGTCTACACAGTCGAGGAATTGTTTGTAGATTCAGAAGTCAAACTTCTTTTGATTCTCAAATTAACAAACAAATCACCCGCTTAAGCCACTAACATTTTTCAATTATTAAAATTATAACAAAATTAAATGGAAGTTATTAATGACGTCAACATCCAATAGTCTAATTTTAGAGGTCAAACCTCTTTTAACCTTCAAATTAACAAACAACTAACCCACTATTTACTTTAAGCATATTAAATTTCAACAGGAATTTGGAAATAAAATGAAATGAAAGTTTCTAACGATATTTACATCCATAGAGATCAAATAGTCTAATTTTAGAGGTCAAACCTCTTATAACCTTCGAATAAACAAACAACTCACCCACTATTTACTTTAAGACAATATAAATTTCAATTGCTAAAATTGTAACAACACGAAATGAAATAGTTGTTAATGATGTGGACATCCACAATATCAAATAGTAAACCTCTTTTAACCTTCACATCAAGAGGCAACTCACCCACTATTTACTTTAAGCCTCCATAAATTTCAATTGAAAAGATTGAAACAAAATGAAATGAAAGTTTTTAATGATGTTGACATCCCACAAGGCCAAATAATCTAATTTTAGAGGTCAAACCTCTTTTAATCTTCAAATTAACAAACAACCCACCCACTATTTTTCGTAAGAAAGTGTAAATTTCAATTTCTAGAAACAACATGAAATGGAATAACTTTTAATAATGTTGACATCCACAATATCAAATAGTTGAATTTTAGAGGTCAAACAACTTTAACCATCAAACTAACAAACTCCTCACCCATTATTTACTTCAAACAATTGTAAATTTTGATTGGTAACGTCTTAATAGAACAAAATGAAAGTTTTTAACAACGTCGACACCCACTATTCAGTGTAATTCTAAACTTTTCATTTTAATTTACATGCACATTGGTAAAATTTTGTTTGAAGAAGAAAAAAAAAAAGTGGCACATTTTGTGATCAAAATGAAAAAGAGATATAGTAGGCACCGTAATTTGGGCATTTCTATTTTTTTTTAATGTGCATGACAAACTAGCAAAGACACGAAGCCTGCGAACAGACGAGCCAAGTGAGAGCCTTTATGAAGAATTTTATCGACCCAATATTAGAGCACGCGCCTATAGATTGAAACTTCTTCAACTAAGAACCTAAAACCGAGAAATATCCATTTTACCAAATTTAGACTTTGCATATTTATCTATTAATTATCCCTAAGTCCCATACCTGTATTTGGGTCATAAACATCATGAAAAAACATTCATTCATTCATCCAAAAGAAGTATCATAACAAATTTATGGTTTTTCACCGGTTTAATTGCACACCTAAGGAAGTATACTAACAAATTTATGGTTTTTCACTGGTTTAATTGCACACCAAAGGAAGTATCATAACAAATTTATGGTTTTTCACTGGTTTAATTGCACACCAAAGGTGTGACATCACCATCAGGGCAAAGTGAGGGCATAACTGATAGGAAATAAAGAATCATGTAGATATCTACAATGCATTGACTTGGAAGGCTTGGTAAAAGGCTGTTCTAGATAAAATTGTGGTTGGAAACAACGGTTTACAGGGGGAAGAGATTTATGCGCGAGGTTTTGAGTGGGGTACGAGGGTTTGTTTGGTCACACTCGTACGCAACTCAGAAGACAGCGAGCATTTTCTTGCGCTCGCCATGAGCAGTTTGTCAAAGGAGGGCTGACTTTGAGGTGTACAGGGATTTATAGATTGGTTGGGTTCTGCACAGGAAGAAACGAGGGTTTGAATGGAGGAGTTTAGGAGCTGATCGGTTGGAAGAAAGATGTCGTTCAGAAGTATTCTGCAGGACGTGAAAGATGGCATTGGAAGCATTTCGCGCAGGGGTTTGGACAGGAAGTTGTCCCACAGTCTCAGATGCCGATCGCAGAGCGCCGTGTATGACAGCAATTATAAGAACGCTGTTGTTTTGCAGCAGAGCCCGTGGGCGAACATGCCGGCCGAGCTTCTGAGAGATGTGTTGCTGAGGATCGAGGAGAGCGAGGGCACCTGGCCTGCTAGAAAGCATGTCGTCGCCTGCGCTGGGGTTTGTCGAAGCTGGCGCGTCATTGCCAAGGACATTGTTAAGACGCCTCAACTCTGCGGGAAGCTCACTTTTCCTCTTTCTCTCAAGCAGGTCAATTTATTTCCTTTTTACCTTTTTCATCAGGGCAATGTTGCTTTCCCTGCTCGAAGTCCTCGATTTTAAGCTAAAAATGAAATTATTTATGGCCGCCTACCGGCTATTGTTGTTTAGGGGACCATGAAGACATGGCTGACATTTACGGCCCAAAATTTAGCAGTTTGCATGTTGTGTGCGTATTATTTGGGGATTTGCATGTTCCAAATTATAAATGACGTGGTGGGTGTTTAAGTTTTGCTCCTTCCGCTTGTTCAGTGCTCAAAGAACAAATCAAGGGCAACAAGATCAAAATTTGTATGTTGCAGTTTCCTTTGCGAGGAGTGTATGGCTCTCATTGTTGATTATCGTTACAAAACCTCCCTTCTTCATGGAGAAAAGGCGCGGTATCAAACCCCAAGATTTTGATACAGGACACTTGCTGACCAAGTGCGTTTTGGTCCTTTGCCGTAGATTTGCTTTTAGGAGTAAGAAAACACCGCGGGGGAACCTTTGCCCCGCATTTTAGTATCTACGAGATCGCACCCATACGTCTGTTGGTAGTTTAGTTGGTCATTTGATGGAAATTTGTAGATATAATTAAAATAACAACATGGGTCAAATCTTCGACGAATGCAGCCTGTAAATACTACAATGTAGATTGTACAAATATATTTTCAGCGTCCTAGGCCTTATGGTATGTGTCGGAGGGAGTATTATAAGGTCCCAGTCCTATAAAGTCTGCACGAATTCAAGGACACACAGTCAATATATCTTACATGGGAAAAGAGTAAAAGATTGCAGATAGTCTGTTGAACAACTCCATTAATGGAGTATCATATATACTCTATCTTTATTTGCATTAGCAAGTGGCATTTGAAGTAATTACTATTTCTGAATAGCTTATTAAATTTGTACTGCAAGATCACCTAATAGTTTCAGTTGTTGGAAAACATGGAGCACCACTGGATGGGCTAATTGCATATGCTAGCTACATTGGTCGTGCTTTGCTTTGATCATATGGGCAGATGTGCTTATTGTGTATGCTAGTTACACTGATCATGCGTTGCCCTGATTAATGAGCAGACGTTGACAAAATGAAATTGTATAGAAATTTGATATCCATAAATACCCGAAGGAAGTCAATATCAGCTAACAGGAGCAATCGAATCAGAGGCAACTCCTTTAGTGATGGCAACTTAAGTTAATAAATTAAGTATTGGTAGAATTCAAAGTGCCCAGAAACATTTACAGTCAAAGAAGTTGTTATTATGAAATCGAACACAACCTTTATAACTTTCAAAATTAAGAGGTCTTTCCCTACAACTTAATCATAAAATGCTTTAATGTATATATCACTTAAAATAGGAGTTTTGTTATACAAGATGTGATATGTTGTCATGAGTCATGACAATCAGATTTGAACTGTTCAGTGCCTTTTGGTAGGTTGGTCAATTTCTTAAGGTCCAAGATTTGAGTTTTTGCAACACCACTATATTATAAAATTTGCACAAAAAATTCAGGAGGAAATTCAAAGGAACGGTTTTTAATCCAGCACTGCTCTGTTATCCATCCAAATTCATAATCCATAATTTTATTCAACCATTCTACCATCACAAACATACATCTTGTACTGACCGTCAAAATGCCTTGGAAATGAGCTGTGCAATCTGTATTTGAATCTCAAACTCAGGATACATATGAAACTTATCTACAGGGTCCATTGAGTTCTGAGGCATTTAGAGTGTTCTAGTCTTGATGACACGTTTTGGAATGCTCCACTTTTTATGATCATAAGCTTGAATATGGATGCTTATAATATGATTATGACCTTGAGTTTGGATGTTTACATCAACAGGAAAATGAGCGACTTATTTATGAAATGCTGCTATTTCACCTATTTTAAGAAAAGCAACAATTATGCATTGTTGTACGCCAAGATGTAAAGTATAATCCCACGAGATATTGAATAATGTTCTAGTATATTAAATGATCTGTTATAATTATTCAATCGGAGGAATTTCGCCCACAACTTTTAAAGAAATGCCTAGGTTGCACGGGTACTCGTACCCACACCCCTAGGACACGTACCGGGTACTGGTACACGTACCCACGTACCGGGTACTCAGTGGGTACTTGGTGGGTACTTGGCGGAGAGCATCATAGCTACCGAATTTGATTAAGATTTCTGATTTTTATTTCAGTTTTTTGTTTGCCTGTCAGCTTATGAGCTTGTTGTTTATTAAGCTTAATTCAATATGTAATCAGTTTGAAACTTTGATGCAATACTGATTAATAGTAAACTTTATCACCATTTAAGTCAGAAGTTTATCATTTGCAATATGTTATTTTTATATGATTTATGATCTTCTTGTTCATGTTTAAAGTTTTTTTTCTCTGTTATGCATCTAAACATTTAGCATATATATTATTACAAACATATTGCAAATCTGAAACTGAAAACAATACATTACATGTGCAAACTTTATCACTGTTCTTGGTTTGAACTCAATGTCATGACTCATGTTTTCAGACTTTCTATAAAATATTAATTTATATTAAATTAAAAAATTGATGTACCCAAGTACCCCCGTCCCCTATTTTGAAAATTAGTTGTACCAGTACCCGTACCTGTACCCAAAGTACCCAAGTACCCCCGTCCCCGTGCAACCTTGAGAAATGCCAAATATATTACAATTATATAGCATACGATCATCTTGAGTATAATGGACATTTTTAGAGGAAAATCAGGATGGACACAGAAGGACAAGTTTCAGGATGACCTATTGAAAGGGATGTATCAAGGATGGAGACAGAAGGACAAGTTTTAGGATGGCCAGAGAGGCCATCCAAGTTTCAATGGATAGTGGGAGTAAGTGATAGGAGAACTATAAGAAATACAAGAAAATTATAGGAATATAAAATGCTATATAATTCTCCTCATGGGGGGATATGATAATGAAAAGTAAGCACGGAATGTGCCATATTGTTTTTCAATACCAAAATCTAAAGTTCTAAATAGAGGAGTTATTGTTTTTCTTAATGTTCTTTGAAGCATGTTTCACATTTGAGATCAGCAGAACAGCATACTTATCCACTTGGAGACATCAAAAGCACACCAGATTTTCATTAATGAATGCAACATGTTTACCATTTGTCAAGGACTAGAATTTGCATAAGCACACCAGATTTTGTGTTAGTTAATTAAATCCCGAGGTGTTAATTAATTAAATCCTGAGGTTGTCCCTCTCTAATGGGAACTTAAGTAAGGAGATCCTATGTCACTCTGTTTGTTCATAATATAAGCAGGGTTTTACAGAGAGCAAAGGGGGAAATTAGTATGGCTTGGTAGCAACACTGTATAGAAGAGGATTCACCAATCTAAAGTTTGTTTATAACATACTGTCATTATCTCCAGTGCTTACAAAAGAAGTAGAGGCAATATATAACATTTTGAAGCTTTATCAGGAAGCTTCAATACAGAAAAGATAATGCAGATAAGTCCCAGACGTTTTTCCTGAAACCTTGACAGGGGAGGAGAAGGGTCTGATTGCTCATGATGGCTTTCAATTTGTCAAACCCGGCATATATATAACCAAAACTCTGATTCACTATTTCAAAGGTTTCACAAATAGCAAATTGAAGTGAGTTAAGAAGCAGAATGCATGCTTAAGCTAAATAGCTAGACTACACAATGGCTAACATCGATTGGCTAGAATAGGATTAATTAAAACAGTACTGAGCAAATCTGATCTACATGAACTACTTCCCCTGCTCATAGCAGTTCAAGTCATTGTTTTCCAATGTAATTTCTTCTGAGAAAGGCTTATCAGATCAATCTGTGTATCCTATATTTTTGTAGGATATAATAATGAAGCCGACTCAATTAAGATGAATAATTGTCACCATATTCGAATATCCAAATAGTGTACATTTTATTAGCAATGAGATTGGTCTGTAGAATGCAAGGTAATGATAAACAGGACTGGAGCATACTCAAAAAGTATATGCCAGAAGTACAATCTGGTGACATATTCTTGATGGACCTTGCAAAGACAGGTCCCTATATCATGGACCAAATAAGAGAGGGTATAGGGACATATTCCTAATATTTGTGGACCCCTTTTGCAGTAATGAGCTCTGTTGGTTATGTATCAGTATTGCTTAAAATTTAATTTTTAGCATTCCATATAATTTAGCATTTCTTAGCATTGTTAATCGTGACAGAGCTAGGATCCAGAATGTGGAAGGTGCTGTAGGTGGAAGCATTATAAGATATTCTAAAGAAAAGATCAGTTGAGCTCTTTTACCAAATAGTTGATGGTAACAACAAAATTAGAGAGGCCTGAATTGTGTGAAGATTTAAAACTAAAAGGGTAGTAAGAATTCTCTTATGTAGTAGTATGCCCCAAATTAATAATGGCTAAAATAAAGAAAAGGGTAATTCAAGGGAAGAGGTTTCTGAGATCTAAAAAGAGTACAGATTTCAATCTGATAACTTGTACTTGGCCAAAACTCTTGTCTGGTCTTATTTATGAAGCTAAGATTACAATTGATACCACATCTTTGAATCTGTACCTTACTTTGAGTTGAGTTCCAGAACATCAGACTTTAATATAGCTAGGAAATCAAATAGATTTCAAGTCGGATTATAGATATATTAAAATTAAGTTTGATGTACAAATTGGTTATAGTGATGGTTCTTAGTTCATAGAAATAGACTGATGCAACTATTAAAACCACAGAGGTAGAGAGCAAGTATACATCACTAAGCATTGAGATGAACAGTCACACAGCTGAAGTCCTTAGTTGTTACAACAGGACATAAACATATTTTTCCAAAGCTCTTTGAATAATGAAAGGCGTCAAATCTCACTGTAATGAAAATGGCAGAAAGACTATTGAAAATTAACCCTCAGAATTGGTAATAGGTGCTGAGTGAGGTTTTAAAGCTTACAATCAAATCTTCATACACAACTCTGATATAGAGGGTAATGCTTAGCTGAAGTCCTATGACATTTACTACAAGGTGCACTAGAATTATGGGCTTTGAAGAACAATGTTGTAAATTACAACATGTTGATTTATGGTGGGAACAGGCTTTCCTCAGGTGATTGTATTTTTAAACATTATTATGACGCTGAAAACTTATATTATATTTGCCTTTTTTGACTGTAGTTTGGTGTTCTCAAATGATGTTTTGTGGTAAGTGGCCTTTTCAGGGAATCATTGCCATGGCTGAGATTAAAGATTTTGTGGACATTGTTCTTACCTGTACTCACACAACTTAAAGATGTTCTTAGATGCACCTTTATGTTAATGAGGTTCTTACCTCGCATACAGAATTCACAGTGAGCAATTAATTGGTGTCTTTAGAGGAATAACATAATAGTGGATTAACTTTGCTTTGAGCAGTGGGCTTTCTGTGGTGGAACCCTAAGTATTTATGTAATGCAATTTTTCTGGTAATGAAGGGCTTGACTGTAGCCCTGTCTTTGGTCAGGTAAATATGGTAAATATTTCTAAGTTGCCAGTTTGTTCTTGGAAACCCCCATATCTGGGTCCAGTTTGAACCTTGCCCAGGTCCAGGTCTGGATCCATTGTGGGGCTGTCCAAGGTCCTGCAAAACAGATTAGGCCAGGCAAATCTGGTTCTGTCTTGCAGGACCCACTCAGAAACTGGCTCAAAGTGGCGATTTCATAAATTTTACAAGTTAATTTTCCTTTTTAGCCTGCTAGGTTGACCATTCAACTGTACAACATTAGCTCTAACCTTGAAAGAGACATCTAGATTCTAAACACTTTGAAACACTAAAAAAAGCTTAGTTTACCTTAGTTCATGCAAAAGACACAAATCAGATACACTTGCCGAACTTCCATTCTTGCTTTATATTACACAATAGAGCTGAAGATTGATCGTTGTAAGATTCCAAAGTAGGCGGATTGCCATTCCTATGCACATGCAAGAGTGCCCATTCACTGTCAACGAGATTGTATAGGATTTGTTTTTCAATGGGAGACATGTTTCTTCTTCTTCTTCTTCTTTTGCACATGAACTTTATTGTTTTGTTTAATTGTATTATTTTCACCTTTCTATGTTTAAAGTATTAAATGAGTTAGAATGTATATATAATTTTTGTTTTCACTTGTTTGGAATGTGTTGTTTTCCAAACTTGTTGCCACAAGTTTCAATGGCAGTTAGTTCTAGCTTTGTTGGTTGATCACACTCCAACGTATAATGTCATATAGCTAGGTGAAAGTCCATTTGTGTTGTATGGCTCAAATGTGCATTGAAGCATGCCCAAGCAAGAAGGGTGCATCCTTATCAACATCTAAAGTGATGGAATACATTATAATAGGAGAAAGTAGTAGAAGCAATTGCACATAGAATAGGTGTTCCTTTGGCAAGAAAATGATCTTGAGCAATGAGACCCCCTCTTTTGCAATCTGTGTTTTAAGTTGTGGTAGAAAGCCACCATTTTTGGCTGCACATCACGAAGAGCTTGATTCCTATAAGGGGATGAAAGAGACCATTGGAAAAGGCATTTTAACTTGAATTCCAAGAGGCTGCCAATCAACACATTACAAGATGCATTTAAGCAAGTGGTTTGGATTTCAACATTGTTACTCACCATATTGGTAGGAAATGGTGAACACAATTAATAAGTCTCCAAAAATGTACAAGGGCTTGGGTTATGAGAAGGTGTGTAGCACTTAATTGGCAAAGGAGGTGAAATTTGTAGAAGATCCATTTTAAGCATATTAGGGATTTGCGGGTTGAGATAGAGGTGTCTATCATTTTTCTGGATGAATCAGTGCC
Organism: Chamaecyparis obtusa; assembly: GCA_027943335.1. NCBI lineage: Eukaryota > Viridiplantae > Streptophyta > Pinopsida > Cupressales > Cupressaceae > Chamaecyparis > Chamaecyparis obtusa. The sequence continues at coordinate 450,166 of BSBK01002706.1, forward strand.
AAATATTGACCCTTGATCGATATGGTTGCAGTGTCCTAGGGGCATATAAAGAGCAATTTATTGTTCACATTTTCATAGGGGCTATTGAGGGAGTGGTGTCTAATAGTGTTGTCTGATTCATAACAATGTAAAAAATTGTAGAGTGTTTGGTTTGTTGGTTGAGACATGTTATTTACACGTCTTCTTGATGCCTTTTGTTGGCCATTTGCTCAACCTTATGCTACAAAAGATGGGCAACAAAATTGTTTGGATCAAATGGTTGAATGTTGAGGCTAAAGAGATACAAATGTTGAGTACCAACCAACACATTTGGTAGAGCATAGATAATCATTCTCAAAATTGAAAATGCAGAAGGTAAGTATCACAATACAATTTTACATGTCACTGAAATAACTTGATTTTTCAAACTTCTTGATGTTTTCTTCTTTGTTTCTAATTTTTATTTTTAAATAGGTTTTAGGGACTTGATTATTCTTGAGATCACTTGTGAAGGTGTGAGAGGCATTTCATAATATGTTTTCTAGGCAACTTTGTTTTGTATGGAGGCCTTTCAATAGTGAGAGTGCAGCAAATGTTAAGTAGATGGGTCCTGGATGATACTTGGCAGGATTGTGTAAATTTTTATAGTTTAACTGAGTCTAATACGAGTATAATCTGTTATATTGATGTTGATAAGCAATGTTTTGGAGAGGTATATAATGACATCGACTTAATAATTGACAGATGAAGATTGTCATAAGGCTTGGATGACACTTGGTGGGATTGTGTGGAATATCTTATTTTCACTGAGTCCAACACGAGTATGATTTGTTATATTGATGTGGATAAGCCATGTTTGGGAGGTATACAATGACATTGACTCAATAATTGAGTAGATGAAGACTGTCATAATCGAGAATGAGCATGATCCTAAAGAAACTTTTTTTAAACAGGTGCAAGTAATTTCTATTGAGTGATGGAAGGAAATGACCACCACTCTATATCTTCTTGCCTATGCATTGATTCCAAAATATTACACCACTAATTTTTTATTCTTTGTTGAGGAGGATCATACCATATAGAGATATGTCAGCAAAAGGTATGAGCTAGCATTTGTTAGACTCTTCCCCTGAATTTGATTTGGAAGATATAGTCATAAATGAGTTTTCTGATTTTCTACACTCCAAGAGTCTAATTATTTTACTTCTTCATGACAAGTATAAGAAGGATGTTCACAATTGGTGGTATCTTCATGGACAATCATTCAAAACACCTATAGCCTATTGTAATCAAAGTTTTATTTCAAGTAGGTTTTATGTTTTTTTATTCATCGAAAACTCTCTAATTTGATCTTTTCTTTGTCTTTTTCAAGTATGAAGTTTTATCTATAATTTTATAACTCTTATAGTGATGTTTGATGCAGCTGCTAATTCTTTTTAGTAGTGACCACAAAAAATTTAATAGCTTTTTTTTGGGGTTAGTTGTTTCATGATTTTTATTGTTTTGTTAATTTGTAGCTCTTTTTATTTTAATTTAAATGCACAGCCATTTTTTAAAATAAAACTTGGAAGGAAATGTTAATAAGGAGGAAAGGAAAAATGTGTAACTGTGTGGCACTTTTTTGGTGAAGTAATGTGAAAGCATGTTTCACTTTTTTGGTGTAGTGTTGCATAATTCCAATCTGCTCTGTTCACCCATAACTAAAATTCTAATTCCTAGATTGTAGTGGCTCCGCCATAGCAGGAGAATATATCATATCATACTTGATGTTTATTTATTTTTACATAAGACCACTGGTTTCTCCAATAATTCAGCAGGAAGCAGCTGCATGGGCACCATGAGTTAAGTATCTGACTTTACCTCCAAGGTTTCTAGTTGGTCTCCATGTGAGTGGAATTGGAGTGCATAATCCTTCATCTACTTCATAAAGTGCTAACTGATTGGCTTAGAAAAGGGTGAAGGTAGTGTGATTGCATTCCAACTTGTAATTTCCTTCTCACAAACTAACTATAAGGAAGGGGCAACAAAAGTTGTAGAATGTGGAGCTGGAGCATACTGCCTTGGAAGCTTGTGTTTATCAAAAGCTTTCATATTCTTAGGTGTTAGAGAGCTAGCATATTTTTAATGCCAGCGGCACTTCATGCGATTCTTCTAATTTAGCTACATAATCTAATGTCAATTATGATGATAACCTTTATGGTGACTCGTGTAATGCTGATCACTGATTTTATTTCTTCACTAATGAATAATGAATTTCTATCAGGACATTTCAAGTTTGACAAATTGACATTGAAGTATTTTTACATTTTATGGTGGTTTTGCTTTTTATGAATTTATATACACGCTATGTGGTATTTTTAAAATACTTACTTTTTTGGGATGCAAACATGTATATATTTATTATTTTGATATGTTTTCTGCATGGATGTCTAAATGATGAACTGAATCTCAAAATATTTTTCTGAACTAGTGTACTTGAACCCAAACTTAAACTTGTAACTTCAAAATATTTTAATAAAAGGTTTGTCGTATTTTTCTTTGGGACATCAATCAAGTCAAACTGAGTTATAACTGATCAGATAATGCCCTTCACAACTTAAGTATTACAATTTGGGGGTCATTGGAGTTGCATGCTCCCAAAACTAAAAGTTATCAACGTCAAATCATTTTGGCATCAACGATTGTCAAGTTGATGTTGCAGATCTCTAGTTTTTAAAACTAATAAAGAAAATTTAGAAAGTTTTAGACTCATGATGTGATGGTATGGTGATCGCTTAGAAGGGTGCTCAAAGTGTTTCCAATTGAGTGGATTACAAATAGTACATAGCGATGCATTACTAATGACAAGTTCCATTGCCTTGTCTTGCCTATTAATACTTTATTTTCATTTACAACATTTTGTTGGAGTGAGGAGATAGTTGTGTCCTTGGTGTTTCCAATTGAGTGGATTACAAATAGTACATAGCGATGCATTACTAATGACAAGTTCCATTGCCTTGTCTTGCCTATTAATACTTTATTTTCATTTACAACATTTTGTTGGAGTGAGGAGATAGTTGTGTCCTTGGTGTTTCCAATTGAGTGGATTACAAATAGTACATAGCGATGCATTACTAATGACAAGTTCCATTGCCTTGTCTTGCCTATTAATACTTTATTTTCATTTACAACATTTTGTTGGAGTGAGGAGATAGTTGTTTCCTTGTGCATTTCAATTTTCAATTCGTAGTTAGGGTCTTTTAGGTCAATGGCTATAATGTAGAATTGATCGAGAGTTTAACATTTTAGGGTGAGTAAAACCACTCATCATTTTGGTGCACTTTATAGGGACCAAGTTTCAGTTTGCAAGGAGATATTGTTCTTGCAGTTTTGTTTCAAGTAGGGTGCTTTCACTTTAGTCAGGAATGATGTAGGAGCATCTTACAGTTCCAACCATCAACATAAACCAAAATATATTTTGTTGCAATTTTTTATTCTTCTCAATTGGATGTTCACCTTTGGTGGAATTGTGGAAGGCACAATTTTACACTTGTGCACTTGTTCACGACATCCATTGGAAGTTGAAGAGTGACATTGCGTAGTCAATTTGTATGTTTGACCTTGATTTGGATGCCCATTTCCTTGAATGAGATGCCCATGTGTGGAGGAGTTTGCAAATTGAGGCGAATATTTCATGCCTTATCTTTATTGTGATGATTCGGTGGTAATTCCAAGTCTTTGCTTGATCTTGAGAATGGCATCACATCATAATGAGTTACATTAGTTTGGATTTGCATTTCCTTTTGTGAAACTTATCATTTTGGTGCCATACTTGGAGAGGTGCGTAAAGCTTTTCCTCTTGAGATTTGAAAATATTAGCTTCTAGGAGAGAGTAACAAGGTGCAAGAAGGAGCTAGAGTTTATTCTTTGCTTGCGAGTCACGGGGAGCTCCTGTGAGAGAATTAGGGAGAAACATGAAGAGTTCAGACTGAGGACCTGGTTTCCATTTCAAGATGTTTTGTTCACATATATATGTTTCAAGTAGCATGCTTTCATTTTCAATTAGGATTGATGTAGGAGCATCTTAGGGGTCTAGCCATTTGCATCAACCAAAAATATTTTTTATGGGGACCAAACTTCCACTTGCAACGAGATATTTTGTTCTTGTGTTTTTGCATAAGTAGCGTGCTTTCATTTTTTAGGGATAGATGCAAAAGCATCTCTGGGGTCTGGCCATCATCATCAATCAAATATATATTTTTTTTGTAATTTGGGTTAATAATGGTCTAGACTTGTGTTTCTAGGGGTAGGAGGCAATCGCTACTATTCAAAAATTCAAATTCAATTGTTTTTCTTGTCATTTGGATGTTCACCTTTGGTTGGAATCTTGAAAGGCCCCATTTTATGCTACTAAAGAGGAATCATATTTTAATTTGTTTTTGCAGGGACAATGCTGCATTTGAAGATTTGACTCTTGTGTGGTTCAATTTTTTAGGGGTGGAAAGTGAGTTTTGTGAGGAGAGAATTTGGCAAAAGTTTCACATGATTGTGAAGTGGTGTAAATCTTATTGTAGGATTGGGTTGATTATTGGGCTTTATTTTATGTGCAAAGTCAGCAAATTGAAATAAGGCATTCAAGGATTGCATATTGGTTGAGAGATTGTGAATTTGTGAGTTGTTTGGGCATGCCAAAGATGTGGAACCATTATGGATTGCTTTCAAAAATTGAGTAATGAAACCCAATGATTTGTATATGTTGTCCTCAAAATCATCAAATGTTTGGATGTGTGTTCTGACTTTAAAGTTTTATATCAGATTTTTAGTCTGCAGATTTTGTGTTTTTGATGGGTTTTAAGTGTGTTTATAAGTAATCAAATGGGTGTGATTGTTCTGGTTTGGATATTGGTTGTCAGGATGGCCGTGGTGATCCATTTAAGGGTTTCATTGTTAGGTTGAGTTGGGTCTTGTTTCAGTTTTCAGGGTGTGATTTGGAATGGGATTTCTGTGGGCAGCTCATCTCATGCTTTGAGTATGTTTGTGGGGTTGTATGGTCTATCGTTGCAAAGAAAAGGCTTCTCTCATTTGGATCCACTATCCAATGTTTACATCAAGGATTATTGAGAGATAGCATGAGATGGTTAATTTTATGTTCTGGTACAGAATACAGGGTGCACAAAGTTTTGAATATCTTTGGAACGACTCAAGTCTGCTGTTTTCTCTGGGAATTTAATTTCATTTTCCTTTCGAGTTGTTGCATTTTGTTGTTTGAATTAGACATGCGTTTCTGCATTGCATATAGATCATTGCCCAGGCCCTAGGGTAGGCCCTGAACAAATTTCCTTAAAACTTGATGTTGCAATCATTTTTTGACTTTTTTTTTTTTCTTATGTACACATTGAGGGTATGTGGGAAGCAATGAATTCTCATTATGGGCTTTGCTCCTAGCAATGGTTCATCTAGAGAATAAATGAAAATGATGAGTCATGATAACTTAGATTATCAATTATTTTCCCATGATGGTATTTCATAGATTGAAGGCATATGGAATTTATGCTAAATCTGGTAGAATCTGAGCCACAGGAATAGGAGACTCATGATTTACAAAGAAAACAAGGAGATGGCATAAGCATTTTTTTGCGGAAAGAACACATTTACTGTTTTTCCATGCATGATATAGAAAGCTTAATTAAATGTCCCAGTAAACTAATTTGTATTTGCACATATCTTTGACAGTTTACAGAGAATTACACAAAGTTGATCACCATAGAAATGCTTTAGATTAATATAAGTTTCATTTCACTGAGCTCTTTATAGGCCTGAAAACCTCATAGACTGTATCATCAAGAATTATAATTAATTATTTTAATTTGTATGGTTACCTTACATCTATTCCTTGTTACCTAAAAGTTTTGTTCAGTTATGGGTTAGTTCCTCTGTTTTTCAAGAATTTGTCCTGTTATGGTAATCAGTCATGAGCAAATGTTAGCTTTTGTGCGAATGATTAGTTGTATTGCTTTTTATTTCAGAAAAAAAAATATAGCTGGTCCTGTTTACTGATTTGAAAATTATGTTCTTGCTTTTTATTTACAGCCTGGACCAAGAGACTCTCTGATCCAGTGTTATATAAAGCGAAATAGGGCTACATGTACTTATCAGTTATATTTGGGCTTGACTCCAAGTAAGCTTTCAATACTCTGCTTTTAATTGACTTGTCCTAGTGTGTAGTTTTGATCTCTTTTTTTTTTCAGTCAGGCATGCAACATTATACATATTAATCTGATGTTTGTATTTTCATCTATGTCAGAGCTATCAATAAAATGATTAGGCCTAGCTTTGTTGGTATGTTGATTCAAGCCATCCAAACTAAAGTTGTTTTTAGATCTTAGAGTTGGCTTGGAAGGCATGTACAAGATTTTTCTTTTTTTTTTTCGTTCCATATGAGCAAAAGAGAAGATAGGTTCACATTTGATGATGAATTAACATAGGGGTTTAAGGTTTGTTTATTAGTTTTATAGAATGATGGGGTTATATCATTTTGAATTAAAGTACATAGTTACCATTTTTAATTTTACAATTGTTGGTTTAAATTGGGTGCAAATGCCAGTAATTTTTACTTATTCAAGGGAATAAAACTCTCTATGTTCCAAGGCTCTATGCTTATTTATTATTTACTGCCGCCACCAACAGTATATTCTTTTATTTCTTCAAGGTTACGTGTTCCTTTTTGGCCAAGCCCAAACTTTTGATAGTGGTAGCAGCTTTTGAATGTTTTGCAATGTTCACCAATACCTATTTTCTAACAGAAATCATCTTCTTGCGGAAAAAGTGAATCCGATAATTGCTACATTCTCAAAATTAAACCTATAAAAGCATGCCAAAATTGTTAATTTTTTTATACATTCTGAAGTCTAATATAAATTAATAATGTGTGCTGACTATTTCTTGGGGTGTTGTTACTTGTTTCTATATATATTTTAGTTTAGGTGCATTTGAATTTTGAACATTAGTACATAGTGGACAATATTGTTCACATTAGTATGAGTGACATGGAGCAAACAAAGTTTACTTTTTTATTCTTCAAATCAATGTTAATGAAACTAACTTACAGTAGTTTGTAGCCTGCTAGGTTTATATACAGTTGTTACGACTTACCGTCCTGCTTGGGTTCTTTATTTGTCTCCATGTATAGCTTTTCTAATAAACTCTATTCTAGTTGAAAATCGACCATTCAATTCATCACTTTCTGTCTATTGTTTTTCTAATGCTTATTTCCCTTGGGGGCGAATTCACGTAGGACCTTTTTTCTGGTACTCACATAGGACTTCCACTTGGCCTTTTCCATTGGGGTAGATCACACCAGAACTGTATCTTGTAGTTTATCCAATAAAGCATTCAACATTTGTACAGTTAAAGTTATGACTTCTCGTGGGATTTGAACATAGGTTTCTTTCTGGATGATTTACTATTTGAACTTATCTTACTTGACCCTTTCTGCCATATTATCAAAAAAGAAATCTCTTGAATATTAAGTTGTGATTCTGCATCAAACTGTAATGTTAAAGTCCATTTATTGCATTGGCTTCAGTTGTTTGAAATTTTAATAATACTCCGTGCTCTTACTTTTCATTATGGGACATTTAAACATGAAAGGGGAACTTAAAAAGAAACAATTTTCATAGATGGTATACATGAAAATAAATGAACCGCGAATCTTATTTGCTTGATCTACAATGCTGATGGTGTTTAACAGATCAATATTGATGTAGATTTGTTCTTTAACCTTCAAGATTGTTTTTTGCATTTTGCAGCACTTGCTGAGACTGGAAAATTTCTTCTTGCTGCTCGTAAATTCAGGCGTGCTGCCAGTGCGGATTATGTTATCTCCCTTGATGCAGAAGACATGTCAAGGGGAAGTAATACATACATAGGAAAACTCAGGTGACTGAATATGTGCCTATTTTCTGATTTTAAGGTAGTGTTTAACATGCATCTTTCTATCTCTAGTTTTTGCATTAGTATGTCCTGTGAACTAGACATCTCAGATGTACAAACAGAAATAGGACTAATGATATATCTCAATCCCAGTCGTTGCAGCGAACTAAAATAATCCCTGTTTTCACAAATCTTATTTTAGAAGATAGGAACTACCGCTGTCACATTTGTGTTGTTATATTGGTAGTAATTTGCCATTTGGAGAAATGCAGTGGACATTTTGGTATTATAAATTAACTGAACCAACTTGAGCAGCTTTGGAAAATTTGGTTAAGTCCTTTTCCATATATCATTTTTTGTGTTCATCACTTTCAGGTCCAATTTTCTAGGAACAAAGTTCACAATTTATGATAGCCAGCCTCCTCATAGTGGTGCAGTAGCATCTACAAGTCGTGCAGGACGACGGGTTGGCTCAAGGCAAGTTTTCCCTAAGGTTCCAGCTGGGAGCTATGTTGTGGCCCATATTGCTTACGAATTGAATGTCTTGGGAACAAGGGGCCCAAGGCGCATGCAGTGTACAATGGATTCAATCCCAATTTCAGCCATGGAAATAGGAGGCAGTGCTCCCACTCCTAGTGAATGCCCATTATTAAGTTTAGATTCCTTGGCATCCTTTCCCGACTTTGGTTCCAAGTCTGGTGTTATTGACAGTAGTTCTTTTTCTGGACCTCTAATTAATGGTAGCTTTAAAGAGGGCCCACTGGTCTTGAAAAATAAATCTCCAAGGTGGCATGAACAGCTGCAGTGCTGGTGTTTGAATTTTCGAGGGCGTGTTACAGTTGCTTCTGTTAAGAATTTTCAGCTTGTTTCAGCTACTGAGCCCACTCAGCCTGTGTCTCAAAGTGACCATGACAAAGTTATTCTTCAATTTGGTAAGGTTGGAAGGGACATGTTCACGATGGATTATCGCTACCCATTATCAGCATTTCAAGCATTTGCTATCTGTCTCAGTAGTTTTGATACAAAGTTGGCCTGTGAATAGTGAGGTAGGCTCCTACTCCAATAGTTGTTTCAACTGTGGCGAGGGACAAATCTTAAGTGGCTTACCAATGTTGCTTGGCTTGATATGGCTTATGAACGTGTATTTGGTGTAAGCAATTACTTTGTTTCATTATCATCCTTGTTCTCACAATATTCTAGTGTTTGCAAGGTTTGTCACCATCAAATAAGGCAGTTAACAGATGGAACTGTAACAAATAGTTGCAGGTAAGTTTAGACTAATATAAGGTGCTCCTAGGCAAATTGATTTCAAGCTATGGTGTAAATTATTGGGCTGTACATACAATTTTCTATTCAGACAAAGGGGGTTTTATTTTAGTAGATATGAATTCGTTTATGTGAACTTTATGTTTGTTGAGGCCTGGAATTGTCATTTTGAGGCCTTTGGAACTGCATTGTCAAGTTAGTTGGACATTAATACTAGAATAGTGTTTAGACACATTTTACTCATTCAGTCTGATTTAAATGATATTCAATTGTTAATTTATTAGAAAATGTTCCACATAGGTGATTTTGTGATTATTTCAAGTTATATTGTGGATGGTTCAATAGGAAAAGTCATTGCAAACATAATGATCTAGTGTTTTTTCTCTGCTGTTGATAACTTTTTATGATGCTAAATGTGTTTTATGTCACCGTGGCATCTTCCAACACTTATATCAGAATGATACAGGGGCAAATAAACTGTTCAATTATTTTTGTAATCAGGCTAATAATGGGTATCATGTTCTTTTGGTCTCCAAAATATTTTGTGATGATATAAGCTTGTTTTAAGAATGTCCTCTATGTGACGGTGTTGTTTTCTCAATTTTTGGAACGGGGATGGTTACATGCGGCATGATGCATTATTACATCCTTTGTTCATTGCTAGTGCATTTCTTTAGAGATGTTATGTTGTCTGAGAATTTTCTAGTAAGGACTTTTGTAGAGGTATTGGAAGAGGCTTGTATTCAAATTCCCAAATAAGTTTACTTGGGAAATCTTATGCAAGAATTTGAATTTAGGCCTCACTAGGTAATAGTTTACCTTTATTGCTTGGGCAAGGAGCAAAAATATCCCCATTTACGCCATGGACGTTGGTTTATAGGAAGAAACACATATGCTATATATTAGAAATATATTGCTCCTTGTTCAAGACTTTTGTAAGTTTTCTAACATTTTTCAATTTTTAGATTAGCAAAATGTATTGTTTTTGGCATTTCAGATCATCAAATAAGAATGGGAAATCGCATGTTAGATCATCAAATAAAGTGTGAAATGGTATGAAAGAAAATATGCCCCTGTAGAAAAAGAGAAAGCAAGTTGAAAGGAACCATTTCGCTGTTGATGCATAGAGTGCGAGACCTCGAAATCCGGTTGCATAATAAGAATCCAAGGATATCTTATTTGTAATTTAACTTTTTATAAGTCAAATTAATGTGAAAGGCCTTAATTCACTCCCTATGCTTTTATATTAAAAGAGACACCTCAAAATTCCTGTCATATTATATGTGCTCGCTCTTTGCTATTCAGTATATATATATATATATATATATATTTCTTTAGTTTATGTATTTACAGTTATTTGTTTTTCTAGTTCTGTTTTTTTGAGCTTATATTTTTAAAATATATATATTTCTTTAGTTTATGTATTTACAGTTATTATTTGTTTTTCTAGTTTTCTTTTTTGAGCTTATATTTTATATTTTATATATATATATATATATATATATATATATATTTCTTTAGTTTATGTATTTACAGTTATTATTTGTTTTTCTAGTTTTCTTTTTTGAGTTTATATTTTTAATTAGTATTATATTGTTTTAATTTTGTCTTCTTTGTATGTTTGTTTTCTAATATTTGTTTATAGTTTTCGTTTCTCCTTTTTTAATTTTTGTTCTTGTTTTCATTTTCATTGTCATTTTTATATATAGTCTATATAGTAGTTTTTTAATTTATATTTTTATTATATATAATTATAGGTATTACATATTCATTACTCATAATAGATGTTCATGCAATACACATTTATATATTTTTATATAGTTGCATATGTTCTTTTATAGTTGTATATGTTGTTATATATAGTTATATATGTTTATTTACTATTTTTACTTTGTACTCTTTTGGTTCTATCTTTTCTTTGCCACTTAGCATTCTCTTCTCATCTCTCCTTCTCTTTTTAGCTTATTGAGTTTGCTACTTATCTTTTTGTTTCCTTATGATTTGTTTCTCTCATCTCGATGATGGATTACAAAGTGTGATTCAAAAAGTTGATGCAAAAATATTTACACAATCAAATCTAGAAATGATTTGCAATTGGTCTCATAGGTTGTGGAAATCTACTAGCTCACTAAGATTATTTGTAATTTATTAAATTATAAATCCAAGTTGTTTGAACTTTGCACCTTCAGTTAAAGAATGAAGTAAAGCCATTTGACATAAATGAAAATTGGTCAATCTTGAATAGGTTATATTTGGAAATAATTTGACAATGGGCGTTAATTGTGGCACTTCCAAGCTAGAAGTCTACCAAATACTTTTTTTTGGCAATGTATTTTGTTTGTGAATGGCATTGTGGCAGATTAAATGTATGCTTGCATTGCTTCAATTTACATATCTTTCACTCTTTTTATTCCTTTGAAGTTGTAAATGATTGCTTGTATGGATCTAAGTGTTTTTGGTCCAACTCATTCATATTCTTTTTAAAAGGACCTATGAGCCTCAAACATTGTTATTATGTAAAAAGGGTAACAATTAGTTGCAACAAAAAGTAACAAAATGTTTAGAACTTCTATAAAGAAAGCTAGACTAGCACTTGCACCCCAACAAGGTGTAGTAGTTATGTCGATAGAAAGATATACTCGGGTAATATATTGAGGTGTGGGGACAAAAAAATTGAGTAATCTTAATCCTATTAAAGATGACAATTAACTTTATGTATTGATAACTTAGAATGGATACGGTACATTACCAATTTATGGTTGCATTGTGAATTGAACGACAATCAAAATTTCCTGTATTCTTGCGTAAATCCACAGATTGAAGGCCACTTCAGATTTTAGGCATTGTAATGGATCAAATTTAAGAAATCCTTCTAGCAAGTCTATGAGCAATTAGAGTGATCAACATGTTCCATTACTAGATTTTGCAAAAATAGCCAAAAATATGTAAATTGCTACTCAATTAGAAAATATTTTGGTAACCAATTATGGTATAAGATTATAACGTATATCACAAGTTGAGGGATTTTTTTGACAACTCTAACACTCTTTTGAAGATGCTCCTTTAGGAGAATTTGATCTCGTTCCATGCCTAAAATATTTTGCAGATCTCACTTTGATGTCAGGATAAGTTGGCTTAAGAATTTAACTAAAAGTTTTTTAATGACAAATCTATCATAACAAAAAGGAAACATAACTTTCAAGAGGCAACTCACTTTTCTCTATGAAACATATATTGGGGCAAAGCTAGTACCCTTCCCATCATGGCAAGGTATTCAAGATTTTCATACGTTGAACTCTTCGCAAAATCAAAAAGAAATTAAAGAAATTGTATTAATGAGTGCCTACTCTCACCAAAACAATAGCATTTGCCATATTCAATTCTCATACCATTAGATAAACGAACACATGATGCGTCAAAGTAGTAAGAATAAGCACAATCCTCATCCTTGTCAAAATAGGTGCCTATGATTTTAATAGAGAATGATTCTTTGAGGACAAGTTCCCAAATTTGACCAAGAAAGAATCCATTCTTGCACTTGTTAGCATTAGATTTACATCTTTGCCTAAGAATTTAGCACAACCTTAGAGAGTTGTTAGCAAGAGTTTCTATGACCAATAACAAACATTCCCACTAATTTAAAATAACATCCAACATTGGGCAAGATTCAACCACCCTCGCTACTGGTGGAAACATAATCCAAGCTTTTGCTTATAATAAATCCACCTACACTACTACTATAAAATACAATTCTATGTTTGACTAAATAATAGTGCAACTTCTTTGTCATTATTAATAGAGTTCAATATTCAATAAGTTGCACATATACCCTTTTATTAAATACATGTTCCCAAATCAACTAAGAGTTAGACCATGTTCTCTAAATAATCAAATAGATTCTATCGTTTAAAGCATGTGTGATTGCGGTAGTCAAAACCATTCAACATCATACCACACCTACAATAAAGAATTTACACTCACATCATAAGACATGAAAATTTTGGAAAAAATGCTAAAAAGTAGGAGCATCTTAACACACGTACTACAAAGAATTTACATTCACATCAATGAAAACTTAACGAGTTACCCCAAGATCAGATGGTTACATTGTGCTATTTCAATCATATTTGGTAGCTTCACAAAGCACCAAAGAAAACTAATTCCAACCTTTCTGCTTCATGGTACTTGACTATGAAATGAACATTTTTTATACCAACAAATTCCCTTCTCTATCCCAATATTCTAAAACTTGGCCAAAGGTTCCTATAAGAGCAAATCTAGCAACATTAAATATACCATTTACCACAATAATTTTCTACAACATGAATTTGGTGGCTTTAAACACATCCAAATTTTTGTAAGACATCACAATAACAAATCCAACCAATTTCTACATGCAAAAAAGCCAAGGAAATTCTAAGCAAACATACCTATTTATATATTGACATGAACAAAACGTTATGGATTAACCATGTGCAAGTTTGAGACAAAATCCAACAAAATAAAGGTCATTGAGTAGTTGACACAATATTTATTGACATTCACCTCATATATATACTGCACAAGAAAATAATAAAAGCTAAAAATTGAATGCCAATCTTTCCCCTAATTTTCTGACAATTTTGTGTTCATAAAAATGGAAAAAATATGTTAGTTACAATAAAAAAAAATTCAAACATAAAAAGAAAATCAGTGCTCTAATAAAAAAACAAATCACTAAACACAAAACAAAGATTCCAAAGCCTCAAACGTGACTCAAACCAGAAGCCATCGATCAATAAATCTAACATCAAATATCTTGACTAAAATAAACTGATTGTTGGACCCACACATAGCCATATATGAAGATTTTGAACCATCAATTATAACCAATTTTTCTAACTTCACAACCCTCAAACCCTTATTCAATACTAAAATTCCCAAAACAGAATCCAAACCCTCATTAAAAGATAAAACCCACAAGCCCTTTTTAAATATCACAAATTCACTTGCTCAAACAAGACATCTTAAGAAAGTTCACTAAAAATAAATTCTTTTCCAACATTTAATTTTTACAGCCCATAAACAAAATCAACAGACCATTTTTTGCACCTTCATAACCCTTTTTATACAAATAGATCAAGGCTGCAATGAAAATATGGATTTAAATGCATATACAAGAATAACATAAAATTGTTGTGCCTATAAGTATCTCAACCATGAAATCTTACCGAATTTGGTTGCAACACAAATTAAATAGATTGAGGATTTACCCTATTATCATAGTAGCCAACATCCCGCAAACTTGTCAATTTATGGCGCTTTCTGGGATTCTCATCCATGGAATAAGGATAATTCACTCTTTAAGGCTTGTCATGCCAGCTGAACAGGTTCTCGATCCAGTAGCGAGTTTGAAGAATTTATCAAAAACCGGCCATAAATCCTTGACTGCAGCTCATCGATTTGTGGGTATAAATTGTGAGATAATTGTAACTCCACACATAGCTCCATTTTATTACTGGCCTGTGAATGGGTTTGAAGCCATGACCTCTTCAAACACAAATGGAACTAAAATAAAATTAAATGAAATAGAAAGCTCAAAGCAAGCAATAATTATGTCCAGGAAAATTATTAGAGTTGGGAAGCATCAATTACACTCCAACTTTGTGCATGGTACCGACAACACTCCACTTTGTTAACAGAACACAATCAGGACATGCTCTCTAATGATGTAGTACCCCACAATGGAACTCCTCTTTCGAAGCCTCTTCCCTTTGGTCGAGGCCTATCATTCAATTCCTTGCATTCTTTGTTACCTTCGAAAGGAGAGAATGCAAAGTGTACAAAACAAAGAGGGGATGAGAAGCAAATACGAGGCAATGTAGAAAAATAATCTATTGCCAGACTCTTGCACTTGTGAACCACCCCAACCACCTCCTCTAATCCCTTAGAGAAAAAAACATGCCTCCCATTAACTTTTCCTATCACACTTGTCATAGGAGAAGAGAGAAAACAAAAGAAAATTAAAATAAAATATAAGCATTAGCAAACTTGGAGAGGGAGATCTATAACAAAAGAGGGAGATCTATAACAAAAGGGAGCAATGTGTGGAGGTGGCATTATCTCGCACTTTATACCCATGAATTGGTGAGTCACAGTCAAGGATTAATTTCTGGATTTTAATAAATTCACAGACCATGGAAAATTTGCAATAGAAAATTCTTTAAATGAAGCAGATGGCTATGATGGAAATGAAGCTATGAACACCCTCCATTAGTTGCAACCACACACCTCTCTAAAGACAATTAGGTATATCTTGCTTGTTTGGCAGAGCCGTTTAATGGGTTTAAATTGAACATCTTAGAGTTGTTAACTTGATACATGTTCCTATACAAACCGTCTCACCAATACTAATGCAAGGTTTAGTTTTAGAAAATAATTTTTTCTTACTAAGAGGTTGTCATGCAATGGTGACACTCTAATAGGGGCACTCCTAAAAGCGTGGCCTAAGTTCAAATCTCCCTCACTATGATGAGATAGCCCAAAAATCCAACAAACATTTGTTAAGATGAAGTATGAGGAATGGGGAATCTAGTAAAGTATGTCTGTATTGAAATCCTTGGATGTGTTTAAAGATTACCCTAAAATACCTCCTAACAACCAAGACTATAACTGCAAATGTATGTCATCAGAGGAGTTGATGTATAACTCATTGTTTTGAGACTTAGTCTCCCAAGAGAAATTATCCTAACAATTGCAACATCTAATTTTTTTATTTTCACACATCAATGAGATAAAAATGGGATGTGTTGGATGAGGAATCAATTTTAATTGGTCAATTTTCATATAATTTTGATTGAATTTTGATAAAGTTGAGTTCAATTTGCCAAGGTTTACTATGCTTCTATACTTTTCTCTACAAGTTCATATCCTAACCAAAAAAGGGGTTGGCAAGGGCAAGACATGTCTCAATACTACGATGCAACTCAAAAGACATTCGAGGTTCTGATGTAATGAATATATTGCTCATCTAGTTTTGATCCATATTAAAATCTTACAAATGTGGAGCAAGATTGTCACACACTAGTAAAAAGAACATGGCTAGGAAAAACTCTTAAAGATGTACCATTATCCATTATCCCTAATAATGATTATTTTGAAAATTGAGAGGATATTTTAGTAACGGTGGCAAAACTAGCTGAATTTCACAGTTATTAAAAATGAACACCAATTAGATAGTTTCTTTCAAAATTCTGGGCGAGCAGTGGCATTTGTTTTGATTAAGTAAGAACGGGTTTTGAAAGGACCTGAAGCCTTTTACATAAAGCAAAGAAAGATAGGGCATTGAGAGACCAAAAAAATAAATTGTGGAGCACCACCAAACAAACCAAAGGAGCTAACCATAGTTCCCACCAAGTAGAACAAAAACCAGCCTAGCTAACCACAATAAAGGGCAATCAAGATTTACATTTTGGCCCATCCTTATGAGAACGTAAAGACATATCAAATGAAGGTTTGGAGAATTTGACTTTCTTTCCTTTAACTGTTGTCCATCCATCCTCCACCTTCTCAGCAACTTTCTACCAATCCAAAGATAAACTCGAAGAGCCCACAAAAGGGCAGACAATTGTTACTCAATAAAAGATGGTTGCAAAATGAATCAAAAGGGATACTTCCAAAAAATGCCATTCAATGCTAGGGTTTCACAAATAATAAAGTAAACATCTTGGTACCAAATCCAATTGAGTCATTTGAGTTGCATACAAAACTAAAGCATAAATGACAAGGGGCATTGTATTCAATTAAATAGGACAATAAAATAGGTATAAGGGTATGGAAGGGTACACATCATTCCATCTTCAATTTTGTTTGGCCCACCAATAGTAGCCATCTTGACTATCTACATGACCTTGTATGCCCGATTCTTCCCAATCTTCCCCCTTTATTCACCAACCCCCAATTCACTTCTTTGTGTTGTCTAGTGCGACTAGATCATGTAACATGTGATGAATTAAACATACATGGAAACTTGGGTCTTCGTGCTTTTGGTTGTAATTGTTTCCTTGGACAACCTATCTTTGCAAGTCATAAATTTCTTGGATTGCCTATCTTTGCAAGTCACATCCTCCTACAAACCCTAGTCGTCGATTCCATAAAGGGCCTTGTGCAGAGGAAAATCAAAAGTAGCCAGAACATATTACACATATTTAGGATTCAATGGAGTAGGGAGGAAGCTTCTTTAGCAACATAGATGTGCTAAAGATCCAACAATTGAAAATTAATGTCCTTGGTGAGTGGGAAACTTATTATCTGTGAAGTTGACATCCAACTAAAAGTTGACGGGAAACATCCAACGTCCATTAATATTCATCGTACACATGATTTATCCTTTGATCTTTCAAGATATAATAGCATATCGACTTATTATTAGAGTTAGGAAGCATTAATTACACTCCAAACTTTGTGCATGGTACCGACAACACTCCCCTTTTTTAACAGAATGCAATTTATGAAGACTCTCTAATGATGTAGTAATCCATAGTGGAAATACTCTTCCGAACTCTCTTCTCTCTGGTTAAGGCTTATCATTCAATTCGTGCGATCTTTATTGCCTTCTATACAATCCTTAAAAGTTCGCACCCATAATTGGATGCTCAGTTAGGCCCCATTTTGGCGATTTTGAGATTTCGTGTCCATTATGCTTAATCCAACTACCTATCTCCCCCTGACCTGACATCTATCTTATCTTTCAAGACCCCCATTTGAAATTTGGTGCTTTCCCTAGGTATATAATGCCCAAGGTTTTATGTTCCTAGGAACAAAGGCATTTTGTTCCTTGAGGTTTGGGCCCAAATTTGAATAAGGGCCCAATTGCGATAAAAAAATAGGTCCCATGGTCAACCTGACTTAATTTTGAATCCCAAAATGTATGATGAGGTATACAAACACCCCATCTCTCCTCATTTTATCACCCATGACCAAAACCAAGACTATCAAGAAGCAATCAAGCAATCAAGTGAATTCAAGATTTGAAGGCAAGCATCCAAGATCTAGCATCTCTCTAAGCATCCAAGACATTTTGAAGGAAATCTTCCCCATTGTAGCAAGCTTCTTTCCCATGATGGCCAAGTAGAGAAGTTCTCAAGCAAGCAAGAAGATCCTTTGTCCATCCTCATGCATTCTTCTTTCATGGCAAGTGTTCAATCAAACATAATAACATTGAAGATCTAAGAGTGACATTCATGGATCCATGCATTTGTGAAGGAATCCTTGATTCCTTTCCACATTCCAAGGTCAAAATCTACAATTCATTCAACATACAAGCATTTTCATGAATATGTGCAATCTCAATATCCATTCATGAAGGTAGTTACATGGTCGATCTAATATTTACCTTTACCTTTACTTTCTTTTATGCTATTTCATTTCCTTTAAAGATTGATTCTTAAATAAGAGTTTGACCAAGGAAAACCCCTTTCCATAACCTTTTGCTTATTTTTGTGTGTGCAAGAATAGGTGGCATAACTGTCGGGACAAAATCCAAAAAGTTTGGGATCTACGGGATTGACTATCAAAGTTTGGAGTAGAAATCCTAGGTATAGAACACCATAGGCTTCTTGTATGTGGAAAATCACCTTCAGATTCATATCTTAGGTCAGTATAGTTTCCAAGTTCCTATTTCAAATAACTGCAACTTCCCTTCTATTTTCTGTCAGTTAGTCTTTTTTGAAACTGCCTATATTTTCAGTTATGTGTAATCTGGCACACATGGGCAAAGGTTGTTGGATCGACAGTCATTGTGTCAGGTATGATGTGGCCTATGTAACTTAAGTTATCATGTGGATTGTGCATGTGCTAAGCCCAGAGGTGGAACTTCTATTATGTTCCATTCATAAAGTTTGGTTTTAATTGTTATCATTTTGCATGAACTGAAACCCTAGTTCTTGAGTAGCTGCCATAGAGAATTTACTTTCAGTTATGAAGGATCTCTTATGGCAATTGATTGGGTTGAGTTGGTTGAGGATATTTGCAATTTTTTAGGGATTTCTCCTAGGTAATTTCATTTCAATTACAGTTATGATTTTTTGGTGATTGATAATGCATATTCAGATGGGGTTAATTAATATTTGTTATGAATGATTTTACTGGTTCATTTTGATAAGAAAATGCTTCAAATATCTTTAGAAAACCACTTATTTTGTTGTTATGAATTATATTCCATATTAGTTGTAAAAATATAATTCATTACTTCAAAGAAGCATTTGATTTGTTAACCCTGATTCAAGGGTTCAGTTGCAGTAATTTTAGTTTGGGGTTTCACACACTTTAAGAGTTCTTTTTACTATTAACATTTTTGAAAAAAGATAGTGGAAAATTTAGTCTAGTTTGATAGTTGTTTTTCATCTACATTATTTGGTGAATCCTAACTTGAGGATTTCAGTTATGATGTTCATCTAGTTTCAGTTACTCAGATTATTCTTTGAACTCTATTTTGGTTGCCAACCCTACTTTGGTTTGGTACCCTGTTTCGAGGATTACCTTGAAGATTTTAGCAATTAATCCACTACCATATATATATTCACCCATGTGTCTGATAGATGTGTATATATGCATATCATGAGTGTGTAATTGAAGAACACTTGAATACTTGGTTCTGTGAGATTTGAAAGGAATATTGTTGTATACTTTGTTGAAAACCTTGATTGAAATTATGAAGAGAGATTGTATCATCTGTAGAAGTTTATGTGATAATTTTTTCTCTATGTGAGTAAAGCATTGTATTTACATTCACTGGTTATCATTTTCGAGAAAGAAAGTTGTTCATATGTACTGTCAAGGCATTATAGAGGAAATCATTGAATACCATACACAAATATGGTAATCTTGTGATTGTAATCATTTATACCCGTCATAAGATTATTAGGTGTTGTTTTAGTATTATGAACTATTGAGACAAAGGGGTTGATGCTCTTTGGAATAATAAAATGATATAGGTTTAGAGTGGGTTTTCGACCTCAAGAGGGTTTTCCACTCGGCAAATACTTGTGTTATGTGATGATCTCCTTTGGCTCATTTGTCCCTCTATTTGATTCATAGTTTGGTTGATTCAATTCATTTAGTAAAGTGCTCTGATACTTGAGTATAATCTGTTCCTTTAAATTTATAACATTACTGTGTTTCTTTCTATAAATGATCACGTGTTTCAAATTGCAAATCATGTCTCAGTAATGTTTAAAACAAAAAAGTGAATCCAATGTCATTCATTATTTAATTGAATGATCATTTACATGCTTTGGTAAATTTATGCCTTTTGTCAAGATGTATGTGTCATTGTTAATTTGAGGAGTTAATGTCATGCATATTAATTTCAGAATCAGTTTTGTGCCCTCCTGTTGTATTATCAAGGTCACCTTCTTATATTGTGTTTCAAGAAAAAATTTACAAAAATCTCTTTACTCTGATTCACCCCCTCTCAGAGTGAATCAACTTCCAACACTTATGTCATCTTGCACTCAGAAGTATAGAGCCGATTGTGCAAAGATGGATCGAGCAAGCGAAGTCCTCAGCATGGCCGTGAGTCCTATGTGCACTCCAAACACAACCCCGCTCTAAATGAAGGAGTGCCATGCAAAAGATCGAATCAAATCTTGTCCCGGTTAAGTTAAGAAACTTCCCCCCAAATTGCAAGGAATCAGATCTTTCAAACAGAATGCACGCGGTCTAACTTAGTCATGGAAAAGGAGAGGAAACCCGCTCAAATGAGGGATTCTAACGATAGGTTCCTGTATGCCCAAATTGATGCATCATTGCTATCACAGGGGCTGCTCAATGGCGCCAGTCCTGTATGAAGGTGGAATCCCGCTACAAGAAACAAAACAAAACAAAGATCAATATACACCCCCAAATCACACTAAGCGCAATATATGATGAATGGGGGAATTTATGTAATCTTTCATACGCACTCCCAACACAGTTTTTCAGAGCCAAGGAACGATCCACCATGAATTTCCTTCACCAAACAATCCACCATGGAGATGCATGAAGAGCGCAATTTCCAGGGAACCGAGGAAATTTTCTGATCAAATGGAATACCCATCGCAGTTTGGTCTCAATCAGGAAAGATTGAAAGAATGTGGGAAAGTAGAAGTGTCTCTCAGGTTTCGTTTCATTGGAGGAATTATAAAATGTTGAATTTGATCAAATATTGGAAATGGTCAAATCATGGTCAGAATATAGTTTGGATCGTTTGGTTGATCCGGAATACGAGTGAGAAGATGCATTTTCTCCATTTGGTTCCACATTTTGAAACTGAAATTGGAATTTAAGTATGCTCATTTATTTATTTTTGAAATGTTTTAATATTTTTGAATTTAATAATTCATTTTTATTAATTAATTTATTTTTATTTTGTTTAATTTTATATAGAAAATCATAAACAAGTTTATTTTTTTAAAAATGTATTAATTTTTTATTTTTTTCAATTTTTTTGAATAAGGTTAATTTTTAAATATGTTTATTTTTATATAGAAAATCATAAACAAGGTATAAACAACAAAAAAGCTTCGAGTTGACCAAAATATGTCCAACGTATCTACATGAAATTCTAAATTTTTTTTCAGTAACTAGAATAGCCCTCTCTGTTAACCATATTTACACATATGGTCCCAACAAAGTAGTGTGATTACAACACAAACAAGGCATTGCAGAAAGATGATTTCTTCTTTTTTTGTAGAAGCCATCTCGACGACACTAGTTGCCTCTCGAGCCTTGCACAAGGTGCACTCTTTTTCTACATCAGGTATAGATGTGGATGGGGTACATGTAGATGGGGTATCATCGACTCACCAAAAGTATGGACATCCACTATTTCAATACAATACCAAATCTACATTAGTTGTTCCTAAAATAATTATCTTATATTCTTTCTAAACATAAATAATATGTTTCCATTTAATTTTTTTTCCTATTAGGGCAACCCCAAAATTGATGCCTTGGATTACATGTTGTCTGTGAGGAATTCAACACGCAAGGGCCAACACCGCATTCACACATAGGCACATTCGCCAAAGCCATCAATGGTATACCAATTCAAAGATTGCATTATCATGCAACATATCATTATCTTTTGTTGATTATTTTGTTCTTTCATACTTATTATAATTGCAATAAAAAACAACATACTAATGGAGATAACATCTAAGATCATATAGTAACATGAGTATTGACAATCGCAGTACAAAAGGAAGATCCAAAATGAAGTAGTGCAATGCTTGCTATAAGCCATAAAATAGATTGTAACATCTATACCAAGAGATACAAGATGGGGACGAACAAAATCCAAGAATAAATTGGTGGTGTGAAAACACACCGTTAAGTAAAAATAAACACAAGCCAATATCCTACTCAAGCTTCCCGTATCCGGCACATAACATATCGACGATAAAACTTCCCATAATAAATGAAGTGCACCAAGGAGTAACATTAGAAATATGGACTATAAGTTGAAATCATGAATGACATATATGTGTAGTCTCAGAACTGTCCATTTTGAATTCTTCATGAACACATCTATACATGATGCCAAGAAAAAAGTAAGTGTTGGAGCAATGTACAAAATCTGTACAAGTTGGAGTAGTATTTTCAAAAACTACTCCAGCTTGTAGTTTTTGTAAATTGCTACAAAAAGTTAAACCTCTCTATATGAAATACACAAAATTTGTCTCTAAATTGGTATAGTAATTTCAAAAACTACATCTGCTCTATATATGGAAACAAATTTATAAATTACTTATCTTTCTTAGTATCATAATAGTTTGGATATATACTATATGAAATAATAGTAAAAACTAATATGAAAAACACAAAATTTAGGTAGAGCAATCATATGAGTACTATTGGAACAGTTTTGAAGAATTCAAAATGTACAATTATGATACTTTGCAATAGAACAACATAATTTATTAGCATAATTAATCTTCATCATGTGGTACTCCTTGGTGTATTCTATTTATATTTTCTAATACAACAGGGCTAACCAAGTCAAGAGGTATAAACATATAAAATGTAATAGAATAATGCCAATCACAAACAATATACAATCATCAGGTATAAAAATATTATGTGCTTTTCCATTATAACACATGCTTTGACTATAATAGTAATATGATGCTAAGAAAAAAAGTAGGTGTTGGAGAAATCTACAAAAATTGTACAAGCAAGAGTAACAACTCTATCCATTTTTAAGTAAATCATGAATGCAATCTATAATGCATGAAATAATAATAAAAACTATATCATCATGACTGCATGTATATACATGATGCCGAGAAAAAAAGTAGGTGTTCGAGCAATCTACAAAAAATGTACAAGCTGGAGTAGTGAGTTAATCATGAATGATGATTTGGGAAGAGAGCAACAATATATACTAGAGCATATATACTAGACCAACCATATGTGAAGAAGAGAAACCATATATAGTAGAGCAGCCCTATGTGAACAAGAGAAGCTATATATACTAGAGCCGCCATATGTGAACAAGAGAAACCATGTATACTAGAGCATCCATATATACTAGATAATCCATATATACAAGAGCAGTGCTGATTTGAGCAGAGAGCAACCATAGAGAGAAACCATATGTGAACAATCAAAACACAAGATTTGAGTTTCAACATTAGAACACTATATGTAAATTTGGTAAAAAAATAATAATGTCACATCAATATCAACTGTATGTTGCTAATATAACAAGTATCTTGGCTAACCTTTCCAACTTGACAAGTATCTTGGCTAACCTTGCCAATGTTTAAATAACAAGACTTAAACTAAAAAGAAAGAAACTAGAGATCTCCAAACTTTATTACAATGTACTCCACTCTCTCCTCTTCATTCATTCTCAAGAACCTTTTGGCTCTTTTAGGTTTAACCATAAATGTGTCATATGCCTTCAGCATATTTCCTCGACTCAAATCAAGGATGCCTTTGGGGGCCTCATACACACTATCTAAGACAACATTTGAATAAGATTTATCCACTTTGATAACATGAGGCAAACTGAGGTCCTCTTGCAATTTTTTTAATATTTTCACAAATCACATCCAATGAACTAGCCATGCTTTCCTTCTTCCTTTTTCCCCTCCTTGATGACGATGTTGAAGGATTTGGCCTACTACTTTGGAATGATAAAATTCATCATCCAAGTCAGCTATAGACTCAAGAGGTGTACTAATAGGGATTTCCTCATCACAATCTAGGTCGAGGCCCTCATCCATAGGGTGCTCTTCTTCTATCTCTTGAGACGTTGTAGCAGTGGTACCTTCATCTATGTCATTACCCATAATTAAGGCTAGGTCATTGTAGTACTGGAAGGGTTGTCTCTTATACACTTTAGAATTTTTGAATTCTTTTCTTTGCATGTTAGCATAATGAATGAATTAGATCTCTATCTTTAACTACTAACTTAATAAGAAGGAAATATTGCTTAGATCAACAGATTCAAAAGAGCATGTTACCTTCAAAATCTCTTTTCACACCCTCTTGTCATCATCCATACATTGAGTACTATCATTCTGTGCAAAACCACTCATACTCCTCAACTCTCTCATAACTCTAAAACTTTGCTTCCATCCTTTCAACTTGTTCTTGAAATTTTCATTTGACAGATTGAGAATAGATTGAGGTTCATTTCCGCATTGAACCTCCTCTCAATGGCGTTCCACACTTATTTTTTGAAGCCCCCTTCACTTTTCCTTCCTAGCTAAACTTGCTCGTAGAGCAAGTCTAGAAACTTTCGTTCCATAAATCTCTTGTCCACATGAACTTATTGGAGGAAGAATATACTTGGGTTAATTGAACCTCATCATCCATGCTCATCATGAGTTGTGTGAATGACATCACCTACACCAATTGTTAAATGCAATTATCATCTACATGAAAATGAGGATGGATACTAAAGAAATACCCATACAACAATGGCATATAATCAAACATATTGCATAAAATCATACTATCCAAAAATATCTATTAGATGTATTTATTATCCATCCTCATTTCCATGCTGTCCTCCACAATATCCCTGACAATAGTTGTCCTCAACAATACCTTTGACAATATCTTTCCATTCTATCCTTGACAACACATATGGTCTATATCATCTACCATTTATGATCTATATCATCTAACATTTTTGATCTACATCATTTATTAGTAAATGCAGTTCACATAGTTCTACTATAAATTATATAGAGCTTCTATGGTTCATATAATTCTACTATATATGCTCTGTATATGTGTTCTAGTACATATGCTGTATTATATATGGTCACTATATATCCTCCACTATACATGCTTTGTATATACAGATGTGATAATGTTTCCTTGCTGAGTGTAATATACATATAAACCAATCATTATTATTAATCATGCTGATTATGATCAACAATATGTAGTCTTGTTATGTATATTCTTATTTGATCATACAACTGAAGCTATAAATGTTAACAAGAATTCATATATGACTTATTTCTAATGGCTGGCCACCACTACAATAATTGATAAATGAGTTGTCAAAATCTATACTCAACATATATACTGAGCATATACATACTGAGCATATATATACTGAGCTGGTTATTGTCTATAGCTGTTGAATTTGTTAGCATTGTTGCATTAGGAAATCAGTCAAAGTGATATTGGTCAATAGTGATTTGGGCATACCGTCTAATTATAAATGGCTCCCAACACCTACTTAGTGCTTAGCATCATATATACATGTGTTCATGAACAAGATCATAAGCCAACCATTAATAATATATACCTATGAAGGAGATCATAAGCCCACCATATATATACTTAGTGCTTTACATCTGATATGTCTGCTATGGTCGATCTTAGAGTTGGACTTTGCAAAAGAAAATGTATTAGATATAATAGGTTCTTGATATGTGATCACCATTAGATATTGCCTTATTCTTTAATGATTATAGCTTCAGCCATATGAGAAAATAAGCCTATACATAACAAAACTATATAATATTGATCATAATCAACATGATTAATAATAATGAAGGGTGGTCCCACAATAGTGAGTTCCACTTTTTGGCCAACTTTGACACAGAGTTCAACATTTTGAGAAAAAATTTCACTTTCGAACAGCTGTTGCCGCAAAACTATTAAGAATTTGAAGATGATGTAAACTAGAGTCTTTTAGAAATTTCTTTCTAGTTTCTATATATATATGTGTGTGTGTGTGTGTGTGTGTGTGTGTGTGTGTGTGTGTGTGTGTGTGTGTGTATATATATATATATGTATATGTATATATATGTATATATGTATATATATGTATATATGTATATATATGTATATATATATGTATACATATGTATATATATGTATATATGTATATGTATATATATGTATGTATGTATATATATATGTATGTATATATATATATATATATATATATATATATATATATATATATATATATATATATATATAAATTATTTAAATTCATTTTTCCTTCTCCTTCGAAAAGTGGTTTGCGTGAAAAAATTATGTTTTTAAGGAGTTACTGTCACTTGGTCAACATAACTTTTTTTAAAAATATGATAACGATGTAATTATTTTGAGATTATATTTTTAACTTCAATATCTAAAGGATGCAATTGGTTTTATTCATTTTGGATTAGTATTTCATAGTTTATTAAGTTTTAAAGTGACACTAATTGTAATTTAGACATAAAGTCACTTGGATCGCTCTAACTTGATCTGTGTATATCAAAATTTATTTTTCTTTTTTTCATAGAAAGGTAACACAAATACGCTTTTCCTACATATTTTTAATTTTTTTTTTTTTTATAATTTACTATTTTTCCCGAAGTCTTGAAGAGACAAGTTGTTGAATGACCAAACAACCTATGTTTAGTTAAAGTAATATTTAAAAGTGATAATGAACTCAATATGTATTAAAATTATATTCATTAGAAAGCTTGCTTTGAATAGCATCATTTGACATCATCTGTTTGAAAAATTCATCTTGTTTAATCCTTGTTTCAGGCCTCCAAAGACCATTTTTCTGAAGTTTAGCTATTTTTTGAGGGCAAAATTTTAGTTTTGGGGTCTTCGTGCGAAGACCCCCTTCACATGAAGACCCTTGAGGGTCTTCGTGCGAAGACCCTTCGCACGAAGACCCCCAAGTGAAAATCCCAACAAGTAAGACACCCACCAGAATGTTTCCTTGGGTACTTTACATGAAGTATGTACTTCGAGCGAAGTTAGCTAGTAAAATTAATTTGTAAAAAAAAATTAATATGGTATAAAAGTAAAACATTTTGTTTCTATTTTCCATCGAATTGAAATTAATAAATTCACATTTTCTATTATTGAAGGCATTTTCTGAAGGAGGATTGGTATTTCTATTTTTTCAAAGGCATAATTTTGGAGAGGAAAAATATTAGATTAAAGTATTTTTTGAAGAAGAAAATTTTTGTTGACGATCTTGTGGAAGACATTTTTTGGACCTCGAAGAAATGGGGAACAAGAAGGGAAGACAAAGTAAATCTTCTTAAAAAAGGTCACCTGGTACTGAACAAAGAAATCGTGAAGCTGCATCAACATATTATCATAAAACTAAAGAAGCTAAAAGACGAGCTGAAGTAGGAGGGTCAAGTCAAGTTGAATAATTGCACATTGAAGAAGGGTCAGGATTACTCCCTACGGAAGCTCAAACAATTGATGTTGGAGAAGGGTCAACATCACGTGCTCCTACTGGTATGGATGAAATTTTAAATTTAGCTCAAACTGTAAAGAAAAAGATTAATTATAGAAACTTAGATCATTTACTTACAATGGATGTGGAGAATTTGAGATCACTTGCTAATGTTCAACACTTAAGTCTTGCTAAGAAGAGATCAATGAATATGATAGCAAAATAAATATTGGGTAAATTTGATCATTTTGAAACACTTGAACAAGCTCAATTGCTTTCACTTGTACTTATAAACAAAAAGTTGGAAGGGACATTAAAATTATTGGGTATAGACACATCCTCAAAGAAGAGAAAAGTTGTTGACATGCAAACTGATATGATTGAAAATCTTAAGAAAGGTTTGAACCAGCTAGGGAAGCGATCTTGAACTATATATAAGTCTATTACAAGAAAAGTTATGTTGACATCCATTGTAGGTAACACTATGGGATGAAAAAGACAGATATCTTCAGTTTCATCTTAGTTTGGTTTTAATAGGAAAACAATATCACGATATGTTAATAGGAGAATACTTTTGGATGATAGCACCTTGGAAGGCAATTGAGCAATCATGTGTAGAGCTCCCCATTCTGATAGGATTGATGAAGGAACAAAAAATTTGGTCACATCATTTTGGAATGATAATACACGTCCTTCATCAAACACTAGAGATGTTATCAGACATAGAATTTCAGCTAATCAATATGAATATCATACGAAACATTGGTTGGACACAACACGACATGAAATGTATGTGTCATTTTGTAGTTCAAATCCTAATATAAAGATTGGGCAAAAATTCTTTGAAAGATTGAAGCCATATTATATCAGGACAAACAAAGTGTTTGAAACTTGTTGTTGTCATTATCATATTAAATTTAATCTCCACTATCAGGTTTTTTGAAAGTTTGTAGAAGACACTTATGGTTTTGAAAAGGCTCCTCCTACTAGATGAAGTGAGTTCATCTCATCCATTTTATATGACAAAAGAGATGATGTAGTTGGACAAATAAATTGCATAAAAGGAATATGCCAAACATGTGCCGATTTGTCTCTTTTTCCTTTGAAAAATGAAAATATTGATGTAACAAAGATGGTAAATTGCAAGAGTTACAAATATGTAAAGAATGAAACAAAATTTGGGAAAGAATCCAAAAGGTTAGAATATGTTGAAGAGGAGATAAATGTTGGAGTATTTATGGAAAAATTTTAAAAATTGATTCAACCCTACATTCATCATGCTTTTTTTGCAAAGTGGCAAGCACAACAATTTCAAACACTGAGAGACAATTTCCCACTTGGAACTATTGTTTCGGTTGTTGATTTTGCAGAAAATTATTCTTTTGTTCATCAAAAGGCAATTAATTCAGAATACTATTTTTCAGAGTAAATTACTATTATGGTACATGTGTGTTATCAACATGTACAATTAGATTTGGATGGTATTCAGAGCACATTTGAAGCATGGGTCATCAAGAAGGAATATCATTTTTATATAAGTGATGATAGAGAGCATGACATTCATTATGTGGAACACTGCTTCAAAATGTTTTTTTGCAAATTTGAAAGAAAGAGGTATAAAAATTTATAAACATTATGTTTGGTTAGATGGATGTGTTGCACAATTTAAATCATCGAGACCATTTTATGCACTATATAGATATCATCGTAATGAAAACATACCACATGTTTGAAGTTTCTTTGAGAGTGGACATGGAAAAGGTGAACATGATGGTGCTGGAGCTTGCATCAAACGTGCTATACGAAAGTATCAAATGAATTATAAGGGAGTGCATATAAAAAATGCATATGATGTGGTTGAATGGTGCAAGACACATTTCACACCAAATGAGAATGACACGTCATCAGGATTGACTCAGGTAGTGCCATATAGAAAATTTTGGGAGATAAAAGGTATGCACACATTTTTAAATTATTTGAAAGTGTTTAAAATTTTTATGATATTTTTTATTAAAATTATATTTATATAGAATGTATTATATATGCATTTGTTCAGGTGTGGATAGAAAAATTATGCATGGTTGCAATAGGATAGAAAAGATGCAATCTTTGCATTCAGTTATGAGTACGAATTGTCACAATTAGATGTTGAACACTAGGGACTACTCATGCTTTTGTTGTCACTGCATTGCTGACAATTATGAGGAATGTATCAATCAAGACCGTGGATATGTAGGTGCATGGAATCTAGTGCCACTAGTTGTTACTGATACATTTGATAGAGATGAAGATGAAAACTTCGATGATGTTCCTTTGATTTCTGTTGATTACGATTATATCTCAGGATTGGCCAAAATTGGTAAGTATATATATTTCACATTATATGGTACATTAAGCTGCATGTATAGATAGATCTATAGATTGAACTAAGTATTTATTTTAAGATCTCACATATGTATATATAAATTTACTACATGTAGGAGATGTCTTTGCAGTGATTGCTGAGCGTGGAAATGTAGGAGTTGATTATTATTTACTTCATTCTACTGCAGAGAGGATGAAGTTACTTGGACATGAATAAAGTGATGGAATGTTGTTCCCCATAGGTTTGCATATGGTCTACATCAATATATTGAACTCAATTTGTAAATTTTAAATTTTAACCTTTTAACAAATTTTAAATTGAGTTTGTTTAAATTTATATATTGTTTATATTTGTGACTTGCAGGTTTAGTTGTTTTAGAGGGAACATATCTCAAGAAAATCAAAGTAATTTATTGTGGTATTCACTTTGTTGATTACGAACTAGACAATAAGGTATTTCAATATAGTCCCCTAGTAGTTGCCACATCCATTTGTCTTCATACAGTTAAATCTCAACGTGGACATCGTAAGTGGAGACTAGATAGTGAGGATCATGAGAGAATATTACATGTTCTCCATGAAAGTTCTGAACCACTTGAGTTGGTCTAAAAAGAGTAATATGTATACTTATTTTTTGTGTTAGGACCTACTTGATATCTCTAGATTAAATTTCATTATACTTTGTTTATATATTTAAACATATGATGGACTATAATTTGTTGATATATGATGGACCTATTTGAAGGTTCAATGGTTTTAATATATAGAATTTTATATGTATGCTTTGATTATTCAATGATTTTTATAGATTGCATATTAGTTAAAGATTTTATGATATATGCTTTTATGAAATTAGTTATATTACTTATGACATGTGTTAGCTCTAGAATTAGTTAGAATAGTTATTATCCATTAGTTACATGTATTAACTAGTTATCTTTTACGATATTAATTCTAGATCCCCTTAAGACCTCCCCTTAAGACACTAAAAAATGATGAAATTAGTTATATTACTTATGACGTGTTAGTTCTAGAATTATTTAGAATAGTTATTATCCATTAGTTACATGTATTAACTAGTTATCTTTTATGATATCAATTCTAGATCCCCTCAAGACCTCCCCTTAAGACACTAAAAAATGATGAAATTAGTTATATTACTTATGACATGTGTTAGTTCTAGAATTAGTTAGAATAGTTATTATCCATTAGTTACATGTATTAACTAGTTATATTTTATGATATTAATTCTAGATCCCCTTAAGACCTCCCCTTAAGACACTAAAAAATGATGTGATTAGTTATATTACTTATCATATCTAAATAAATCCTATCATCTAATCAAATAAAACTATGTAATCAAATTATATATCATCAAATAAAATCATATATTCAAATCAAATAAAATCATATCATCTAATCAAATAAAACCATTTAATCAAATCATCTAATCAAATCATATATCATCAAATAAAATTCTCTAATCAAATCATCTATTCAAATCATATCAAATCATATCATCTAATAAAATAAAACCATCTAATCAAATCATATATCATCTAATCAAATCATCAAATCAAATCAAATCATATTATGTAATCAAATATACGTCTCTAATCAAATCTATGTCTCGAATCAAATATAAGGATATCTAATCAAATATATATGTTTCTAATCAAATATATGTCTCGAATCATAAACTGAACTTCTCAAATAAAAGATATGTTCAACAGAGATCCTAAACTAGGGAGTCATTTAGGCGCATGCAAATAGAGCGACCCTCTGAGCGACTGCCACGAGCATTCTCTGGCTATGAGACATCAACTGATCCCTGCAAATATAAATACATACATATATGATAATAATCTAAAATAATTAAAATATTATAAATGCATGTTTAAACTTACATATTTTTAAAACTTACTTGACCACTACTAGGTGTCACATCTGTTGAATCACTCCTATGGAAAGTATCATCTGGCTGTAAAGAAATGACTGACCCCCACAAATTTAGTGTACAACAATTGGTTATATACATGTGCATAGTATATATATTATGTAAAGTACTTGAAATATATAAATACATGTGTACACATGCATGCTTAAACATACATATATCTAAAACTTACCTAACCACTAGTAGGTGTCACATCATGTGGATCTCTCATAGGAAGATGCTTTGAGCCCACACTAGAGGTAACATGCTCTGCTAATTGTGCCTACAAAATATTAGACATTGAACAAACATCAATACACATGTCTACAATTAATTGTTCACTAAAACTCCTAATAAAAAAGAAAAAAGAAATATTATGTACATGGTTCTCAGGAGTAGGAGGATTATCAGCACACGACACCATCATATCATCAACTAAAACTGCATCACCCACACCACCTAAGGTCCTGAACCTCTGTAGTAATGAGGAGTGTAGGGGTGACACTAGCTGGGAGGGGAGTGATGTAGAACCTGAACCATCTGGATGCAATAACATATCCATAAATGACCTACCATCAGTGCCAACATCCACTTGACCTAACCCACGCAACTGCTCACCAAAAGCATCTAGGTCCTCAGTGGTGATGCGTACATCTCCAATTTGTATACCTGGCTCTACAGCTGTGGAGTGATCTATGGGTGCATGACACTCTACACTATGTTTGACTAGTAGATGGTGCATCCTATGTCAATGGAATGACAGGACCCCATGCAAGTGCAATGAAATCCCTGATTGAATGTATTGGGATCCTGTGCATGTCAGCAATATGAGAATAGGTCTACAGGAGATCCTCTAAAAAGTAAAGGGCCATATCTAAAGTAATCTGATGACCTGATAGTGCTCATACCTCTCCAGGTACATGAAGACTTGCAGCTCTATATGGCTCCTCAGTCACACTTGTAGTAGTACTAGACGAAGCCTCAGAAGATGATCTGGCTCTACTCGGTCTAGCCAAAGTGTATTTTCTCATTGAATCTGAAGTGATGGATGTGGCTGCAGAAGCACTCTATCCTATACTATCCACAACTCCCCTCTGAGAAGAAATGACGACTCTATCTGTAGTAGCACCCATCGCCAATGCCACTGCCAGAGTCCTATCCCCAACTAGCTATCTATGAGGTTGCACAACTCGATCAACCCTATGATAGTGATTGTGGTCTACAACCCTATTAAGCTCCTAACCATAATATGCTGGGAGATCCAAATAGTTGACCCTAAGTTCCAAACGGAACTCAGCGTACAACTACTGTGCAAAATATAATGCAATCTAATTGTTATTTGGATAACGACCATGTGCTACAAGAAATCAAGGGTAAATCATACATGTGATTTGAGGTACCACACATTGTGTGACCTGATATGCCCTCACCACTACCTTCCCCTCATCATGTGGGAAAACCTCTCATTTGATGGTTTCCTTGGGGACAAGGCTCTGAACCATCACCATGGAAACATCGCCCGAGACCTCCTCCCTCAACTCTCAAAAAATGGTCTCAACTACCTGAGGCGTGAAGGAGGAGTGAGTCCTCAATCTGGCAGTTATAGTCTCCAAACTAGTCAAAATAGTAGCACAAGTATCTCTATATATACCATCCGTTGAAGAATTACAGATAGACTCTCTAAGTCTAGCCATCTCTATATCAGCAATATGAAAAATGGTCTCCATATCAGGAGTCTGAGGTGCACCCCAAGCGGCCATCTAGATACATAACATGTGAAAGCTAAGTGTTAATAATTAAGTACTTGATTACATGTTATAACTGCATGTAAAATGGAAACAAATATCTAAATATATAAAATTATAGGTCTTATTAGGTCATGTAAGTGGTCAAGTATTAGGTCTTAAGGGTCCTAAGATGTACTAATTAGGTCTTAAGGGGTAATAGATAACATAAGAGCTCTTAGTAGGTCTTAAGGGGTCCTAGATAAAATAAGAGGTCCTAAGGGGTTAAGTCTAATAGGTCCTAATTGGTCATATTAGGTCCTAATTGGTTCTAATTGGTCATAATTAGGTCCTAATTAGGACCTAATTGAGTCTAATTAGGTCCTAATTAGGACCTAATTGAGTCTAATTAGGTCCTAATTAGTTCTAATTGGTCATAATTAGGTCCTAATTGATCCTAATTGGTCATATTAGGTCCTAATTGGTTATATTGGTCCTAATTGGTTATAATTGGTCCTAATTGGTTATATTAGGTCCTAATTGGTTTTATTAGGTCCTAATTAGTTCTAATTAGCTCATAATTGGTTATAATTAGGTCCTAGTTAGGTCTTTAAGTAGAGAAACAACTTAGACACACCTTGTTTCCTAATATGACCTATTAGTGGACTAATTGGTCATAATTGGTCCTAATTGGTTATATTAGGTCCTAATTGGACTAATTAGGTCCTAATTGGTTCTAATTAGGTCCTGGTTAGGTCTTTAAGTAGAGAAACAACTTAGACATACCTTGTTTCCTAATATGACCTATTAGGACCTAATATGACCTATTAGTGGACTAATTGGTCATAATTGGTTATATTAGGTCCTAATTGGACTAATTAGGTCCTAGTTAGGTCTTTAAGTAGAGAAATAACTTAGACATACCTTGTTTCCTAATATGACCTAATATGACCTATTAGGACCTAAT